>OX463838.1:7027473-7394899 GCA_949825065.1 Odontocerum albicorne
CTTTGCTCGCCGATGCCACGTGATGCTGCCATGCTTCCTGATTTCGTCCATCCAGCGTACCTTCGGTCTTCTTCTAGGCCTCTTTATGCCTCTTGGATACCATTGGATTATTTAGGATGTCCATCGGGAGTCTGACATTCTGGCTACATGACCGGCCCATTGCCACTTCATTCTTTTGCACACCTTTATAACGTCTTCTACCTTTGTTATATTGCGAATCCAGGTGTTTCGTTTACGGTCTCTTTTAGTATATCCTAACATGCATCTCTCCATGCCCCTTTGTGCGGTCTGGAGCTTTTGCGTATTCTTTACTGTGAGCGTCCATGTCTCGCAGCCATACGTAAGTACTGGAAGAATGCACTGGTTGTAGACCCTTCGCTTCAAGGATATTGGGAGATTACTTTTGAAGGTGTTGTTCAAACGTCCAAATGAGCTCCACGCCAGTTTTGTCCTTCGTGCTATTTCCTCCGATATGCCACCTACAAAGGAAATAAGTTGGCCTAGATACACATATTCCTGGACAAGTTCTAGCGGTTTTCCATCCACGTTTATTGGTTTTGGGGTAGCAAAGCCGTTCATCATATATTTGGTTTTTGAAATATTCATTTTTAAACCAACTTCCCTGCTGACCTCTGCCAATTCTTGCAGTTGGTGCTGAAGATCATTCGGGTTTTGTGAGAATATAACGATATCGTCTGCAAATCTCAAATGGCTCAGGTATTTTCCATCAATCGCCAGCCCTTTACTTTCCCATTCTAGTTTTTTAAATATGTATTCCAGTGTAGCTGTGAACAATTTTGGGGAAATAGTGTCTCCTCGACGAACTCCTTTACCGATTCAGAAGGTTTCCGAATCGGTAAAGGAGTTCGTCAATAATATATGTAATATAATTAAAATAAATAAAAATATTTGTATATTTGATAATAAAATCTTATCATGCGAAATAGTGGTTCGACATTTCTTTCACATTTAATTTACTGGTCAACTAATCATTAATGGAAATTCTAAAGGAGGTACATGATGTGCCAAAAATAAATATTTCGATCAAAATTATTAAGATTACGTACTAATTTGTATATAAGATGGAATAAAAGTCATTGGTATGCATTTAATATAAGAAAATAAAGTTCACTTATTTTTCATTTTAAAAGTTTAACCCTAGGAAATGGGAATAAAGTTCACGTGAAGCTTTTTTTTCTCTTATATCCTCTCTATTCCTATCTTCACTCAAGTACTTGCCAGCTTGTATCGTGATTGCTTTTCAATATTAATATTTTTTTATTCCTATTTGGATATCAGTATAATTATTTCATATCCTAAAATATTATACTGTATATCTCCCTCGTTATAAATTAAAGTTTAAAAAAAATTGAAATTATTCTCGATTATTAATTTAAAATTTAACAAAAGTTCTACTATTTGGGCAGTTTGTTAAGGTATGATGGTTGAGATGAAAAGGACTTTTAAATAAGGGTAGCGAAAGGAACAAGGTAAACTAAACAATTAATTAAATTTATTTATTTAACACTTTTATTGCAAATACAATCTGGCGGGTTTATTGCCAGGCGGCAATCGCTTCCAACCAACCAGACAAAAGTAAATTAAGCAAGTTACGTGGTCGCATAAATCATTCAAATGATTATCCATCCCCACGAAATCCATAAACATATAAGTGAGCACATGGTCACGGCCCCGATTAATGTAATTTACATCAACCTCACTATATCAGAACTAAAAAAAAGACAATATATGAAAGTGAATTGATTCCACCTTGAAGTATAAAAGTGTATTGATTCCACCTTGACGTATAAAAGTGTATTGATTCCACCTTGACGTATATGATTCCACCTTGACGTATAAAAGTGTATTTCACTATATCAGAACTAAAAAAATTACAATATATGATAGTGAATTGATTCCACCTTGAAGTATAAAAGTGTATTGATTCCACCTTGACGTATAAAAGTGTATTGATTCCACCTTGACGTATAAAAGTGTATTGATTCCACCTTGACGTATAAAAGTGTATTGATTCCACCTTGATGTGTAAAAGTGTATTCGATGCAATTCTGCAGCAGTTTTCTTCAAATGGTAACAGAAAATCAATGCTGTCCGCAAATCGTAGTTTTCAGGCACAAAAACAGGCATGTTCAACGCTATGAAAACATATGTTGTTGAATTAAACTTGTATTGTTGTGAGTTAAAAGTCTTTGATAAATATAAACACAAGAAAAAGGCGCCAATGACGCGGTTTGACAATCACTACATTAAATGCTTGCCGAAGCTTACGGTGAGCATGCTCTTAGTAAGTCACAGTGCTTTGAGTGGTTTAAAAAATTCAAAAGTGGTGATTTCAACATGAGAAACGAATAACGTGGAAGACCACAAAGAAAGTTTAAAGACGCCGAATTGCAAGCATTGTTGGATGAGGGTGACGCTCAAACGCAACAAACACTTGCGGATCAATTAAATGTGACAGGAGAAGCCGTGTCCATACGTTTGAAAGCCATGGGAAAGATCCAGAAGGTGGGAAAATGGGTTACATATGAACTGAATGAAAGACAGCAAGAAAACCGAAAAAAAAACTTGCAAAATGCTGCTCGCCAGGTAGAAAAGAAAATCATTTCTCCATCGAATTGTGACTGGCGATGAAAAATGGACATCAACTGCAATGCCAAATCGCTATGGATGGAAGACAATGCTCTGTGTTTGGTGGGATCAGAAGATCAGACCGTTAATACTGAACGCTACCGACAACACATGGTGGATTTGAACCAAGCATTGCAAGGAAAACGACCAGAATATCAAAAGAGGCAACACAAAGTGATTTTGCTTCATGATAATGCACCATCGCACACAGCAAATCCGGTCAAGGAAACGATTGAGGCGTTTAGTTGGCAAATACTTTCGCATGCGGCTTACTCACCGGACTTGGCTCCATCCGATTGCTACTTATTTGCATCGATAACTACTGAGCTAGCACTTGCTGAGCAGCGTTTCACTTCTTACGAAAATGTACGAAAATGGCTCGATGATTGGTTTGCCTCAAAAGAGCAACAGGTTTTTTGGCGTGGCATCCACAAATTGCCAAATAGATGGGAAAATGTGTAGCTAGCGATGGGTAATACTTTGAATAAAATATTTGTTTTACCATTTACGTACAATAAATGTTTATTTTCTATAAAAAAATCCGGTTTCATATTTACAGACCTATGTATGTGTTATATATTAAGGATGTATTTAATAATTGCCGAAGTGTAAAAAATATGTCAATCTAAGTACTCGAATGGAAAATGATAGACATAAGTAAATAAGGTTAAAAATTATGATTTTTTACTCATGTTAATTACGCACTTATAATCATAAAATGAAGCAAAAGCAAAAGTATTATAAAATTCGGATTGATGTCAGTGTTTAGGAAATGATAGAAAGTATACAATAAATAAATGATCAAATAAACGAAAAAAGGAAAATTCAAATGATTGTTAAAAATTGTTGGAAAAAATACATCACTTAGGATAGGAGCTAATTTTTAGTTTTAATGAATTGACATTCTTGAATCTAGATTTTTTGTAATATGACTGATTTAAAAAAAAAACAAAGCAAAAATTTTTTTTTTACTTTTATGTTAAAAAGCATTGACAACTAGAGCCATCTATGAGCAAACTCCGGTTTCATATTTACAGACCTGATAGACAACGAAACGTTCGAATTCTCTTGGCGTCTTCAATATTTTTTTGAAATTTCATTATTTTCAACATGTTTGTAGTTTAAGTTATTTTGACGATTTTTGTAGCTTAAGTTATTCGAACGACAGCTGAATTTTTCAATACTAAGCTCCTTGAAGGAAGGGTCCTGCCATCTGCTCGCGTTTGAATCTACCCTCTTACGGTTTCCAGAAAAAAAAGTTGCCTCACACGCTGTTGTCAAATATACTGTATATGTTATATTTTACAAAGAAAATATTTTTTCCAGTGTATTTGCTTAATTTCAAAATCTTTAGGTACATGGTACTATGACTTAACTTTCAGGTAGTTATTCCGATTAACTGTGAAAATATTTGAAATGTTTAAGAAAATAATTATAAACACTTAAATTCGAAAAAACTGCCCTTGATATCCTACCTTGATTTACGTTTACATATAAATGTGTATAAACCCCTAAATATTGTGACCTAAAGGTTACGAAAATGTGAGTTAATACGCTATGAGGGTGACTTTCGTGGCATAGTAGTTAAGATTTAAGTTAAGCTTACCAACCCAGGGGTTGTGATTTACAGCCCCGTTGGTACACAATTTAAAAAAAATCAAGTCTGGTTTTCACTTAAGGTATCTTTACCATATTTTAAGTTGACTGGACAATTTTACCACATGGCAATAAACATGCCAGGTTGTACTGTGTGTAATGAAAGTTTATTACACTTAACACAAAAAAAAATTTTTTTTAATTTAAAAAAATATTACATCACTTTGTGTGGACTTGAATAAAATATGTGTTAAAAATATTAAATAACTGCTTTATACGCATTTTGTTTTACGGAGAAAAACAAACATACTATAGCTAGCGTTATACTACATGCCAAAATCTTTCAACCGACCAACAAATCCGCTTGATATATTTATATAAAAGTGTTACATACATACTATCACGCCATTTCCATTTTGAAGTAGGTAGAGAATACAGAACGCCAGACTTGTATCTTGTATCTTGACAAACATCATTCGCCTCTTCCACATCCAAACACCTTCACATACAATTCGTATGATTTCTCTGACTTTCTAAATTTACTTCTTTCAAAATTCCATCACTTGATCCATCCACACTTTCCTTGGTGTTCCACTCACATGTACACTGTATATTTGTTTTTTTAGTATTTTCATGCATTCGTTATACATACCCAAACCATCTCAGAGTGCTCTTTTCACATTACTCAACACATCAGCCCTTATTTCACATTCATCCCTAGTCACTCCATTACGTATTATTTCATACATTGTCTCCTCATGTATTATTCTAAGTCTATGCATTTCCGCAGCATTTATTCCACCCTAGATGTGTTTTTATTCGATATTTCAAATAAACAAAAAAATATGATTTGTTGGTTACATATGGTTTTGCGTACATACGTCTGCTTTATTCGCATCAAATAAACCAAGTCAAACCCTCAATATTTCGACTGATAACATTGTTGGTAAAGCATTTATTCCATATTGAATGGGCAATCAGTCTCATTCACATTGAAGTGGATATACTTCCATACATTTACCATCGTTGGGAGGAATCGAGTTAACAGCCTATTCAATAATCGAAAGCCGGATAAGATTCTGAATAAATATTTTCATAGGAAAAAAATTGAGGAAAATATCGAGAATTGTGGAACGAATAGGGTAAGATGGTTGTATTTATCGCTCAATTTCATCGCTAACTATACGAGTAGATGAACTGTTATAATGATAATAATATACTTATCAGTCTTGCTTTAATAATAATAAGAAATGAACGACCGTCATTTACAATAAGATCAACTTCATGGCCCTGTTTTTTTTATTAAACAAAGTAATACTATATATTGTACAAATATTTATCAAGGCAATACCTATATACAAATTTATTACTTAACTAATCTTACTATATTTATGTATTATAATTAATGAACTTACTTAATCTTATTTTCCTACATGTCATAATCTTCATATATGATTTCTTACATATAATTAACACCTACATACTACTTATAACCAGATAACAATTCTTACAACTAATTATTTAGCAAGAACAAGTCCACTCGTTCAGGCTACTTGTATTCCATCACATTCACTCAGACCTTGGTCGTCCCAGCTAATACTGTAGGTGGACTAGTCTGGCAACAGATAATGCTTAGAGAGCCTGTGCTTATAACTGAAGGGTAGGTCGGATTTACTCTCGTAAACCCACAGGGCAGCGACTAAGGGATTGCTGAGATTTTGTTGACTTTTATAGAACTTCACGGTCCAAGCGAGGATGTGGTGTTGTTGGGTTTCTTCTCGCTGTTCGGCGTGAAGTCGGGTAAGGTTTGAAGGTTTGTTCTGGGATGGGTGTTAAAATATATCTTGAATGCCTTATTCTGCACTCACTGGAGTTTCAGGTGACCCGTGATGTTCACACTACACAAGATAGGACGAATAAGGGTTTTATAGAGGAGGAGCTTATTTTTGGGTTAAGGCCTTGTTTGTAAGACACCTGTCTCTCAACCCTTGGATTACGTGCTTGACTCCCGTTTGAACTCAGATAAAAAAAAATAATCTTGTTTTCAATCTAGTTTCACTTAAGGCCACTTTTACAACTTTCTTGTACGTTAAAAAAGATTGGTATATGTCAGTAAGACCGCCAAGTTGTACTGTCTACAATGAAAGTCTCGTATAGTAGAATCAAGCTCTAAAATATTTTCTCTTAAATCATGTTAATTTAGACCTGATATTTGTTATCATCAGGAGTGTCTCTTAATATGTTGAGTCTAAGCTATCCTTTCATATTTTTAGAGGTCTTCCTGAAGGAATGGGGACTGGGGCTGCCAGTGGTTATTTCATTCGTATTACGAGTACATAAGGAACTCTTATTTTCCTTTTTTCCACATTGTCTCGCCAGTGTCTTGTTGTGACTTAAATTATTTTCTACATTGGTTGTTAAACCATTTGTTGATTTCTTAAACTAAACATTTACCTTTTATAAGAATTTCGTTAATGTGTTATTTATTGATTTTCTTCCGCCATATAATAAAAATTGATATTTTGCTATTTTTTTAATTATAAAAGAAAGTTTTATTTGTTTTAGTCTAAATAAAAGAAAACAGATTTCAAACTAAGAAAATAAAAAAACGGAGTCTTGACTTGACATTTTTTACTTTTTGTGGCGAAATTTTAAGATTTCATCATTAAAAAAATGTTAGAAAAAAATGGTCGAAACCCATTTTCTTATAAAAGTGTGATTACAGTACCCGGAGCTAGTAAGTAATACACATCGGGATTAAGAAAGAGACTGTCGGCCATAATCGGCTAGCTTCGTCTTTTAAGAGCGTCGTCTCTGTCATTCATACACGTGTTCCGTCGTGATTTTTCAGTAATTATATTCATCATCGTGTGACAGAGACTACGTTCTACAAAGCCGAAGTTATCGATTATGGCCGACAGTCTTTTTCTTAAGCCTGATGAGTGCTACTTACCGACGGGGACTGTACTTACATTATTATTAAGCTTTAGTAGTGGAAAAATGTGTTTCAATGTACTTGAATTGGTGATGTGCACATGCGGAAGAGCATAGCCGGGAGACAAATTGTGTTTTAACCGACAAAAATTGCAATAAATAATTGAATAAAATAGGTTAAAATATGAGGTATAAAAACATTCCATAATCTAGTCTGAATTTGAAACCAGAACAGTCAAAATGCTTACATATATAATTACCCATTAGACTACGCCAGAGGAACAAATTGAGATTTGTAAGAGTATATCATTAAGGGATATATTTCATTTCGATATGGAACAAATTGAGATTTGTAAGAGTATATCATTAAGGGATATATATCATTTCGATATGGAACAAATTGAGATTTGTAAGAATGTATCATTAAGGGATATATATATCATTTCGATATGGAACAAATTGAGATTTGTAAGAGTATATCATTAAGGGATATATATCATTTTGATATGGAACAAACTGAGATTTGTAAGAGTATATCATTGAGGGATATTTATCATTTTGATATGGAACAAATTGAGATTTGTAAGAGTATATTATTAAGGGATATATATATCATTTTGATATGGAACAAACTGAGATTTGTAAGAGTATATCATTAAGGGATATATATCATTTCGATATGAAACAAATTGAGATTTGTAAGAGTATATCATTAAGGGATATATTTAATTTCGATATGGAACAAATTGAGATTTGTAAGAGTATATCATTAAGGGATATATATCATTTCGATATGGAACAAATTGAGATTTGTAAGAATGTATCATTAAGGGATATATATCATTTTGATATGGAACAAATTGAGATTTGTAAGAGTATATCATTAAGGGATATATATCATTTTGATATGGAACAAACTGAGATTTGTAAGAGTATATCATTAAGGGATATATATCATTTCGATATGGAACAAATTGAGATTTGTAAGACTTTATCATTAAGGGATATATATCATTTCGATATGGAACAAATTGAGATTTGTAAGAATGTATCATTAAGGTATATATATCATTTCGAAATGGAACAAATTGAGATTTGTAAGAGTGAGTGCCAAAACTCAGCTAGTTCTGGCTTTATGTGTGACAAATTATTTTAAATACACTAGATTTTCGGCGGCAATTGCTATTAAAACCAAATATTGCTCAAAACTCAACATCCAAAATAAAGTGAGTGTAACTATGTATGCGTGGTGGCCAACTTATTTGTTGTCGCGATCGACTCTTCATGTAAAAAATAATTGCGATCTCCCTATCGAATTCACGAAATTTAGCACATAACACATGTGCTAAAAAAATGTAACTAACAACTTAAAGTTTATTCATAAGTACGAGTATGAGAGGAAATTACTTCGCTAAATAATAATTAAAATGTAATAGAAAAGTTATAAAAACACTTTAAATAATATTTTTTTATTTTTTTGGAGTAGATTGATACCCTCTCCTGGTAATATAATGTATTTAGTTTAATATTACCGTGTCTGGAGGAGTGTATTCAGGGGCTCAGGGCGAAATTATTAAACGATTTATTTCTTTAAGCGTCTATGACGGGGTGGCTCAAGCAGCCGGCAATGCTGGTCCAGGTAGGACGGTACGACGGTTTAAGCAGGCGGCAATGCTGTTCGAGGCAAGGCGGTAGAGTGGTTCTAGGTGGGCGGCAATGCTATCCGGGCAGGACGGAACGGCAGTTTTAGATAGGTGGTAGCTGATTCATGTAGAGTGGCTCTCGGTAAGTGGAAATACTAGTCCGGGCAGGACGGCAGGGCAGCTATAGTAGGCGGCAATGCTAATTTAAGCAGGACAACAGAGCAGCTCTAGCAGCTGGTAACGCCGGTCCTGGTAGGACGGTACGGCGGTTTAAGCAGGCGGCAATACTTTTCGAGGCAGGGTGGTAGAGTTCTAGTTGGGAGGCAATGCTATCCGGGCAAGACGGTACGGCGGTTCTAGATAGGTGGTAATGCTGCTCCAGGCAGGGTGGTTTTAGCAAGCGGCAACGCTGATTCATGTAGAGCGGCTCTCGGTAAGTGGCAATACTGGTCCGGGCAGGACGACAGGGCAGTTATAGTAGGCGGCAATGCTGATTTGAGTAGGACAACAGAGCGGCTCTAGCAGGCGGTAACGCTGGTGCAAGCAAAATTAAGGCAACGTGGAAGTCAGCTCCGTGAATAAACCTAGAACGCTAGAACGGAGCTATCAGTTGTTTTATATCAGCTGGGTAGCTCACTCTTCTCCTTCAGGGGGAAGGGGCTGGAGCAGTCAGGTGCGGATCCCCGGTAAAGTGAAGACTAGAAGACCAGTCTTGTAGGTAGGCAAAGGGTTCTTTTCAGCACGGCAGTCAAGTGGAGAATCAAATGCCTACTGATCCGGGTCCACCTTTTTTATAGCAAGAACGATATATTTTGAGATGTCGTGAGCAATCCACTTTACATGTCAAGCATTTGCCCAACTCATTTTTATCATATATTTTCCATTACGGTCGCGACTGAAATCGACATTGGAATTATGCGCCGTTAAGGCGTGACTAGAGGTCTTTGAAGCACATTCATCGGGATTATGGGCGCGGTGAATTTTCCATTGCCGTGCTGTCTTAATTAATTAATTATTCAATTCAACTTAATTTTTCCGATGTTACTTTTTTTTTTTCGTGGTGGTTAATCTCATCACGACAGGTAACTGATAGACAGATGACGCCTATGGATACATCAAGACATATCTACATATACAAAAAGGATAACTGATTGCCTGCGTTGACAAGTGCATGCCATATTGTAAATTATAAAGACCGCTGCGATCGACCAAAAATTGCTTCCCTGCTATTATATAATTTATATATAATTTGTGATAAATAACAGTTTTGAAAAACTGTGATAAATAACACGATCACCTAAATTACTTATTGTTTTTTTTTCAGGGTGCCCTGAAAAAACCTTTATACACTAATGGCACCATGAAACGAAGTGTATTCAAAGTCTCTGAATTACGATGTTTATATAATTTATTTATAAATGGTTTGTGTATTGATATTGGAATTTAGTTTTGCTTCGAACCATTTGAGAGAAGCATATAAAATATTTACCCATATTTTCATGTAAATTTAAGAGAATCGTTTCTTTTGTAAATGAATCGTTCCTATTTGTACACAAATGAACATAGAATTATTATTTCCGTGCTATTCATGGTGGTTGGCCGCCATTCATCTATGCCGTGCCCGAAGCTCATTCAGTGACTAAATGACGCTTGAATTTACGAAATATTAATATTTCACGAGGAAAGTAAAATGATATTAACAGTATAAAGTAAAATGAAATTAACCACACTAATTCACAAGTATGCGCGCTAACAACTCATAACAGAAATATCGATTGGTGACGAGCGCAAGCGCGACACTATAAAACATTACTTCGAGCCTTCCAAAAAAAATAAAACATTTTCTTTATCCCTTGCACAAAATGAAAATAACGACCATTAGTAATTCCGTTTAATGGTCACGTAGATACGAAAATTAATACGAAATAAACCTTCATAAAAAAACCCGTACTCAATTGAACTTTTTCAAAAAAATGTAACTTTTTCAACGCTTGATTTAAGTTATGTTGAAAATTATTCTCACCTTTTTGATAACTTGGATCTTAAGTGAATCCCGAGTGAGTGAAGGTGTAAGGAAAGTCCGAAGCTAATGCACTGAGAAAGTGTGGTTATTTATTCAAACGGCACTCATTTTGAGTCGACAACGATCTAAAAGCGTGTAATGAAAATGACAAATTATATTTATTGAACGTTTCGTTTTGTCACGAGTGATGTGAATGAAACAACATGAAGGGCCGTTTCGTAAAATGATATTATGTTTTCTGTGTAATTATACAATGCACAATGTAAAGATCTTTGTATATAAGTTTTGATTTACGAACTTTAGAATATAATTTACATCTTATTTGGATCGTACAGTACTACCTAAGTTTTGATTTACGAACTTTAGAATATAATTTACATCTTATTTGGATCGTACAGTACTAACTAAGTTTTGATTTACGAACTTTAGAATATAATTTACATCTCATTTGTATCGTACAGTACTACCTAAGTTTTGATTTACGAACTTCAGAATATAATTTACATCTCATTTGTATCGTACAGTACTACCTAAGTTTTGATTTACGAACTTCAGAATATAATTTACATCTCATTTGTATCGTACAGTACTACCTAAGTTTTGATTTACGAACTACAGAATATAATTTACATCTCATTTGTATCGTACAGTACTACCTAAGTTTTGATTTACGAACTTCAGAATATAATTTACATCTCATTTGTATCGTACAGTACTACCTAAGTTTTGATTTACGAACTTCAGAATATAATTTACATCTCATTTGTATCGTACAGTACTACCTAAGTTTTGATTTACCAACTTTAGAATATAATTTACATCTCATTTGTATCGTACAGTACTAGCTAAATTTGGACGTTATATAAGAATTCAATGACTTATAATTATGAAAGAACAATGCGGAAAAATCTATGCTAACTATTACTGAAAAACGATGGAAAATCTTTGATTGAAATTATATTAATAAAAGAACTTGTTTGCGCTCCCCTGAAGATGAGGTGAAAGCCTTGAAACCGGTAGGGTTATACCGTCACAAAAAAGTGGAATAAACCGTGTTTGATAAAAATAAATTATAATGTCTTTAAATCTCCACAGCGTTAATGCCTTAACTATAAACAACAGAGAACAATTTATTTAGCCCTGTCTAGAGAGCTTTTCTTAAGGGTGTTCAAACGACATTGAAAAAAATCAAGACGCCATAATAAAAATAAATAATAGCGAAATTAAAATATTGCCCACCCCTATTTTTTTGTCATACATAAAATATTATTTAAGGGTTGGTTTTGATAATATGCATCGTTTACTGAAACTTATATAATAATTAAAATCTGGTTTTTTTTTTCATTAAAAAAAATATTTTTGAAACCTTTTAATTTGTACTAGACGATATAAATACAAAATACAATTTAGAATATGAATATAAAATACTTTGTATGGAATGCAGTACAATCTGACTATTATTATTTTTGTAGTTATCTCTTACAACCAAGCAAAAAGGAGTCAAAAGAGTCTTAGGAAAAAATCAGATTCAAACCCTTTTTAAAAAAAATTGTGAACAATAATTGAACCCGACACTCCCGGGTTGGAAGACACGTGTCTAACCTACAAGGCTAAGGGGAATCATCGTGTATTTTATGCACTTTTTCACTGATTATGACTACATTTATTTTAATTTTATTTTCTTTTCAGAAATAGTTTTTTTAATAAAATTAAAATAGAAATGGTGCTTTAATATAAAAATATTTAAATTTTTTTTTTTATGTATTAATAAGTATACATCAAAATCAATCGGTTTATGAAATTATTGTTTCGATGCTTCAAATTTGAAGTGCATGGCCGCGTGTGAACCCACTGTAGAAAGTTTGCGAGTCGAACATCGAGTTTTTCTGTTTCTCTTGAATAGTATACGGACACATATGACTTTAATCATATTTTTATTTTTTCTGTCATGTTTTCTGGAATAAAATGATACCTATGAATTTGATAACATGTTTTCATTTTTCCGTGACGTATTCTGTAGCACTTGGATGCATATGATTTTGATCATGTCTATTATTTTATCGATTACGTATTCCTATAATATAAGTATACTTATGACTTTTATCACATTCATTCATTTATCCCTACTTGTTCTAGAGAATAATGATACCTATGACTTTGATCGTGCTTATAGTATCCTGACGTCTTCTGGAGAATAATGATACATGTGACTTAGAGCGTGATATGTTCTAGAGTATAAGGATACCTATGACGTTGATCGTGCTTATATAGTAGTATCCTGACGTCTTCTGAAGAATAATGATACATGTGACTTAGAGCGTGATATGTTTTAGAGTATAAAGATACCTATGACTTTGATCGTGCTTATAGTATCCTGACGTCTTCTGGAGAATAATGATACATGTGACTTAGAGCGTGATATGTTCTAGAGTATAAGGATACCTATGACGTTGATCGTGCTTATATAGTAGTATCCTGACGTCTTCTGAAGAATAATGATACATGTGACTTAGAGCGTGATATGTTTTAGAGTATAAGGATACCTATGACTTTGATCGTGCTTATAGTATCCTGACGTCTTCTGAAGAATAATGATACATGTGACTTAGAGCGTGATATGTTCTAGAGTATATAGGATACCTATGACTTGGATCTCTTCTTTTATTTTATCCGTTACGGAGTCTTATAGTGTAAATACTTATGACTTTTATTACATTTATTTATTTTAATCCGTTACTTAAACTGCAGAATAATGATACGTATGACTTTGATCATGTGCATTATTTTATCCATTACGTATTCTTATACTTTAAGTATACTTGTGATTTTTATTACATTTATTATTTTTATCCATTACTTATTCTAGTGAATAACGATACATATGTCGTTGATCGTGATATATTCTAGAGTATAAGGATACTTATGACTTTAAGCGCATGTATCATTTCTTTTCCGACACATATTGTGGAATTAGAGAGTAATTGTTACTTTGATAGTGTCAAATATTTAAAAAATATATATAATTATTTACATTTTATCTAATCGGTATCTTTAAATTCTGAAATTGAACTGTCAAACGATTAATAAAATGACAATTAAAGGAAAAATTTCCTTCACATGCTTTTTAAGAAAGAAAAAACATTTACTGATTTTTTTTTTTGATTTTTTTTTCATAGACACCAGTTAGCTCACATAGGCTAAAAAAGTTTCGATTCAAACAAGGTTCTATATGTTAAAATGTACCATATGAATGAGTTAATATTCTTACTAATTTTTTTAATCAACAAAAAAGCTTTTTAGTGAAAATGAAATATTATATTTAAAAAATATTTATTCCAGATCTTGTCTATTTTGGAAATTGTATGGACCATTTTAGAATCAATAGCCATGTATAATTTAAATAATATACTGATGTCCATTTTCAGGCAACGCAAATGGCATGAACGTCATCGGTTTGGCACTACAGGGACCTTCAGTGGCCCTGGTGAGGAACTCCGTCACGGGGACAACTGAGGACATTGGATATTCGTACCACCATCCCTTGCAAGCCAGAGGACCAACAAGTAAGGAGATTTTTAAATATAAATATACAAAGAATACAAAAATGTTATTAAATAATTTTAATTGATTTAAACATTATCTAATAAGCAGCGGTTCTCAAAACTGGAGGCTCTTCTCTGTCAGGCCATTGATTAAGTGTCATTCTTTATTCACTCTTTTATATTGTGTAAATTTAATATTCCGCTTAATGTGATCAGAATTCTAACATTTTAATCATGATTTAAGGCTATTGAAACAGTCTTAACCCAGATATACATATAAACATATAGAGAATTCCTAATTTTCGAAGATTGTAATGTAATTATTAAGGTAAAATAATGGAGACAAGTTCTTCAATATACGAGTATATTGTAATTTATTTTTATCAAACACTGTTTATTCCACTTTGTTTTGACGGTATAACCCTACCGGTTTCAAGGCTTTCACCTCATCTTCAGGGAAGCGCAAACAAGACTAAATGCTGTTCGAACTGGTACCGATATACACGCTTCAACGGTTGGGGGCTGGGGGGTGAGAAAGGCACGGAACAATTTCGGCCAAGAGCGGAGAGATTTTGGGTAAATAACAGCATTTAGTCTTGTTTGCGCTCCCCTGAAGATGAGGTGAAAGCCTTGAAACCGGTAGGGTTATACCATCAAAAAAAAGTGGAATAAACAGTGTTTGATAAAAATAAATTACAATGTCTTTAAACCTCCACAATGTTAATGCCTTAACTATAAACAACATACTCGTATATATATTTTATTAATTTAATTTTAAACATTTATTTGAAAATAAAGAATATTGTTTATTCAACCTTTTTCGACAAATATAAGGATTAGGCATGGTGATGTTAACTACGGGGTGAAAGGTTATAAAAGAATTAAAAAAAACAAATACGTTATAATCTCTCTAATGACGCTCGGGTGCTATTTTAGCTGCAATACGTGATTTGTTCGGCTGTGTGCGAATATTTAAAATAAATTGTGATTTCTTTGATTTTTGGCTATTTTAAATATTTCTGAAGATTTTTACAGTATTTAATTACATTTATAGCCTTTTTCTTGATTGGTTTATGTCCATAGTAGAATATTATTCTTTTCTAGTAAAGTTTTTTTTATTTTGTTATTGCAACAGTCATTATAATTGCGTAATGTTTAATGAGTTAGTAATCTTTATTTCTGATTAACGTTCGTTTTGTCGAGTAATAAACATTTTAATTCAATCGAAATTTGTATGTCTTAAATACATCAAGTAATAAGGAACCTTTTTTGGAAAGTCTTCTAAAATGTTATAATTGTATATGAACACTACACACATTAAATATATCACGAAGTCGAATGTGTTACTATCACATATCGAAAACCCTATTTAGTTTTTTTTATAGTTCGTCTTCCCTTAGTAAGTTTTCTGCGGTTTTCTTACCAAATAGGGTTTTCTAACTTTTTAAATATATGGAGAAGTTTCTAATCTAATGATGGCAGCCTCCTCCTTTTTTTCGTTATACATAAGGGAGTATTCTACTATAGAAATTTGAAAAAAAAAAATTTTTTTTTTCGCACATTTTTAAAGTTTAGATCTTTAAAATTATGTTCTCAGAAGGAAATTTGAAAATTCTTAATATTTACGAAGCTATAGCTATAAATGAGGCAGCAATTACGCCGCACCTGTATGACTCAGACAATAATCTCAAAACTTTAAACGCGTTTTTCTCGAAACTACTTTTTTCGATCTGGTCGACATAAAATCTCAAGTTCTATCCAACCGATTGCCTTCAATTTTGGTATGAAACTTTAATAAATGTTTTAATATCGTCCCTACTTTGTAAAATTTAAAAATAGTTTATTTTCTATTTAAAAAAAAATTTACATTTGAAAAAAAGGGTAAAAATTTTACGAATTCTTTAGTTCTCTTTGGTACTAATGATAACGATATTATTTATCAAGAAACTGTGTATGATTTTTGTTTCAAATTTATGAAAGGGCTTTAATCATGTCGACCAGCTCATCCCTTTTTTTACAAGATATACCTAACAGCTGATAACATAATGAATTTTATTTTTTTTTCGTACATTTCAAATCATCAATAAACAAACTGTAAAAAATGCACACAAAAAATGTTTTTTTTTATTAAGTCCGAAAAAACGCCCAAAATTCACGCATCTAGAGTAAAATACCCCCTTAACTGTTTTTTGTAATATTTTTAAGTTGTCAATAATAGTGGTTTTAAATCACGTGTAAGAACGCTCTTGTCGAGTCTGTTCTCTAAATTGTCATTTTAGTAGTATTGTTCAAGGGGAAGAGAGATGGGTAAAGATAATAAAAGAAGGGATAGGGAATAATAAAATAGGGAATAGCACACTTCGTTTAGTTCCAGCCACCAAGGGTGAGAGTATTAAAGTTGCCGGTTTCTTGTTCCAAATTGACAGCGAGCTCAATAAAAGATAATAAATCGGAAATATCTACAAGAGAGTCATGGTAGTTATAAAAAAAGGCAGCAAAGAGTAAAAGTTATTACAAAAATATTATTAGATAATATGAACGAAAAAATGCAATAAAAACTGTAAAAAAAGTATCGTAATTGGGCGAAAAAAAATATTTATAGTAACTTACAGAAGTTCTTAATTCAATTATTAGATATACACAACAACCAACAATATAAAACAACTAAGATAAAAAAAATTATCTTAATGTCCTTTCATTTCGGCAGGGATTTTCCCTTATTTTGAAAGTAAAACATTATCGGGTGATATTAAATTTTAACGTTTTACAATAAAACGAAACAACGCGTCTTATTTCAACTTTTGTTGATATACTACTAACACATCAATCAATAAGTCCCGGGACTAACTACTAAAACAACATTGGTTTTGCAAAATTCTTTTTTATTCATCAACATAGTCTCCTTCAAGAGAAATGCATTATTCCAACGCTTTCCTTACTTTTCTATGCCAGCCGTGTAGAACGATTTATCTTTGGTTTCAAAATAGGCGTTAGTTTCGGCAATCACTTCTTCATTGGAGTCAAATCTCTTTCCCTGGAGCATCTTTTTGAGGTCTGCGAACAGCCAATAGTCGCTGGGGGCCAAATCTGGAGAATACGGTGGGTGCGGAAGCAATTCGAAGTTCAACTCGTGCAATTTGGCCATCGTTACCATCGACTTGTGACACGGTGCATTGTCCTGATGAAAGAGAACTTTTTTCTTCTTCATATCAAAAACGTAACAAAGTCAATAGGGCCCTTAAATATGAATACTCAAATAGTATCAAAATGTGCTTAGACGATAGTCAACAACAGCATTTAGGACCAAATTTAATGTATGAGAGTGAAACGTGAACGTAGATAATGTAAAAGGAGCCGAATAAATACTTTAAATCTCTGGCGTTATGGCAGAAGTTGATATGTCCGTTTTACCTTAGTTTATAGAAGAAGCAATATTAATATTGATAAGCTGTTAAAATCAGTACAAATAAGCATTTTTTAAGTTTTTCCAAACAATATATCTTTTGTTTGGATAATGACTGACACACCAAGTTTTGCCACATAATGCTGAGAAATATTTTCTATAAATTGGGAGAATAAACACAAAATGACAAACATACGGACATATCAACTTCTGCCATAACGCCACAGAAATAATGCACTGAAAAGAATACGCGGGGTAACAGTGTATGACAGAAAACGTTAACAAAACAAATGTATCTTGCAAAATTTTATATCCACTTATTATAAAATTGAATGAAAAAAGGAGTTAAAACTGAATAGGGTTGAAAATTCGACAAGAATATAAATAAATTTTATTCATCATTTTTTTTTATTTTTCAGATGAAGTTGTCGCCTCGCCTCCACAAGCTATATCGTTGGCATCCCTTCAGCCACCGGTTCTGAATTTTCCCCCTCTGCAGCCTCGTCCAGCCACCACCGGGTCAATGGACCTCATGCTACCTCTTCAGCCAAAGCTTCTACCAGGATTCAATTCCCACTCAGCCACAAGAGAGACCAAGTCCGAGCCCCGAAACACCATGTTTGAAGAGGGTATCAGAAACAGACTAGAACATTTAAGCGAGTTAAATACAGATGCCCAAAGAAGTCAAGAAAATCTCGAAGATTCATCATTAGATGTAACGAATATATCTCCAAGGCCTTACATTTCAGAAAATATACCATTAGGTGATGCGTATTTTGTATGTACAGCAACCCAAGATGTGCTTAGAAATGTGACCATAAATTGTAATGAAAATCCTGAAACTCTGATTCAAACAGCAAATCAATATGTTGAATTTCGAAATGAATCTGAAATTGAAAAACTTAGAAGCGATTCTAAGCTATCTCACATATCTGAAGAAATTTCTACCGATTCTTCTAATAAATATTTAAGGGATGATATGGAAAAAACTAACTTGAATATTGGAAGAAAAATGTCGACCAATGAGTGTGAAAAGAGAAAATTTATTTTAGAGTCAGTGAATATTGAAAATAATTCCTCAAAAAGAATCAATGATGATAGTTCAAACAATATGTGTGAACTTATGATCAATGATGATAGGTCAAACAATATGTGTGAACTTATGACATGTGATATGAATAACGATGAAAGTGATATGCAGAAATCATAATGTCGAGGCCAGAAGACGAGAGTGATATTAGTTTTATTCGATTAAATTGAAATTTAATTTATTATTGATATAAATAAAAATATATTATACAATGTTATAGATGTATTTTAACTCCATTATCTCTGTAGATAAAAATAAAAAAATGAAAATGTTAAAACTTAAAGGATTATTGTGATTGTTCTATATGAATCGTAAAGACATTTTAATTTTTTGTTGGTTATGAGCGATTTGAAATCAGCACATTTTTTAATGAGAAAGCGAATGTATGTATGAATAGAAAAATGTTAAAGACTTTTCATTTTTAAATTCGTATAACTGCTTCACTAGGCCAGATCTATAAGGAAGTGATCATTCCTTTTTCACTAATTTTATATAGTTGTCCTGAATACCAAAAGCACACAGTTGAAATATTCATACTCCATATTAATATCCTCATACACACTAAAATCCCAAGTTTTCATAGACAGAATTCCAACTGTGTCATTATCTCGACAACTACACCAAAATGATGTCCAACAACCCCTCACCACACACTGTATATTCTCATTAGTCATACTCTCGCATCCCTTGTGGAAACTTCACAAAGTTCTTCACTTCACGTTCTTTCCCTGTATTCAATGAATGTGAGGCATTTTTAATTTATATTTTGATTAGTAAAAATATTTGTCAAAACAGCTGAAACAATTGCAATGTAAGGCATATCAACGTTGAATTAATCAAGTCGTTCTAAGGTGATAAAAAACTTCTATAATAAAAAAAATCTTATAACGTGCAGCATATTAAATAAATAGCTTAACAAAGCAGATATACTGATTCATAAAAACAAAATAAACAAGTTGACCAATTTTTAAAGTCACTATAAATTTCCCATGTTACGTTCAGTAACCTATCATACATCTCCCTATTGGCCATACCAGAAAAAAATCACGAGTAAAAAATGTTGACAAATTAATGTTCATGAGTAAAAAAATTTGAAATAAACGCAGCTTACAAATTTCACTAAATAATAAATTAAAATAGTATAATATTTTAACGTATGCTTAAAACTGGGATACGCTGTAATGAACAATATTAAATATTTTATACCGAATATTGTTCGACATTTTAGTATATGTATTTTTGGGCTGATAATTTTATGATTACATTTTAATAACATAGAATGATAAATCTACTAGAGATGGCATAAAAAATCTTGAAGTAAATTGAAATATATTGGATTGAGATTATATTATTTGGCTAAAAAAATTATGTAATGACAGGTGAATATTTGTCGAGACAGTTTCTTTCTTTGGCGTTTACTTAGATATGATCTATTTTGTTGTATATCTTAACCTACAAAATGGGAATTGATATAGGCAACTGCTCTCATTGACAGACCTTAATATCGATTTATTTCTCCTTCTAACTCAGCTGAGCTCTTTGGCGCTTACTTAGAGATGATCTATTTTGTTATTTATCTTAACCTATAAAATAGGAATTGATATAGGCAACTGCTCTCATTGACAGACCTTAATATCGATGTATTTCTCCTTCTTACTCAGCTCAGCTCAGCTCTTTGGCGTTTACTTAGAGATGATCTATTTTGTCGTTTATCTTAACCTACAAAATGGGAATTGATATAGGCAACTGCTCTCATTGACAGACCTTAATATCGATGTATTTATCCTTCTAACTCAGCTCAGCTCAGTTCTTTGGCGTTTACTTAGAGATTATCTATTTTGTTGTCTATCTTAACCTACAAAATGGGAATGGATATAGGTAACTGCTCTCATTGACAGACCTTAATATCGATTTATTTCTCCTTCTATCTCAGCTAGTTTTAAATTATAAACAAGTTAAAACTTCATAAAATAATATTTAATATCCACCCTTTTGAGATATAGAAAAATGTTTCCTTTTTGAGATGTTTAAAAGAAATGTATATTCATTGAAATTAATAATATGTTTAAAAAATATTAAACATTAATAAAATCAGATTTGTTTATAGTAAGATTTGTTTTTTTTTAAATTGCCATATTTAACAATCCAATGAATCCTGTTTTAAAATATAATTATGAATGTTACAATTTATCAAATTATCCCGATTTCTATACTCTTCCAAAAATAAATATTTTTTAATTAAAATGAACGTTAGGTTTAAGTGTCGACAAATATATATGACTCCTTAAAATGAATATAAAATATAAATATGATAATTTCTTTGAAAGATTATCAAATTTTATCTCATAAATCTTTTCTCTCTGAAAAAATCATTTTAGTGATTCTTCCAATTTCTTAGCAAACTTTAGATAATTTTTAAATATTCCATGAACCAAAACTACATATTTATCTTCAACAAAAAAAATCATCGAATTAAACAGCCTTTTTTATTATGATTTCTTCATTCGCAAATGCTTTAAAGCGATTATTTATTTGATTTCATTTCAATATTGTATACACAATTTCAAAGGAGAAATCCCTTTAAGACTATAAATACACTTGAAAATTAAAAAGGATCATTGGAAAGAAAGAAAAACGAGGGAAAATGGGTGCCTTATGAATATGTTTGCAAACAGAAGTGTGCGAAATTTAAATATATACAACACGAACATTTTATCTTCACAAACCATAATAGATTTCTGAAACCAAAAGTAAGATTTATTATCAATCTGATTTGATAATTGTTGTTTCTTAAATGTTTGATATTTTTTAAGAAAAAACATTAAATTTATTGAAATTAAAATTTATAAATCCCCTTAAAAATAATATATTGAATTCATATTATTTTTGTTACTATATATAAATATAATGTAAATTACCTCGAACGAGAGGATTTTGGATATAAGGGTTAAGTAATTATTTAATAAATTATGGTTTTTGTTGAGAATAGAATGTCTTTGGATTCAAAGTCCATGCAAGAATGTGTGGTCTATTCAAAGTACATGCAAGAATGTGTGGTCTATGGATTCAAAGTCCATGTAAGAATGGGTGGTCTATGGATTCAAAGTCCATGCAAGAATGTTTGATCTATGGATTCAAAGTCCATGCAAGAATGTGTGATCTATGGGTTCAAAGTCCAAGCAAGAATGTTTGATCTATGGATTCAAAGTCCATGCAAGAATGTGTGGTCTATGGATTCAAAGTCCATGTATGAATGGGTGGTCTTTAGATTCAAAGTCCGTGCAAGAATGTGTGGTCTATGAATTCAAAGTATATACAAGAATGTGTGGTCTATGGATTCAAAGTCCACGCAAGAATGTTTTTTTTTTCTTCGTGGGTTTGTAGGTTATTATTTATTTTTTTACTTTATTGGAATTGTCTAGTAATATACTCTCCTTACAATGGAAAATACAGAAAATCTGAAGGATTTATGTTTTTATTTGATTTCTAAAAAGTGTTTTTTCTTAAGTTTTTTTAGTAACTAAGCTGTAAGAAATATAAATATATTTAATCAATACATGAAAGTTTATGATTTGAATTACAATTTAATTAATTTAATAAATTATTTCATCAAATTTTATTTATTGAATATCCTTTCACATTTTTAGGGAAAGAGAAAAATTCGATGTTAAATGTTTTCGTAAAAAAAATACTACATTATATATTTAAAAAATCCTGATGTATTCTTTGCGCTTTTCAACTAAGCCCATTTGAAAATCTAATACCACATATAAATGATGTTGTTAAATGGATATAAACAATATTTGAAAAATAATATTTCATACAATTTCACTCTGAAAACGTTAAATATTCATCAAATGATTTCATACCATGGATTCATTAAAACAACAAGATAAATTAAAACCATCATTTGAAAAACTCACATCGTGCTGCTTCTAATTAGTTTTTTGTAAACATAGTTTTTTTTTATAATTTTCAATGTTTAATAAAAGCACGCATTTAACATATTGTTTAAAAAAATATTACTGAGAAATCATTTCAAAGGTTTATTTTTTCATGCTAGTAAAACAATCGTTATCTTTTTACTGAAAAAGATTATAACTGGAAAATAAAATTATGATTATTTAAAATAAATCATTGTAAATTAAAATATAATGAAGTTAATAGTTTTTTACCCTGTAGAACTGTACCTGAATGTTTAAATATTTATTTCATTATAATGTAAATATATTAAATTCTTTTTTCAATAAATATGTTGTTTTGAAAACGGAGATATTTTGTTTGACTTCCCAAAAGGATTTTTTATTGGAACAAAAAATATATAACTTTATATAATAAATTATACTTTGTGTTGATATTTAAATGCCTGACCATCAGAAAAAATATAATATTTAATGTAAAACTTATCATTTTTTAAATAGGAAGGTTTACCATATATTATTTTCAACTCAAAACGGAAATGTGTGTTTAGATATATTATAAGTTACCACTCATCTTGGGTGGTAATTTAAATAATCGAGAGAAGAAGCTTCTGCTGTTATAACTGGTTAAACATATTTTTCCCTTTTAACCCTTCCTTACCTGTGATGTGTAACTAGTACACATTGCTTGTAAAAACTTTAATATCTCTCTATAAATAAAATAAAAACTGGGTTCAGATTTTAGGTATTCCTCCGTGATACATTTATTTACGCATTGAATGAAAAAATAATATTAATAATAATGAGCACTTATCGGTTACATCAGAGATATTTTGTGAAAATTGGGAATAAATTCACCAATATAATCAAACGTGTGCCAGTGTGTGACGGAGATATATTCATTCTAAGAAACCACTATGGGTGAGGAAGCGACGCTAATCACGTCTCACTGTAACTCTACTTCGGTATATGGGAACGCAATAAATAGAATATCAGTTCGCTGACTTCTTTCGCTTCAGTAGATCGCGGGCTTTCGTTTGAGGTGGTCGTTTTGCCAATTTTATGAACGTCGGCCGATGGTTTTTTTCATGTTTTCAGCAATTTAATTTCAATTAATATCACTTTTGACTTCAAATTTAATTAATTTAAGCGATTGGCTATGAATATTCTTATTTTTTCGATTTTAAATTGCTCATTTTTACATGTGTATTGATGTGTATTGAATACATAGCACCGAAACGGGTGGATTTTTTTAGCACAGGAAGGCAAAGCTTAATAAACGGAGTTCATATTTTCGGAAAAAAATTGAATTCTCATTTAAATCTCATGACATGAATTGTTTTGAATTACATAAAAGGCCTATAATGTTTATTTCACCATCTGGCATCTCTTCACTCGAGGGGTGAGTTTTGGCCAACATCCAAATATTTTCCCTCTTTTGAGCACTATCCAACTCCTTATCTCGTTAGACAGGCGTAATAAGTACTTTGTATGAAAAAAATATTACACGATACTTTTTTCAGCTGTAATCTGAAATGTTGAAACATCTTGATACTAAGTGTCGGTACATCAAGAGGAAATTTATACCATGCTTATAAATAAATATTAATAAACAATTGATTTTATTTTTATTGGATATACCTTTCATATTTTTTTGTTGACAACAGTTTTTATTTTAGATTTTCTTTGATGATTTTCTTGAAAAGGAATAAACAATATTTAATTATTATTTTCTTAAAATGTAAGTTGATTAATACAAAATTAAAAATGTTATAGAGAATGAATATTTAAATATTAAAATGACATAAAATTATAATGAGAAGAAGAGTCTCCAACATACACAAGTACACAACAGGCCAAAGCCCGGGGCCATATCCTATGCACGGAAATATTATCAAAAAATTGCACTAACGAAAAAAAAATCCGCATTGAAATTTAAAAACCAAAATTTCCTTGTATAATTCATCCATTATTATTATTCTTCTTCTAGATCTTGCGATCTGTTTAAACAGGATTTCAGTTTTGGTCCTGTTACGAAGATGTCCAACTTTCTCTCCATCTCTGTGGTGGACGTCCCGGTGGTCGACGACCCTCTGGAATCTCGTGCATTACAATCTTAGGTATTCTCGCGGGGTCCATCCTCTCAACGTGGTCCCTCCAGAATCGTCTTCTCTGCCTACTCCATCTCACGACGTCCTCAATGTTACAACTTCTGCGAATTTCCTCATTAGGTAACCTATCTCAAAGGGTTCTACCAATGATGGGCCGCAGTGTTTTCATTTCTGTTGTTCTGAGGAGGTGTTTCGTTCTTACAGAGTCTGCTCTTGCTTCGATTCCGTAAGTCATAACAGGTCTTATGCATGCTTTGTATATTTTGACTTTGCTTTCCGTTCAATATACATTCGTCCATTCAATATACATAAAAAAACATATGATATTAATACAAAGAACACAAGAACATTTTGGATGAATTTTTTTTTTCAAAAATTATATTTAAACTTTTGATTTACTTCCGACATTATAAACCGGAAGATCAACAAAGGTCTCTTTGTACTCGTAGTTCGTCTCCCTTGGTAATTTGTCTGCAGTTTTCTCACCAAATTTGTTTACTTAACATATGCAGATGCGTGGAGGTACCTAAACTCATAGCCACAGTCACTACCTTCCAATCCGTGCACTCAATTTATGTTAATAAATTTTTAATATGTAAATAAAAGTGGGTTCGAAGCCCTAGTTGGAGCACCTTTGAGGAGAGTCCGCTCTCTAAATGGCGTTATATAAATTTTACTTTTATTATCATGTTTTAAAATGTAATTGTTTACATTTTATTTTTCTTTGTTTTTTTTTATTTTTATGAAATAAACAATTATAGAATTTAAGTTTTCTTCCAAATTTATAAACCAATAATTTTATAAAATAAATTATGAGAGATTATGAAATTATGTCTGAACAATAACATTTATTTAACATTAATAAATTAAAGGAATTTCAATTGTGATTATTAATTTGGTGAGAGATCAATCTGTTTATGTTTACTAGGCATAACTCTTCAATAATGACGGAAGCTTTTTTTTTCAGTAAGATGCTGTGCTAGTCTTTTTGATGTTTCGTGTTATCGTTGTGTTGCTGTTCCTCTAGTCTCACTCTCTCGTTGTGATTGACGCAATCATTAGTTCATTTTAGCATCTGCATATATGGTATGTTTGCAGCCATCTAATCACATTGATACTTACTCTGTCTGAAATACTTTTTTTTTTAAATCTTATCTCAGAAATAATTCAAAACTTACATTTTGAGGTGTTTTTAACTAAATGATATGTTTAATATGTGTTCTTAATATAACTGTTATAATATAGAATTTGAATTAAACAAAACTCAGAATAGAGTATCTTAATAACAAAAAAGTTAACATGTATGATATCAATTACCAAAGTTTACATGTATGATATCAATTACCAAAAAAGTTAACATGTATGATATCAATTACCAAAGTTTACATGTATGATATCAATTACCAAAAAAGTTTACATGTATGATATCAATTACCAAAGTTTACATGTATGATATCAATTACCAAAAAAGTTTACATGTATGATATCAATTACCAATGACGTTTATTTACAAAGCAACGTCTAAAGTTTTTTAAAATAAGATAAGAATTTTATCATTGAGTGTTGATATTTTAAATGTTAGATGAATCAAGTATTTTTATTCATAATAAAATAATTTCTTGTTTTAATATTACATTAAATTTTCTTTGTTCAACTGTAAAGTTGCATTATTTATTTAATCTTATAATCATATCAAAAAGAGACAGCTCGCAAATGGTATTTAAAAATAAATTAATTTAACTTTGATATTATTTGAATAATAATTATCAAACCGTTACTATAACAACACCTATTGTTACATACAGACGTCAGTATAACCATTTTTTTATTGTTTGATGGTATCGATTAGATACTTGAAGAATTTTACAGGAATACTTCACTTTTTCGTTTGATTCTCCGAGTGCAAGGATACCTTTTGAATTTGTATTTATTGTTTCAAAAATATATCAACTAAAGCCTTCCTTTTTGGTTGTCTTTTGGATGTAATGAAAAAAAATCAAATATGTACGTGTATATATGTATATAGACGGGTATATCAAAGCTTGTATTATTATGAACGAAAAAAACTTCAACAGTTAAAAAAAAAGTTAATTTTTTACGATTTTTTTTTTCAAAGTTATATTAACTTATAGTTTTGGCGTTAAAATGTGCATCGATTGAAAATGGAATAAATTTAGTTTTTTTACCCAAAATACCATTAATGTTTATGAAACGTTATACCGCATGGACAGTATAGTATATATGAAAATATCCAGTGTAGTATAGAATTTATGATTGCTAAAATGATAATACGAGTATAAATATCTCATTGGACCATAAATGGTTTTTAAACCTTATTGATTTATTCAAATTCATTCAAATTATACAGTTATAAAAACGTGATAGGAAAGACGTTAAAAAATACGTTAATATAAAATTCAATCAAAATTATGCAATATGTGATTGAGAAATATAACGAAGTGTATTTGTTTGCATCATAGTATATATGGGCCAAAACCCGTACGGCTGTCGAATACTTGGATTTTCTCCGAAAGTAATTCGAAATTTGAATCTCGGTGGGGATACCGAACGAATTTTAAATACCTAGCTAACATTTTTTGAACCGATGTAAAAGGGGACGATGCGTAAATGATATACGAGTATATAAACAAATTTTACATTTATGAATATATATTTTCATAAATGTAGAATTTGTTTTACTTCCGTGAATATTTCACGGGTTGCAACTAGTAGTCATTATTTAACAATATTAAAACTATGTTTTACACATTGTTTGATTAATTTTTGAGAAAATATTGTATATACACGTTTTTTTTAGTGATTACACGAGCTTTCCTTAGGAGTTACTAACTCCGAGTTCGTGGTTGGAAGCTTAGAGCAACTCCAGAAAATGAATCATTCGATAAATCCGAAACATTCAGTTATCTACTTAATTATCTAAAACGAAGTGAATGTTGATTAATTATCACTTATATTTTAAATATTCATGTCATAATAACAACAGTTATCTTAAAATTTGAAGAATGTAAAATAACACCGAAACATCTCCTTTGTCACACGTTGGACTTGTTGCTAGCAAATAAATTCCTTCCTCAGAGGAGGCTGTCGGCTTGTCTGGATGGAATCGCCCATTTACAATATCTCCTGTCACTTCTGGGCCTTACAACTTTTTCCATTTCCAATGAATTATGGTTTTTATAAACATAAATATCTCAGAGTTGATAAAGTCATCTGATGTTCAAAGTATTTTATTTTATTTATCGGTGTTCTTTTGAATTTTAATGAATTTATGACATTAATGTTAAAAAATTTCGTTTTTCATTTGTTCCTCGTCGATCCACATTTTCACAAAACATCAGCCTTGAGTTAATATTTATCAATTATCTATTAATTCCGTATTTTTTCGATTTTTTTAAATATTAGGTGTTAACATAAGTTGTGTCCGTTTTTTTCGACTTAAAAATGAGCACCAAAATTAAAACAAAATGATAAATGTTATACGTCATTCGAAAGAATTTTTTTCTGCTCTACAAGATATTGTGTTTGCTTTTACGTTACATATATTATTTTATTTGATTACAAGACTTCAAAATGGAATGTCAAGTAGACGAAAGTGAGCATTTTCGACACCTCCTTCTATTCGCGTTCAATCGAAAGAACAAAGCTGCCAAAGCTGCTTGCAAATTTTGCGAAGTGTACGGTGAAGATGCTATGAATGAAAGGATAGCTCGTCGATCCCTTTCAAACATTTTTCATCACAATTTTTTTTTCATCACCATTTTTAAACCATTTTTCATCACCAGTAATGATGCGGTACAGGAAGCTTTGCTTGTGGCCATGCGTAGCTCGATGACGCGCGAGCAAACCAACAGAAATTGTCGAACGTTGATTTTTGTTGTTTTCACTCAAAACATGTGGAACCCAAGCGCCGAACTTCTGGACTTTTCCCATTGATTTAAGATAGCGGTTTACAGTAATGTGTCTACAATTCATCTGTACAGCCAATTCTACGGTGTTTTGAAGGGGATCTTTATGAATAATATGGTTTAAGCTGTCTTCATCGAAGTCCACTGGTCGTCCGGAAAGCTCCATGTCTTTCAGGTCAAAATTACCGTCTTTGAAACGCAAAAACCATCGACGAGCTGTCCTTTTATTCATAGCATCTTCACCGTACACTTCGCAAATATCGCAAGCAGCTTTGGCAGCTTTATTCCCTCGATTGAACGCGAACAGAAGGAGATGTCGAAAATGCTCACTTTCATCTACTTGACATTCCATTTTGAAGGCTTGTAATCAAATAAAATAATATATGTAACGTAAAAGCACACACAATATCTTGTAGAACAGAAAAAATTTTATTTCGAATGACGTATAACATTTATCATTTTCTTTTACTTTTGGTGCTCATTTTTAAATTGAAAAAAAAACGGACAAAACTTATGTTAACACCCAATATATAAATAAATCAGAAAAAAATGGTTTTCTTATGTTTTGAAAAATAATTATTTAGAAATAAAAATCCTTTTAGATTCATACGAAATACTTTAAAAGGAAAAAACGTATGTAAACGTCGTTGTAAACGTAAACAACGACGTTTACAGTATGTAAACGTCATTGAATTTTCCCCCAATTTTTTTATCCTTTCAATAATTCTTGATAACCGCTCAGTAATCAATTTGTAACATTTCAGAATAAAATTAAACAGCACGTCTTTTAATATTTCTAGTTAACAAACTACTGAGGCCAGAAGTATTTAATTTTAACTGTTATATTGCCAAATCATACAATGGGCTTGGCTAGTGTGGTATATGTCTATACACGCTCTTACTTGTTCAGGCTGGAAACTTAGTGGCATAGCATGTCGCAGCATTTGGTTTAACCTTTATAAATGTGATTTTTTTTCTTGCAAATAGTTGTATGAATGCAAATATGAAATTAAAAAGTTTTATTCTAGAAAGCTTTGTACCGCAACAACAAGCCCGAATCATGTTGCTTTAGACCAGAAATAATAATTCAATAATTAATACGAAAAGAACATTTTAATTCATACATACTTGCCATGCTATACCAAGTGATTAAAACAAATCGATGATTGTCTTAACGTATACATAGGTTTTATGTGGGTATTTCTGGGATTTTCTGTTCCCCAGAACTGGTAATTTTGTATTTTTTACGAACCCACTCAGCTCAAAATAAGCTTACTCAGTCATCATCAGCCGGTATGCTCATAGCACAGTAATTATTTCGGCGTACAGCCAAATGTTTAAGGCTCATTGATTCAGTGTATAACTTTCCATTATCATTTTTTAAATATTAATCTATAATTATCTGCAAATATAAACAATATTTTAAACAGTTCACCGCTCCTCTTTCTTTACGTCGTCCATTACTGTCCATGCAGGGAGACTCTGGAATCAGTTACAAACCAATATAAGACTCGCTCCGTCCTTGGCATGCTTTAAGAAGCGACTGAAAAAACTCTTAATTTCTAGTCAGTAAAATAACGTGTTTCATTCCTGATTTGTATTTTCCTTTCCTCTCCACCATCCTTTCCTTTCCTTTTGATTGATGATATCTCACTTTATATGAAAAATAATGTTCGGGTGATTGTCCGTCTTTGTGGGGTTCGTGGGCATGTTCTCGCGTATATGTTTATGGATTTCATGGGGATGGATAGTCATTTGAATTATTAATGCGACCACGTAACTTGCTTCATTTACTTTTGTCTGGTTGGTACGAAGAGATTGCCACCTGGCAATAATCCCACCAGGTTGTATTGCAATAAAAGTGTTAAATAAATAAATAAATATTTTAAACTTGTAAAAGTAATAGCAAAACCAAATGAAATGAATATTTACCTTACCAGTGATTCAATTTAATGTTTATTGTTTATCGGCTTTCAATATCACAATATGTTCTGCCATATTATATTAAAAATGCTTTCGAAATAAACAAAGTCCGTAATTTTCTCCAGTGTTTCTTTTTTCAATGCTATTGCGCATACACCATTCTACTTTCTCAATTTTCAATATTCATTGTACAATGTATTCCTAACAAGGTTTTATTATTTTTTATTACTTCCAAATAGTAATACTTAATTATTGGGATACAGGATTTTAAATTCGTTGAGGTTCGTCATCCTTATTACTCAATCATCATATTGAGGTTCGTCATTCTTATTACTCAATCGGCATATTGAGGTTCGTCATCCTTATTACTCAATCAGCATATTGAGGTTCGTCATCCTTATTGCTCAATCAGTGTATTGAGGTTCGTCATCCTTATTACTCAATCAGCATATTGAGGTTCGTCATTCTTATTACTCAATCGGCATATTGAGGTTCGTCATCCTTATTACTCAATCAGCATATTGAGGTTCGTCATTCTTATTACTCAATCGGCATATTGAGGTTCGTCATCCTTATTACTCAATCAGCATATTGAGGTTCGTCATCCTTATTGCTCAATCAGTGTATTGAGATTCGTCATCCTTATTAATCAATCAGCATATTGAGGTTCGTCATTCTTATTACTCAATCAGCATATTGAGGTTCGTCATCCTTATTACTCAATCAGCATATTGAGGTTCGTCATCCTTATTACTCAATCAGCATATTGAGGTTCGTCATCCTTATTACTCAATCAGTGTATTGAGGTTCGTCATCCTTATTACTCAATCAGCATATTGAGGTTCGTTTACACAAATTTCTCAGGAATAAAAATAATTAGAAAAAAAAATATCGTCCTTTAAATTTACACTTTGTTTTTGGCTGCAAGATTTTCAAAACTTCTGTAGAAAAAATAACGTTTCATATAAATGTTTGTCAAATATCATTTCAGTTAAAATTTAAATTACTTAAAACGGAAATGACCATGTAAATAGTATCTTGTTTTTTAATAATATTTCAGCCCTTTATTTAACAGCCAGTTACAAAAAGGAAATGGTAATTTACTGATTAAATAAAGCGATGAAGAATAATAACATGCTGCTACGGGACTTAATATGAACACGATTTAAAAATTAAATGACACTTTTAGCAAAAGGTTTGCACTTGTTACTTATATATTGGGTGTATATCCAGTTTCAAGTTAACACGGATAAAAATTAATTGACAAGGTTCTTGCAAGAGGTCATATTTTGTAAGTTAATTATAGGGTAAGTACACATAAATAAATGTATGAGAATAAAAAAATTATAATCCATTTTTTAACTTTACGATTCTACATGATGAACTGAAAGCTAATTATTAAATAAATTGTAAGTATAACCAAGATTAGTTGTCACAACTATTATGCATAAGAAAAATATTTGACAGATAAATTAATATTTAAATCGAAGTATCTTTCAGCGAGTTTCACAGCCTTTGGTCTTGCTGAAATGTATTAAAAAGATGTATGTATATTATTTATGAGTTTGAAGATACGAACTGCTCTTTTAAAACATATTAATCTTTACCTACAAAATGAATCAATAAAAAAACAATTTGATCATAATAACACAAAAAGAAACAAATAAAGAATTGATTTATAAACGTACAGTTCACATTGCAAATTATTTCATTTACGACCATCACAAACCTCACAGTAGTAAAATTTTAATTTCCTAATAATTATCAAATACATTTGCTTCAAATTCGTTTCAATTTTTAAAATCGTTCAATACACAAAATTTATTAAAAAAAAAAAAACCATTTTAATTATTTCCCGTACAATCCAAAAGCTGTCTCTCACTAAGCCGGTGTTAATACAGTTTGCTGCCGCCATTCAAATCTATGAGCTGCGATAAGGCCAACAAAATAAAATAAAAACATACAGCCACGACTCGTCATTTACATGATTTGCGGGTTCTCATCGCCGCGCATGGAATAATCTTGTATAAACTGAAAAAGAGACGTTTAGCATACGCAAACCGGATAAGGAAATGTGGCGCAAACACTTGTTCGAATGCGCATGCGCAGTATGTTCTTCAATACGCCAAAGATTCAGTCAGTATACGGAGTTCCGCCCACCGGTGCGGGCGCGCGAAATTTCCTCGAACTTTTCGCATGATATCGAACTTGCTAAAAAAGCTCCTTGTCATACAAATTCAAAAAGCACTCTTTTCATGAATACCACTGTAGTTAACTTAAAACGCGTCGGTTAAATTGTTTAACTGCGAGGATAGTGCTAGAACCATTGTGATTAAATATTTTATACAAGCGTTGTAATTAAATATTCTTCAGTATATTGTAAGGTGTTTGAATTGTAGTGATATCAACATTTGTATATCTATATTCCAATGACTAACATTGCAATAAAACAGGATTTTTCAAACATCACTTTTAAAATTAAAATAAATATGACATTTTACAATACATTTTTTTTATTAAATAAATGTATTTTTAGATCAACAAGTAAAATTCTCTTGACATAAAATATTTCAAAAATAATAGCGGAATTTGTTTGTATTAAAATTCGTAAGATAAAATTATCTTAAAATTCAAAGTGTTATAACGTTTGGTACAGTTTCGTAAGTTGTTTTACTATTCAAACGTCAAAGGCAATCGAAAGAAGTTCACGTCAATCAAACTTTGCTTTTCTTAAGTAAAGAAAAATTGTGCTTCTGGGATTCAAACAGTTTTTTATAAAGGTTTGCCGTATTGCGGCCTCGGGGAATAAATAGGTTATTTTACGTGTTGAATAAATAATTAAAAAATTAAGAGTGACGTACTCGTAAAAAAGAAATGGAAGAAAATTATAGAACATCCTATACGTTGACTTAAAAAAATACCTTTGAGGAAACTTTGAAAACGCTGATCACAAGGTGTTTATAAAAGGAATTAACCTTTAATAAAAGCACTTTTAACACCGGATTCCTCATTAAAAGTTGGTAAGCTATTCTCTTCGTATTTTTACAATATAAAGACTTTTAACATTATAAATTTCGTTCAAAACATGTATTCTTATTGTATTGAATTAAATTTTGAACTTTATTTTTCTTTGCACTATTATTTATTTAATGTAGTTTGAATCACCTTTAAAAAAAAGACTTTAATTTTATATTAGGAAAAATATTTACGACATCCATTACTTTGTTATTAAAACACCTTTCCTACAATAAATTCTTCAAATATATTTTGGTTTGTAGGAAACATATATGTGGTTAGTAGGAAAAGTTTACCACATTGCAATATAGTCGCCAGATTATACAGTACAATACAATAAAATGTTCTGATATGTTTTTTTTTTTCTAATTGCATCCATTTTTAAACTGTTTTGTTAAAATGTATCATTTTAAGATTAATCCCAAACTGAATAAGAAATAAAAATTTGTGTTATTATTTTATTAAAATGACGACTTCAAAGGTTTTCTCCACCTTATAATTTGATTCTCAGTTAAATGCTCCTTCTTTTATGTATTTTACCTTCGATGAATTTTCCTTTTGATTTAACTCAAGGGCCGAAATTTTGCCAGTAAAATCTCGATAAACTCTAGAGAGTTGAGGCCCTTTTCTTGACTTTGGGGTCCTCATATCTTTAGCGTGCTCAATATAGAAATGCTGATTCTAAAAAAATATAACTTGAGAAGAGCTTTGCAGCCAAAAGTAGCCTCTAAGAGATTAGTCATTAAAAGTTAACATTTGATTAATATATTCAGTAGTAATGGCCTTCTATAGCGAATACCTTCAATTTTTACCATTACGGATTTTTTAAATCCTATTTGACATAAACCCGATCGCTTATTGTATCGTCGTCATATACTGAACATATTTATTTTGTTTCTGTTGCATTTTTAACAGCCAAAAGTAGCTACTAAGAGATAAGTCATTAAAAGTAAACATTCGATTAATATATTCAGTGGTAATGGCCTTCTATAGCGAATACCTTCGAGTATTACCATTACGGATTTTTAAAATCCTATTGGACATAAACCCGATCACTCATTGTATCGTCGTCATATACTGTACATATTTATTTTGTTTCTGTTGCATTTTTAACTTTGCGGTAATAAAGAGTATTAAACACAAAAAAAAACAACTCATTATGTTACCATGTTTAAAAAAAACATCAACTTATCGCTCAAACAATGTTAGTTAATCAAGTAATCTATTAATTTCTAAAAAAAAAAACATTCAACACGTTTTAATGCAGTTAGCAACGAAACATGTGTCCTTATGATATCTATCCGATGGTACTTTCCAGACATCTAAGTATCATGGCGTTAAATTTCAAGAGGTAATAAATAGTTTTTTTTTCATTAAAAATACACATACATACGGAATGTTAATGTTTCTTTTTTCATTCCCTTAGTACTCTTTTGTACAATATATTTGAACTGATGATTTGGCCTAAATACAAATTGTGACCAAGACACAACATTGTCTGCAACCCCCTTTATAAAGCTTTTGGACTAAGAATTACTGAAATCAATGTTTTAAACTCACAATTCATCACTTTACATGTTAATAATACTACATAATACGTAAAGAACCAACAAAACTCACACACGTCTTTCACGTATGAATATTGTTCACAAATAAACTATTTTACTAGACGGAGATACCCTTTTACTAGACGGGGATATCTTTTTACTAGACGGGGATACCCTTTTTTTTAATTATTCCGGGATAGGCAGAGAAGAAAATTCCATGCACATCTCATCACACACCATTTTCTGTTTCCCATACCTTTCTCTGTGTTAAATTTTCTCCAACTATTTTTATCATTCATTACAGACATTTATTTGTTTTCTAAGAATTGAACAATTTATTTTATCTTAATCAAACAATCTCAAGATTCCATTATTGTTGAACATTCGTATCTAATAATCTTTTCACTAGACGGGGATACCCTTTTTTTAATTATTCCGGGATAGGCAGAGAAGAAAATTCCATGCACATCTCATCACACACCATTTTCTGTTTCCCATACCTTTCTCTGTGTTAAATTTTCTCCAACTATTTTTATCATTCATTACAGACATTTATTTGTTGTCTAAGAATTGAACAACTTATTTTATCTTAATCAAACAATCTCAAGATTCCATTATTGTTGAACATTCGTATCTAATAATTGTAATAATACAATTGTCTTGAAAATATAAGCTTCGTCAACAACATTACGCTCTATTGCGGAAGGTAAAGAGAACAGATCCCTATTTAATTCCATTCCGTTACACATTTTTTGCTTCTGTCACGTCCATACATGTTGTCATGTACACTATCCAATTATTAAAGCTTTTCACTATTTCGTCTTTCAGAATTGTATCCATTAACTCATGCAATCTTGTACCCTTCACACACCTAGACTTCTTTTAAATATCTTTTTTGGAGATCTCTCATCATTGATTTTTCTACGTGGTTGAACCATGTTCATGCTTCTACCTTCATATTATTTTGATCCACATATTTTTCTAATATTTTCATTCCCTCTTTAACCATATTATTATTCCATACATCCTACGCAACGCTCTCATTTCTTACGCATTTGTCATTATTTTACCACTTTTTTGCCATGTCCTAATTTCGCTTACATATCCTAATGATGGGGTTAATATTTCACTATGAGCAAATAAATGTATTAATGTAACACATTTTTTCGTAGTATGAGATATATTTAATTGAAAAATAAGATGTTCATAGAAATATTTCAAATATGATAACTAATATTTCAATCATATAAAAAAGAAAAATAACAGTGAATAAATAATTTAGTAACGTCAACCAAATCATTTTTACAAATCGACAGTCTGAAACAGTCTTCTGTGATATTTTTTACATATTTAGTTTCAAACGCTTAAAACAGACCATTATTTATTCAATATTCCGTGTCATCATATTTATTAAAATATAAATAACAAACGATGAATTAAAACATTTAACTTAATGTAAATACAAATTAAATCTATTTATTCTGATTGTTTTGTGTTTCCTCCAAACACAAGTATAATTCACAATACGTAAAAGTTAATAATATGAAAGGAGAAATAACGTAAAATATTACGACTTTGTACACAAAAGCCTCTTTTATGTCTACAGGATAAATAAAGGGAAGCTCAATTCAATATGATATTGCAATATTAAAGTTTTCATAATACAAAGCTGAAATAATTAAAATCTTAAAACAATATGTCATGTGGGGTAATATCACGGAAATCATTTCACAGGAAATACAATTTGATCAATTTTCGAAGAAATTGTGTTTTGTATTAAATATATTGATTTAAAATTTGACAAACTTAAGGGGCTAGAATAATAATTGACTAAATTTCAACGATATTTTTCCTTTACTGCAGTGTCCTTATATATTGATCAAAAAGAGTACAGTCTCGATTTCTTCGGTTTAATAACTATTGTATATAGGAAGACAATTTATGTCATAATACAAAAAAATTATAAGGGATAATTGTTATTAAAGTTGATGGTTTGAGTAAGATTAAAAAAAGCACTAAGAAATGGTTTGGGCACGTGAAAAAATGAACAAAGAAAGAGTAAAAAAACATGGTTTGGGCACGTGAAACGAAGGAACAAAGAAAGACTAAAAAACATGGTTTGGGCACATGGAACGAATGAACAAAGAAAGGCTAAAAATACATGGTTTGGGCACGTGAAACGAAGGAACAAAGAAAGACTAAAAACATGGTTTGGGCACATGGAACGAATGAACAAAGAAAGGCTAAAAATACATGGTTTGGGCACGTGAAACGAATGAACAATGAAAAACTAAAAACATGTTTGGGCATGTGAAACGAATAAACAAAGAAAGACTAAAAAAACATGGTTTGGGCACGTGAAACGAATGACTAAAAAGGTGTATAAATCTAAAGAACGAAAAATGTGTATTGAATAGGAAAATCTGGTGAACTGATCGTGATGAGGTGTATGTATTCAATGACTTCTGAAAAAAACGATTCCAAGGAAAAATAAGTATGCTTATTGAATACATTTGACGTTGTTGATTTTTTTTTTACTCAGGAAAAACATCACGATCTGTCATTTTACAAAATGTGTTCTTAAATCATCTGATGTTGATACTTTAGGAGCTATGTCCTTAAGGGAGAGATGATGATGATTTGTTGATAAATAAAACTCGTTTTAGATCGCAATGCGGAAAGAGAGAGTGATTTATTTGGTAGACGTAGGTATTTATATCATTCTTGAATGTGTGCGGGAATGCGCTCGCGATATGCCGCCGTCTCGTTTCTGCATTCGCAAAACGATTAATGTTGTATGTAGGTATCGTTCAAATACGGAACTGGCGCGACAGATGTGGTGCCTTCTCGCTCTAGCATGGAATGCGCTCCACGCCCGGCGTGCGGACTTTGCACTTGTTTGTTTTGAATTGTCAAGGAATGCAAAGATCGGATCGCCGGTCATTGACCGAGTGTGCGACCGCCACAATACAATTACAGACCTTACTTAAAAAAGACCTGGCTACATCGATCTGAACGTCTTTCCTTCGAATAATATGTTTAAAATATTATGATTCTCTCGTTGTAATACATCAAAGCATGATTTATTCAAATGTTGCAGAAGTCAACTGAAACATGATATTAGGTTGGCATATGCTGTCTGCATACATGCGATTGAATCAAATTTATTGAGGGACTAAAAATTGCTTTCAGAGTTACGTTTAAACCTTACTTAATGATTCCCGGTTTTAACTATAATTCAATGGGACAGAAAACAATATAAAAGTTTAGACATTCCAACTACTTTTGCTCACTATCTATGGTTTCTTCAGTCTATGGAAAAACTCAGATTTGTTAAAACGTTTGGCATAACTGCTCTTCTCATATTGTACATAAAAATTATGTTAAAAGTCTCTTTAGCAGTATGAAGAAAACTAAGGTGGTTGGACTCGATGGTATACCCACACTCTTCATAAAATAATATGGTGAAACTGTGTCAATAACCTTGCCTACATTATCAGTTTGATTTTGGTATTCTCCCGACTGAATGAAAAATTATTTAAATCATGCGCATTAATTTAAATGGACCTCAGAATGATATTACAAACTAAAAGCTCATTAGCATACTGTTTTCTGTAGTCAAATTGCTTGAGACCTTGTCGATCATGTGTTGAGATCATGACCGCTAGTTAACGCACTGAAATGCGGGAGGTTGTCTGTTCAAACTCCGTGCAGTACTACTCCCGTCGAATGACATAGACATTTGTTTCCGCCTAGTTTTTGGGGGTATAACGTTACCTATGACTTACGAAAACTGTCCTGGGTATTCTTTATCCTGTAAAGCATTTCAATAGTTTCCTGTAAGTGAAACGTAATACCTTGCCGTTCATGAGCCTACATCATAGAACAGTATAAAAATAATTTCGCAATTCACTGGGAGGTTTCATTGTGATGCTCTTTGAATACAGAAATGTTAAAGAGTGTAGTCGAGTGACAAGATTGTCATTGTCGAGTGACAATATTGTCATTGTCGAGTGACAACATTGTCACAAAAAAAGTGGAATAAACAGTGTTTGATAAAACTAAGTACAATTGTTATTGTTTTATACTACATCTTCCGTCATGTAATATTATATTAGATGTTAACATAAATTACGTCCACTTTTTTTCCAAATTTAAAAATGAGCACCAAAATTAAAACAAAATGGTAAAGGTTATACGTTATTCGAAAGAAAATTTTCTGCTCCACAAGATATTGTGTTTGTTTTTACGTTACATATATTATTTTATTTGATTACAAGCCTTCAAAATGGAATGTCAAATAAACGAAAGTGAGCATTTTCGATACATCCTTCTGTTCGCGTTCAATCGAGGGAATAAAACTGACAAAGCTGCTCGTGATATTAGCAAAGTGTATGGTGAAGATGCTATGAATGAAAGAACCGCTCGTCAATAGTTTTTCCTTCAATAATGACGTCAAATTGCGGACATGGTTGGACGAATTCCTCAAGTCAAGATAGGGTGGTTTTTATCGCACTGCCATTGAAAAACTTGTAGAACGTTGACAAGCAGTTGTAAATAATAAAGGAGAATGCATTATTGAATAATTTGTTGTAAAATAATGAAGGAGAATACATTATTAACCAATTTATTGTATTTTTTTTGTTGTGTCCTCTTGTTCTCTTCATTTGAAAAAAAAACGAACACAACTTATGTTAACACCCAATACATCAGTTTTCAGCTATGATTATGCTTGCTTAGTGCCTAGTCATAACCGAGATTCATTCAAGAAGTTTTCTTTTAAAGCCTCGTGAAATTCATTTTTTTATCTAGACGAGTACTTTGGCAGTAGGTTTTGAATTTCATACTTGTGATTAGTATTAGAGCGCATTAGAAAAAATCACAACAATAAGATTTGACAGAGAATTTACAAATTGTTAAAAATAACGACTAACTCAAAAAAGGTTATTTTATTCACATGCATACCAATACGGTATTTCCCTATCTGGTTAGACCTAAAATATAGAGTGCCATACTCTCCTATCTCGGCACACAATATTTTCTATATCTATACAACTTGTAAAATCTCTCTGACTTTTTTCGTTTTCTTCTTTCTTAATATAATGAAGGCCGAGGAAAGTATAGCTTGACCCAGTTATACTTTCCTCGGCCTTCCTCTCACACGCGTTTCACCCAAATGTGCATCATACACGTACACCTGCTTTGTTATTCTTTCTTCATGCACTCCTTCCGCAACCATCTAAATGTACTCTTCTTCGTCTTATTTAACACACCTATCTTAAGCTCAAATCCATCTCTTACTATTTCATTTCATATCTGTCACATTCGACATCAATATCTTCAAATATTTTTTTGACTTTCAAACAGAAACTCACTTCTCAGTTTTTTTGACCACCACGTTTCCCTCTCAAACATCAAAGTTGGCAATACATCAACTATTAAACTTATAAAATCAACTCCTTTATAATTCGTATGCAAAGGCTTGGAAACGAGTTTTGCAACAATTTAGATATTTTTTATATATTATAAGTATAGTATATATATAGTATTCGCCAGAATATCACAACAATATTTAGAAATAGCTACTAACTTTGTGCTCTCGTTTATTAATATAAATAACGTAATATAAACAAAACATTAAGGACAATACTTTGCCTCTGGAGTTAAGTAGCCCTGCATCAACATGTGGAAGGTTTCGATTCTGCAAAGCAACTTGCATCTCGTTCTACTAATGAGGCCATGTGTTTTCTATATCTCAATATCTATCCATAAAATTCCCACAAAATTCTCAAAAAATCCAATCTTTGTTCTATGTATGCGTTATTCCACTAAAAACAAATCTGAGTTCTTTACCTCTATAAAATAAGTCTTCGACAATTACGTAAGTCTGCTTAGTGAAGTTTGGTAATATTTTGTGGTAAACATACAAAACATATATTGAATTTAAATATACATATAATTATTAAATAATTTTAAAACAATGACGGTTATTTATTATTACTACGGCTTTTTGTATCTTCATGTTAGTTTAAGATAAATTTGTATTATTTGTCAATAATTGTAATAACTTTATAACCTGTCACATGTTCATTTGTATATAAAGACACTGTTGTGTCGTTAATTAAATAAATAAACAAATAAAATACTTTCACACATGAAGCTTTACAAATATTGAACAATCAAATTGACATAACGCATCCTTGCTTTACACCTTTCGACATATTAAACTATTCAGTCATGGTACCATTATCTCTAATACATGCTCTTCTTTCAGTGTGTAATGACGCAATATGACAAAATTACAAAATTAGTATCTTAATTTTTGACATACATGTTTTCACTAGTATACACAAAGAGGATATATTATGTACTCGTATGTATCGTTTTCCACCTAAAAACTTTTCCATTATTTTGTATTCATGAATAGTACAATAGATTAGTATAGTGAAATAAAAAAAATCCGACGCAATAATATTCGATAGATAATTTGATTATGATTGAAAATAAAACGTTTAACTAAAAAAAAGGTTATTTTATTCTTTTGAATAATATTTTTTATAATTTATTTTCAAAATTCGTCAAACTTATCTGCCAAGAATAAAACCACTTAATACCGAAAAAAATACCCCCACAAAAAAACTTTTATTGAAAACAATTTGCTACAAAGAGAAAATATTAAAATGAATGCTTTAAACGTTGAACACATTTACGTAATTTTTCAAGCAAAATACGAATCCAATCGCCTCTTTTTGCATACTTAATCGGCAACGGGACGGTACAACGGGCCTGACGGACGAGGCATCTGCTATTGACTTTCCACAGCACCATTCACTAATTCCTAGATGGAAACGGAGATGGAGAGGGATGAATTCAAATGAACATTAAACACCCCATATCTATAGGGAGGGCCAGTATTTTTTTATTCTTAATTAAAAAAAATGTGTATTCTTCAAATATTTTTTTGACTTTCAAACTGAAACTCACTTAGTGGAAAATATCGAGTTTGAACAAAACGTTTTAAATCATAAAAAATGGAAAAAATAAAAGCATTGGAAGGATTTTTTCTTTATCTCTGATTTATATTGTAAGCATAACATTTTCGCTGTTCTACTTCATTTCAAACAAACTGGCTGGTTGGAAGAAATTGCTGCATATCAAGAAACCCGTCAGTTGAGCAAAGTACACAAAAGAATTGAAATAAAAATGTATATTATCATGAAAGGTTCATATAATAGAAAAACGCATTTGTTCACCTATAGTTTATCCATATTGCCTAAGCTGGTTTTCAGGTATAATTTTCAAGATGTAACAAAATTAGTAGTGTTTAATGTTTTTTTACTACAGCAAAAGAAAAAATGCGACATCAACAAAATAAAAGACATGTTAAGTGCATTACAATGATACAGTAAGCGATCATGTGTGTCAAATGTGTTTAAAAAAATCCACGGACACTCGAATATGGGGGCCGCTCTGAATGGGCGGATCATCACTGATGACTACCAAATAAAGGCTTCGGTCGAGAATGACTAGCGCACTGCGCCAAGAAAATTTGATGAGTAGCTGAAAATATTTTAAACCAGTTGACAAGCAAATAACATCAACATTTAAAAATATCACAATAGAATTTGACCTAAATATATGAAATTAATAATATATACTGCAGATATCAAATTAGGCACGACATGAAAAAAACATATAATTATTGAACATTCAGATGTTTTAACAATAATTTTGTAATCGTTTTGCAAGATCTTCCAGTCAATCAATGTAATTGTTCATATCATTTTAGGATTCAGTATTACTGTATTTCGTTTCTGTCGTAAATAGCTAAGTGTGGTTATTGTCATGTAGCAATTTCTCGCAACCAAAAATAAAGATGTTAAAAGGGTGTGAAGTCAAAACCAGGCATCTTACAAACTATGTCACGAAGGTCAATATTATATTGTATTGTATAACACTTTCGTTGTATACAGTACAACTAATCTAAAAAGCCAGAAATATTTTAAAGAGGCCTTAAGTGAAAACTAGACTGAAATCCTTTTTTTAAAACCTGGATTCAGCGGGATTTGAACCCACAACCTCCGGGCTGGGAGACAGGCATTTTACCAACTAGGTCATGGTGATCGTTGCATATGTTTAAACCAACATGAAATGTAAAAAACAAATGAAATACAAACATTTATATGTTTAAGGAAAAAAAATACCGGAGTTAGAGTTTGAATTTTTTTATTCACAATTCTTAATAAACTTTATTTTGTATAAAAACGTACAGAACATTTGTTTTCAACAAGAGACCCATCGTCGTTTCCTTGTAGCGCCAAGTATTAGCAATACGCGAAAAGACAAAAATAGTGTGCATACCATTACTTGCTCAAATATAAAATCATGTTTCAAAAGCATTTTAAATTAATATCTGATTTTTTTTTCTGAACATTGATTTAAGTGAATTCTTAAAACTTCTTCTCCCTGGATCCATCCCAACTCACTGTCTGCGAAGATTTCAAAATACATGGATGATTTTAAATTCTTTAAAAAAGATTTTTTTAAATTTAAAATCATCCATATATTTTTATTGCAATATTTTAAAGATGACATTAGAGAAATTCATCATTTTATTAGAATTCTAATTAATGTATTCAAACATATGCTACAATCTTCTTCTCCCTGGCTCCATCCCAACTCACTGTCTGCGAAGACTGTTGGGGTCAGCTCTCTTCGTCCTCTTCGACCAAAAATCCTTCGGTTTTTTGGTCTTTATTCACTCATTCGTTATATATGCCCAAACCCCCTCTCTCCCTGGCTCCATCCCAACTCATTATCTGCGAAGACTGTTGGGGTCAGCTTTCCTCGTCCTCAGGTTGTATGCTCTTCTGTCCCGGACTACGTCCCCCAGGCCGTGCCTCTGCATCAGGTTATCTTTTTGCACCACCCATGAATTTTTTGGTCTTCCTCTGGTTGTTATTCGAAAAAGGTCCATGGAGATTGCCTGGTTCACAATGTGATCGGGTGCTCTGCATCAAACATGCCCATACCATCTGAATCGCATCTCCTCCATCTTGCTGTTGATGTCTGTAACACCTAGGTTTCCACGAATGCGTGAGTTTTTTATTTTGTCTCTTAGGGACACACCAGCTGACCATCTTAGCATGCGCATTTCAGTAGTTTCTAGTTGCTTAAAAACTGCTGTGAATTCTTAAAACGAATAAACGAAATAAAAAAGGCTTAACCTGCTGCTTTTATTTTACTGACTTTAGTGAGTATGTGCGCGATATATAAAATATCTAAACAATCACAAGGTAATTTGTTCATAGCACTGTTAAGGATGGAAAAATGGAAGATAAGAAATACGAAATAAGCCCTTAAGGTGCAAAAGCCGCTCTGGAAGACTTTTCCAGTCTTCATTTAATAATGATATATTATTAAAAGTTAAGACATTAACACTGTGGAAGTTAAAATACATTTCAATTTGTAAAGTCAAACACTGTTTACTCCGCTTTATATAAAGTTATAACCCTACCGGTTTCAAGGTTTTCATCTTAGTCTTGTTTATGTTCCCCTGATGATGAAGTGAAAACCTTGAAACCGGTAAGATTATACCGTTACGTAAAGTGGAATAAACAGTGTTTGACTATAGAAATTGCAAGAATTAGTAATGATGGTTAACTGTTTTATTAATTCTTAATATATTATGTTAATAAAATATTAACGTAGTATATTACAGAAATAATAGAAAAGATCAGTCTCATAATAAGTAAAATGAGTAAAAAATCTTGAAATTATGAACAAAGCAGATTTTGACACAAGCGGTCTCACAGAGCGGGTTTTACACCTTGACGACTCCAATATTGTAGAGCCATTGAGATGTGGTGTTGAAAGTGGATGCTGCGCTTTTCGTGGGATACCAAACACCAACATCTATATCATAAAAAAAATTGGCACTAACCGAAAGGATTCGGATAAAATGTATGATATGAAATCTTAACATACTCAGAGCATTTCACCCAAAAAGGCAACAAAAGTATTGAGAAGTTAGTAATCATGTATACAGTTATAGGAAACGTGCAAGATGAAGTCATCATCATCGTTGCTGGGCCTCACTGTCAAGGATCCTCTCGTCATTCCAAAGTCAATTCAGTTGGAAACCATAGCTGCACCGTGGATTTTTTTTAGGGAGTGAGTGAACAAACTCACCGACTTTGTACTGGATCCCGATGGCAAACCGAGGTGAAACAATCGAAGAACACCGGAATGTTCTTTTTTCTCTTTTTGAAATACATGACCGAAGTCATGTGTATCCTTATACCCCCTAACACTAGGCGGAAAAAATGCCTGTGTCATTCGAGGGGTAAAGCATAGCGTGGAGATTGAACCGGTGACCTTTCTCACGAAAGTCCAATGGGTTACTGAAATGCAAGAGAAACGACTCCTGCACGATAGACTAGCTGAAGAAAGTAGTTAATAATCTCTTTAAACGTTGCCTTCGACACGTCTCAGAATTGTAGAAGATGATGGATGTTCAGCGTTAAGCACACGGGGAAAAATAAGAATAATCTGTTATCACAAGAAAATTTTCAAAAATGATTAAGTTTAATTTCATGCTACCTTCTCCCCTGTCTAAGTTGCTGAAACCGATTCTCAATCTTAATCTTCTAATAAAGCGTACGACATCACTCTTACTTATAAAACGAGGATTGATGTGACTATGGAATTATGCAGAAAGCAAGGTTAGAAAACATTGTTATATTTACTCGTATAATAGATGTCAAATTATTAGAACTTCAATTTTGTTTATTTTATAATTCAAGAATTTAAATGTTTTTTTTTATATTCTTCTGATTAAAAGGTAATTGTTTAACCATGCGATGATTTTGCCAAACTGTTATTGAAGCTTGTTGACGTGACTTTGTAAAAGTATACGTTAAAGAAAAAACCCGACCCACATTTACATGCACATATATCACGACGTTTCAATGGGATTATATGTATTTTACATGCACATATATCACGACGTTTCAATGGGATTATATGTATTTTACATGCATATATATCACGACGTTTCAACGGGATTATATGTATTTTACATGCACATATATCACGACGTTTCAATGGGATTATATGTATTTTACATGCACATATATCACGACGTTTCAATGGGATTATATGTATTTTACATGCACATATATCACGACGTTTCAATGGGATTATATGTATTTTACATGCACATATATCACGACGTTTCTATGGAATTATATGTATTTTACATGCACATATATCACGACGTTTCAATGGAATTATGTGTATTTTACATGCACATATATCACGACGTTTCAATGGGATTATATGTATTTTACATGCACATATATCACGACGTTTCAATGGGATTATATGTATTTTACATGCACATATATCACGACGTTTCAATGGGATTATATGTATTTTACATGCACATATATCACGACGTTTCAATGGGATTATATGTATTTTACATGCACATATATCACGACGTTTCAATGGAATTATATGTATTTTACATGCACATATATCACGACGTTTCAATGGGATTATATGTATTTTACATGCACATATATCACGACGTTTCTATGGAATTATATGTATTTTACATGCACATATATCACGACGTTTCAATGGGATTATATGTATTTTACATGCACATATATCACGACGTTTCAATGGGAATATATGTATTTTTTAAGACAGTATTTAGAGATGAAATATATACAACATATGATTGATATTGCTAAAAACTATAAATAACGTTATTTTGATATTTTATTAAGTCATGAAATCAAAATGTGATAAGACGATAGTCAATAATAGTATTTTAGTACCAACTTTGATAAATGGGAGTGAAGTAGAAAAATACTAAAAAGAACCGAATTAATTGAAATCTTAAATTAATTTAATTAATTACCGCACACATTAATTAATTAAATTAATTAATTAATGTGTGCGGTTTATTATGGGATGAACATTTTTGGTTTAATTTTTGTTTAATTTTTGGTTTTACTTTTGTTTTTATTCTTATGATTGTGTGCGGTATATTATGGGATGAATAAGTTTGGTCTTTCTGGAGTGATGATGTGCGAAGAGTTTGATTTCGCATGATGTTTCCAGTTGGAATTGAGTGTCACTGTTTGTCAGGTTGATGAGAACGTGCAACGGGGTTTTGTTTTTGTGTAATCAAAAATCGGAAAGAAGTATCGATTTATTTTTCATGCTAAATATCCTCAGTGAGATACAGGCAAAAGCCTAGTTTACTGGAGATACTACAAATGAAAGGCGACAAACCCAGATCCATTAAAATAATGTATGTCTAAATTAAATTACCTGTTGTTTTTTCGCAAATTATGTATATTTTTTGTCATATGTAATAATAAATAAATTAATAAATAAATGGGGAAGAAATACGTTTACAAAGAAGAAAACATTGGGTGATAATGTACGATAGAATAATGAATATAAAGAAGGGATGAATGAGAGTTTAGGGTTGAAGTGTAAAGTTACATGAAGAAAGCTCTCTGAAATAGTTCAGGCATGTAACATAGAACGAATATTCAAAGACTAACAAAATAAATATACAGTGCGAACGTTAAAGTAATATTTGAGAGAGTCAGACCAAAAAAATTAAGGTTGAATCAAGTGAAGGGTATTTTTAAATAAGAAAACGTTCAAAGTAAGAGAAATTCTAAGAGTTGTATAAGAAAGTGTATTGCATATAAAATAGGCGAATAATGTAGATTGAGATAGGAAAGTCAATCTCTATGTTTTCTCTCATTACCCTGACAGAAAAATGGCGTAATAGAATGTACAATATATAAAAAATTGAGTTATTAATTTCATTATTTTTGCTAATGAAATTGACACAATTTGGCAATAATTACAATATCTCAAATTAATCAAAGAAAAAAATAGATGTACTCGTACACCAAATGAATATTTTATATGATTATAGTAAAAAAATCAGTTTAAAAATATGTTAAAAATAAAATTAATATAATAGAAATATTCAATTAATCTTTTCTTTTTTAAAGAAAAGATATGACCGAAGTCCTAGGTATCCGTATGCTCTCGAACACTCGGTGGAAAAAGTACCTGTGTTGTTCGAGGGGAGTAGCACAGCGTGGGGTTCGAACCGACGACCTTCCGCACGGAAGTCTAGTGCGTTACCGCTCGGTCATGCACCATTGAAAAAACATCTTACGTCAAATCCAACTGAGTGTTTTTTTGATATAACTTTAAAAGGATTGTTGAGTTAAGATAATCAATTAATCTAAATAAATTCTTCACTCAATTTACGTATTTTTAAAATCGAGGAAAGAACGCGTGTAGTCGTAAATTATTCACATTTAATGATTTCAGTAACTTACGAATAGCTTGGCTTTTTTCTTAGCTCATTGTTTAGATATATGTAAACGAGTAGAACGACTAATAGTTAACTACCATCGTAGAATAGATTAAAGTTCAACTCCAAGAACTACCACCGTAGAGTAGATTAAAGTTCAACTCCAAGAACTACCATCGTAGAGTAGATTAAAGTTCAACTCCAAGAACTACCATCGTAGAGTAGATTAAAGTTCAGCTCCAAGAACTACCATCGTAGAGTAGATTAAAGTTCAACTCCAAGAACTACCATCGTAGAGTAGATTTAAGTTCAGCTCCAAGAACTACCATCGTAGAGTAGATTAAAGTTCAACTCCAAGAACTACCATCGTAGAGTAGATTTAAGTTCAACTCCAAGAACTACCATCGTAGAGTAGATTAAAGTTCAACTCCAAGAACTACCATCGTAGAGTAGATTTAAGTTCAACTCCAAGAACTACCATCGTAGAGTAGATTTAAGTTCAACTCCAAGAACTACCATCGTAGAGTAGATTTAAGTTCAACTCCAAGAACGTTCAACAAAATCGTTAATAGTTTAAACAAGAGCGTGCTTTGGAAATACTGCTGTAGCAAAATGTAAAAGTTCGGTGTAAAAATAAAGCATTTACATGTTAAAAGAAAGTATTAGCTGTCAAGTCAACATACATACATCCTTAAGTCAAAGCCAACTTGGTTTTATTTTTTTCTTTTATAAAGCTGATTATTTTTTATAATTATTTTCCTCCCCTTTTTATTCTATAGTAATTTCCGAATGCAAACATTTAAAAAGCAGTTATTTTTAATATTTTTCGAAGAGTCTACTGTTACACATAAGTGACAGTCTATGCAGCCTACGTGGTAAGATGCCAGACTTTCAGTCAAAGAGTTGCGGTTTCGATTCCTGACGATACCCGATTTCTTTCATTAAAATGGGTTACATTCTGATGTTCCTATAAGTCTATTCAAGACATCTGACAAAAAACTCGCCAGGATATGTGTAGCAGCAAAAATATTATTCAAAAATAATTTTATTTAAAATTAGTTTTATTGAAATGGGTGTTTTAATTAATTTTCTTAAGTGTAGCTGTAAAAATAGCATTTTCTTAAAAAGAAAAATATATTACAGTTATAAATTTATTTTACTCTGTAATATCATTTTGTTTCTGGTTTAATGACGGTTTTAAGAGCATGAAACCAGATTTTCTTGAAAATTCTAAAGAAAACTCGACGTATTCAAAGAAACGCTCGCCATTTAGAGATAACTCAACAAGAGCCGATGTGAAAAGCAAGGAGAACAATTGTAATAAATTTTATAACTACAAAAGATGTGGTAGATAATCGCAAAAAATATTTTAAAATTTTTCATATTGTTTTTTTTAAATTGCTTTTGCATGAAGACGTAAATTCAGTACGTAAGGCGGTTTGCATTTGTCTTAAAAATATATGGATAAACTTTAAATTTAACAAAAATAAATGTCGATAAATACACAACAGTTTTTCTTAAACTTTATTTCATCAACCAACCAACATTACATAGTTCAAACGTAAATTTTAACGTTAAGAGGGTTAATCCAAATAGCTTATTTATTCAAAAGTTTTGTAGAACTTGAAAGTGATAAATACGATTTTTTTGTCGCATCTCGAGTTTCGAACCGCACCATCAAGTTCATCCTCAGATTAATTCAACATTGATTTGTAATCCATTCAACCAAAGAAACATGTGAAGGGTACGCAGTGAAGAATGTATCTAGTGGAAATATTGACAGAAGTACTTACTTATTTTAAAATGTATGATTGTTAAAAAAAACTTCGCACAAACTAAATCTCATATTCAGTGGCTCAATTTTATTAAGACAAATAAAACACAAGCATGAACAATAATTGAGATCACCGTATATTTAATGTAAACGTTAAAAAAAAACATGGTGTATATAAATTAACATGACGTGATGCAATAAGATTTTCAAACCAGAATTAAAGAACACTTAAGTATCGATTACATGATATATTTGTTTTCATTTTACAGCCTTATGTTAAGATACATACTAGTAGTTTCAATATCATTCCAAGGAAAATTTTACGTATTGTAAGTAACGTTAAATTTTCGTAAATCGAATGAATAAATGCAGAAAGACTAACAAAACAAATAGACCGTGCAAATGTGAGTAGAAAGCGTGGTAGAGGAAGACCAAGGAAAATGTGGTTGAATCTAGTGAAATATATCTCGAAGTCAGGAAAAATTAGACGTAAGAGAACTCGTAAAATATGTATGAGAAAGTGTATGAATGTGAATGAAGCGAGATATATTATATGTGTCAAGATAGAAACATCTATATTCTTTCAGTGTACTTCAACAGGGAATGCCATGATGGTATGTATGTTTTTATGTATGATTAGATTTCCTGACGTTGAGTTTGGTAAAGGAGCATGAAATTATATAATTTTGCAATTACTTGAGCTTATTTTGATGTTCTTTTAACGTTTTGTCATGTATCGGCGTTAAAATGTTTTAAATTTATTTCAAGTATACCCGCACATCCAACGTGTTATGAAAAGGTATAGAATAGCATTCATAATATTATTTTACAGCACATATTCATTAATTTTAGTCCTTCGTGAGAGTGAGCTAAGGTGAAGGGTTGCCGGTTTGGTCGATAAACTCACACAAACACTGCTGTATCGGCCCGCGAAGCCTTAGCTTATTTATTAACGGCCAGAAAGCGATCGATCCTGCCAAGGCAACTCTTCGGTCGGTCGCGCTTACGCTGAACTTTTATACTGAAATTTAGAATTCAGCGTGTGAAATGAGTATAGCCAGGAAAATAAATTTTGTTTGAAGCGAACAAGCATATACCGAGTAAATTTACAATAATGTATGACTTGATGTCGTGATTTGAACAGTAGAGTTTTATTATTGAGATTTTTCATCAATTTTTCAATGTATTTATTTATCCAACTGTTTCACTACCTGTAATTCGAACGAAATATATATTTTATAAAAGCTAATTTCAAGTCTTTAAAAGATGTATTCATATTTATGCTAGCAAAAAACATTTTTTTATAGTTTATCCAATAAATTACTTTTTATTTTGAACGCAAGGAAATACTTGTAAGCAAAATCGCCTTCTTCTTCCTAGTGTCATGTCAGGTCCCCCCAACGTTGACTATCACCTGAGAGTAAGCATCTTTGTCCCCGGCAGCCCGAAAGTGATCCCCAACGCTCCTTATACCAGTCCAATCGCGTATATTGCGGAACCAGGATATTTGCCTCCTGCCAACACCTCTTCGACCCTCTATTTTGCCTTGGATGATCAGGTGCAGTAATTTGTACTTTACTCCTCTAAGTAGATGACCCAAATAGGACACCTTACGGATTTTAATATAAGTCAGTATCTCTATCAACTTTGGGTCTTTGAAGAACCCTTGTGTAAAAAATTGCCAATTGTGTATATTTCTTGTCATGTGTAAAATGTAAATTACCTACGAAAGTACGATCATATAACTTCATACCGGAAGGCATTGAACTGGTTGAATGTTAGAAATAGACGCCAAATTCATAGACTGTCTCTATTGTATAATATCCTTAACTGTCCCGCCGCACCCTCTTATCTCGCCAAAAAAAATTCAGCGTCTTTCCAATCATGGATTGGCGCTACGCTCAAACAGAGATTGTTTATTGGCCTTTCCAGTTCATCGTTCTTCTTTCTTTACATCGTCATTTACTGTCCATGCAGTGAGACTTTGGAATCAGTTACAAACCAATATAAGACTCGCTCCGTCCTTGGCATGCTTTAAGAAGCGACTGAAAAAACTCTTAATTTTTAGTCAGTAAAATAACGTGTTTCATTCCTGATTTTTCTTTTCCTTTCCTCTCCATCATCCTTTCCTTTCCTTTTGATTGATGATATCTCACTTTATATGAAAAATAATATTCGGGTGATTGTCCGTCTTTGTGGGATTCGTGGGCATGTTCTCGCGTATATGTTTATGGATTTCATGGGGATGGATAGTCATTTGAATGATTTATGCGACCACGTAACTTGCTTCATTTACTTTTGTCTGGTTGGTTGGAAGAGATTGCCACCTGGCAATAAGCCCGCCAGATTGTATTGCAATAAAAGTGTTAAATAAATAAATAAATAAAATAAAAAGTCGTTATAACTATCGTTACCAAAAAAAATATTTATATAATTTTTTTTTCGTTTTAAAAAAAATTTAAATGCTGTTATCCTTTTTTTTTGCAATAAATTATTTGATTTTAATATAATTCAAAATTTGGTGTAAATGAAAGTGATATTAACATTGTATTTCATTTATAATCTACCATGAAATTTCCATTTTATTATCAAGTCTTTTTTGGAATTATTGATATCAAGCCTTTTTGAAAAGTTTCAAGTAAAAGAAACTGAATGAATTATATAAGAAACTTTATGGATATCGAGGAACAAAAATATTTTTTCGTAATGCTTTAGTTTTATTTGCTCCAACAGGAATGGTATATTTTAATTTGAAATGTAAACTTAAAACCGATATCTTAAGGAGGGGGGAAAAGAGTATGCTGAGATGGTTTTACATGTTGAACGGATAATTAATTGACTTAATAAATCTCCAATGTAGGCTACATTTGAATTCATGGTACAGGAACATCGAAAAGTATAATTGCATATTTTGAATAATTGCCTCGTCACCCTCTTTTATCTCGTCTAGAATATTCAGTGTCTTTCCGATCATGGACTTGAGCGTAGCTCAAGCAGATATATTTAACTAGTTGCAGCCCATGAAATATTCACGGAAGTAAAACAAATTCTACATTTATGAAAATATGTATTCATAAATATAGAATTTGTTAATATATATCATTTATACATCGTCCCCTTTTACACCTGTTCAAAAATTGTTAGCAAGGTATTTAAAATTCGTTCAGTTATCACGAACCCACCGAGATTCAAATTTCGAATTACTTTCGCAGATAATCTACTAGGTTAGTCAAAAAGTTTTGACTAACCTATTAAGTATTCGGCTCTCGCTCTCTTGTATTCATAATTCAATGCTTGTATTCTTTCTTTGACGACAGCCATCGTATGGATTTTAGCCTTTTTATACTATGATTAGCTTTCTAATTAGTTGCTTATTTTTTTCGTCATATACTGACCATGCAGTGACACTGGAACTATTATCAAACTTATATAAAACTCACCACGTTATTGGCACGTTTCAAAAAGCAATTGAAAAAAATTCAAAACAGTATTGTAACTTCTTTCATCACCGATTTGTCGTTTCTCTCAATCATCCTTTTCTTTTTACATCGATTGATGACAACTCACTTTTATTTTTGTTATTGATATTATTTTGTTTTTTTTACATCGATTGATGACAACTCACTTTTATTTTTGTTATTGATATTATTTTGTTTTTTTTTTTACATCGATTGATGACAACTCACTTTTATTTTTGTTATTGAAATTATTTTGTTCTTTTTACATCAATTGATGACAACTCACATTTATTTTTGTTATTGATATTATTTGGTTTTTTACATCGATTGATAAAAACTCACTTTTATTTTTGTTTATGATATTATTTTGTTCAAGTTAACTAAAATGTTGACTCTTTAATTGTAAGTGTTAAAACTGCTTTTTTATTTTTTTATGTACTAATTAACTTAAATTTAGTAAAATAGCGAAACATATAACTTATTTTATTTGATTATGTCTGGTTGATTGAAATAGATTACTCCTGACAAGAAATCCGCTTGTTTTTACTGTAAATACTGTATAAAATTATCAACAATAAATAATACAAATATTGACTACAATAAGAAATTCCTAAGAAAATATTTTTTATCTTAAATTAAGACCACCAATGATGACAGGCAAGTCAGTCGATCCATGATATTGTACGATATGTATGATATACATGAATACACCTTCCAGATTATATGTCAATGAAGCGTTAATAAATAAATAGATAAAAAAGGAAGGTAGACTGTAGAAACTTTACATTTAAAAAGCTACTTTCAAATATTTCTACATCATAAGATAGTACAGAACGATAGAAAACATATGGTTCTTAACACACCAAATGCTCGAGTAATTGCATTAAAAACTACTTTCAAATATTTCTATATCATAATATAGTACAGAACGATAGAAAACATATGGTTCTTTATACACTAAATGCTCGAGTTATAGCATTAAAAACTACTTTCAAATATTTATACGAGTATATCATAAGATAGTACAGAACGATAGAAAACATATGGTTCTTAATACACTAAATGATTATTATTATTATTAGTTATTGCATTAAAAACTACTTTCAAATATTTCTATATCATAAGATAGTACAGAGCGATAGAAAACATATGGTTCTTTATACACTAAATGCTCGAGTTATTGCATTAAAAACTACTTTCAAATATTTCTATATCATAAGATAGTAAAGAACGATAGAAAACATATGGTTCTTTATACACTAAATGCTCGAGTTATTGCATTAAAAACTACTTTCAAATATTTCTACATCATAAGATAGTACAGAACGATAGAAAACATATGGTTCTTAACACACCAAATGCTCGAGTTATTGCATTAAAAACTACTTTCAAATATTTCTACATCATAAGATAGTACAGAACGATAGAAAACATATGGTTCTTTATACACTAAATGCTCGAGTTATAGCATTAAAAACTACTTTCAAATATTTATACGAGTATATCATAAGATAGTACAGAACGATAGAAAACATATGGTTCTTAATACACCAAATGCTCGAGTTATTGCATTAAAAACTACTTTCAAATATTTCTACATCATAAGATAGTACAGAACGATAGAAAACATATGGTTCTTAATACACCAAATGCTCGAGTTATTGCATTAAAAACTACTTTCAAATATTTCTACATCATAAGATAGTACAGAACGATAGAAAACATATGGTTCTTTATACACTAAATGCTCGAGTTATAGCATTAAAAACTACTTTCAAATATTTATACGAGTATATCATAAGATAGTACAGAACGATAGAAAACATATGGTTCTTTATACACTAAATGCTCGAGTTATAGCATTAAAAACTACTTTCAAATATTTATACGAGTATATCATAAGATAGTACAGAACGATAGAAAACATATGGTTCTTTATACACTCAGAACGATAGAAAACATATGATTATTAATACACCAAATGCTCGAGTTATTGCATTAAAAACTACTTTCAAATATTTCTATATCATAAGATAGTAAAGAACGATAGAAAACATATGGTTCTTTATACACTAAATGCTCGAGTTATTGCATTAAAAACTACTTTCAAATATTTCTACATCATAAGATAGTACAGAACGATACAAAACATATGATTCTTAATACACCAAATGCTCGAGTTATTGCATTAAAAACTATTTTCAAATATTTCTACATCATAAGATAGTACAGAACGATAGAAAACATATGGTTCTTTATATACTAAATGCTCGAGTTATAGCATTAAAAACTACTTTCAAATATTTATACGAGTATATCATAAGATAGTACAGAACGATAGAAAACATATGGTTCTTAATACACCAAATGCTCGAGTTATTGCATTAAAAACTACTTTCAAATATTTATATATCATAAGATAGTACAGAACGATACAAAACATATGGTTCTTAATACACCAAATGCTCGAGTTATTGCATTAAAAACTACTTTCAAATATTTATACGAGTATATCATAAGATAGTACAGAACGATAGAAAACATATGGTTCTTAATACACCAAATGCTCGAGTTATTGCATTAAAAACTACTTTCAAATATTTCTACATCATAATATAGTACAGAACGATAGAAAACATATGGTTCTTAATACACCAAATGCTCGAGTTATTGCATTAAAAACTACTTTCAAATATTTCTACATCATAAGATAGTACAGAACGATAGAAAACATATGGTTCTTTATACACTAAATGCTCGAGTTATAGCATTAAAAACTACTTTCAAATATTTATACGAGTATATCATAAGATAGTACAGAACGATAGAAAACATATGGTTCTTAATACACCAAATGCTCGAGTTATTGCATTAAAAACTACTTTCAAATATTTCTACATCATAAGATAGTACAGAACGATAGAAAACATATGGTTCTTAATACACCAAATGCTCGAGTTATTGCATTAAAAACTACTTTCAAATATTTCTACATCATAAGATAGTACAGAACGATAGAAAACATATGGTTCTTTATACACTAAATGCTCGAGTTATAGCATTAAAAACTACTTTCAAATATTTATACGAGTATATCATAAGATAGTACAGAACGATAGAAAACATATGGTTCTTTATACACTAAATGCTCGAGTTATAGCATTAAAAACTACTTTCAAATATTTATACGAGTATATCATAAGATAGTACAGAACGATAGAAAACATATGGTTCTTTATACACTAAATGCTCGAGTTATAGCATTAAAAACTACTTTCAAATATTTATACGAGTATATCATAAGATAGTACAGAACGATAGAAAACATATGGTTCTTAATACACTAAATGATTATTATTATTATTAGTTATTGCATTAAAAACTACTTTCAAATATTTCTATATCATAAGATAGTACAGAGCGATAGAAAACATATGGTTCTTTATACACTAAATGCTCGAGTTATTGCATTAAAAACTACTTTCAAATATTTCTATATCATAAGATAGTAAAGAACGATAGAAAACATATGGTTCTTTATACACTAAATGCTCGAGTTATTGCATTAAAAACTACTTTCAAATATTTCTACATCATAAGATAGTACAGAACGATACAAAACATATGATTCTTAATACACCAAATGCTCGAGTTATTGCATTAAAAACTATTTTCAAATATTTCTACATCATAAGATAGTACAGAACGATAGAAAACATATGGTTCTTTATATACTAAATGCTCGAGTTATAGCATTAAAAACTACTTTCAAATATTTATACGAGTATATCATAAGATAGTACAGAACGATAGAAAACATATGGTTCTTAATACACCAAATGCTCGAGTTATTGCATTAAAAACTACTTTCAAATATTTCTACATCATAATATAGTACAGAACGATAGAAAACATATGGTTCTTAATACACCAAATGCTCGAGTTATTGCATTAAAAACTACTTTCAAATATTTCTACATCATAAGATAGTACAGAACGATAGAAAACATATGGTTCTTTATACACTAAATGCTCGAGTTATAGCATTAAAAACTACTTTCAAATATTTATACGAGTATATCATAAGATAGTACAGAACGATAGAAAACATATGGTTCTTAATACACCAAATGCTCGAGTTATTGCATTAAAAACTACTTTCAAATATTTCTACATCATAAGATAGTACAGAACGATAGAAAACATATGGTTCTTAATACACCAAATGCTCGAGTTATTGCATTAAAAACTACTTTCAAATATTTCTACATCATAAGATAGTACAGAACGATAGAAAACATATGGTTCTTTATACACTAAATGCTCGAGTTATAGCATTAAAAACTACTTTCAAATATTTATACGAGTATATCATAAGATAGTACAGAACGATAGAAAACATATGGTTCTTTATACACTAAATGCTCGAGTTATAGCATTAAAAACTACTTTCAAATATTTATACGAGTATATCATAAGATAGTACAGAACGATAGAAAACATATGGTTCTTTATACACTAAATGCTCGAGTTATAGCATTAAAAACTACTTTCAAATATTTATACGAGTATATCATAAGATAGTACAGAACGATAGAAAACATATGGTTCTTAATACACTAAATGATTATTATTATTATTAGTTATTGCATTAAAAACTACTTTCAAATATTTCTATATCATAAGATAGTACAGAGCGATAGAAAACATATGGTTCTTTATACACTAAATGCTCGAGTTATTGCATTAAAAACTACTTTCAAATATTTCTATATCATAAGATAGTAAAGAACGATAGAAAACATATGGTTCTTTATACACTAAATGCTCGAGTTATTGCATTAAAAACTACTTTCAAATATTTCTACATCATAAGATAGTACAGAACGATACAAAACATATGATTCTTAATACACCAAATGCTCGAGTTATTGCATTAAAAACTATTTTCAAATATTTCTACATCATAAGATAGTACAGAACGATAGAAAACATATGGTTCTTTATATACTAAATGCTCGAGTTATAGCATTAAAAACTACTTTCAAATATTTATACGAGTATATCATAAGATAGTACAGAACGATAGAAAACATATGGTTCTCAATACACCAAATGCTCGAGTTATTGCATTAAAAACTACTTTCAAATATTTATATATCATAAGATAGTACAGAACGATACAAAACATATGGTTCTTAATACACCAAATGCTCGAGTTATTGCATTAAAAACTACTTTCAAATATTTATACGAGTATATCATAAGATAGTACAGAACGATAGAAAACATATGGTTCTTAATACACCAAATGCTCGAGTTATTGCATAAAAAACTACTTTCAAATATTTCTACATCATAAGATAGTACAGAACGATAGAAAACATATGGTTCTCAATACACCAAATGCTCGAGTTATTGCATTAAAAACTACTTTCAAATATTTATATATCATAAGATAGTACAGAACGATACAAAACATATGGTTCTTAATACACCAAATGCTCGAGTTATTGCATTAAAAACTACTTTCAAATATTTATACGAGTATATCATAAGATAGTACAGAACGATAGAAAACATATGGTTCTTAATACACCAAATGCTCGAGTTATTGCATTAAAAACTACTTTCAAATATTTCTACATCATAAGATAGTACAGAACAATAGAAAACATATGGTTCTTAATACACCAAATGCTCGAGTTATTGTATTAAAAACTACTTTCAAATATTTCTACATCATAAGATAGTACAGAACGATAGAAAACATATGGTTCTTTATACACTAAATGCTCGAGTTATAGAATTAAAAACTACTTTCAAATATTTATACGAGTATATCATAAGATAGTACAGAACGATAGAAAACATATGGTTCTTTTTACACTAAATGCTCGAGTTATAGCATTAAAAACTACTTTCAAATATTTATACGAGTATATCATAAGATAGTACAGAACGATAGAAAACATATGGTTCTTTATACACTAAATGCTCGAGTTATAGCATTAAAAACTACTTTCAAATATTTATACGAGTATATCATAAGATAGTACAGAACGATAGAAAACATATGGTTCTTTATACACTAAATGCTCGAGTTATAGCATTAAAAACTACTTTCAAATATTTATACGAGTATATCATAAGATAGTACAGAACGATAGAAAACATATGGTTCTTAATACACTAAATGATTATTATTATTATTAGTTATTGCATTAAAAACTACTTTCAAATATTTCTATATCATAAGATAGTACAGAGCGATAGAAAACATATGCTTCTTTATACACTAAATGCTCGAGTTATTGCATTAAAAACTACTTTCAAATATTTCTATATCATAAGATAGTAAAGAACGATAGAAAACATATGGTTCTTTATACACTAAATGCTCGAGTTATTGCATTAAAAACTACTTTCAAATATTTCTACATCATAAGATAGTACAGAAAGATACAAAACATATGGTTCTTAATACACCAAATGCTCGAGTTATTGCATTAAAAACTACTTTCAAATATTTATACGAGTATATCATAAGATAGTACAGAACGATAGAAAACACATGGTTCTTAATACACCAAATGCTCGAGTTATTGCATTAAAAACTACTTTCAAATATTTCTACATCATAAGATAGTACAGAACGATAGAAAACATATGGTTCTTAATACACCAAATGCTCGAGTTATTGCATTAAAAACTACTTTCAAATATTTCTACATCATAAGATAGTACAAAACGATAGAAAACATATGGTTATTTGTACACTAAATGCTCGAGTTATAGCATTAAAAACTACTTTCAAATATTTATACGAGTATATCATAAGATAGTACAGAACGATAGAAAACATATGGTTCTTTATACACTAAATGCTCGAGTTATAGCATTAAAAACTACTTTCAAATATTTATACGAGTATATCATAAGATAGTACAGAACGATAGAAAACATATGGTTCTTTATACACTAAATGCTCGAGTTATAGCATTAAAAACTACTTTCAAATATTTATACGAGTATGTCATAAGATAGTACAGAACGATAGAAAACATATGGTTCTTAATACACTAAATGATTATTATTATTATTAGTTATTGCATTAAAAACTACTTTCAAATATTTCTATATCATAAGATAGTACAGAGCGATAGAAAACATATGGTTCTTTATACACTAAATGCTCGAGTTATTGCATTAAAAACTACTTTCAAATATTTCTATATCATAAGATAGTAAAGAACGATAGAAAACATATGGTTCTTTATACACTAAATGCTCGAGTTATTGCATTAAAAACTACTTTCAAATATTTCTACATCATAAGATAGTACAGAACGATACAAAACATATGATTCTTAATACACCAAATGCTCGAGTTATTGCATTAAAAACTATTTTCAAATATTTCTACATCATAAGATAATACAGAACGATAGAAAACATATGGTTCTTTATATACTAAATGCTCGAGTTATAGCATTAAAAACTACTTTCAAATATTTATACGAGTATATCATAAGATAGTACAGAACGATAGAAAACATATGGTTCTTAATACACCAAATGCTCGAGTTATTGCATTAAAAACTACTTTCAAATATTTATATATCATAAGATAGTACAGAACGATAGAAAACATATGGTTCTTAATACACCAAATGCTCGAGTTATTGTATTAAAAACTACTTTCAAATATTTCTACATCATAAGATAGTACAGAACGATAGAAAACATATGGTTCTTAATACACCAAATGCTCGAGTTATTGCATTAAAAACTACTTTCAAATATTTATACGAGTATATCATAAGATAGTACAGAACGATAGAAAACATATGATTCTTAATACACCAAATGCTCGAGTTATTGCATTAAAAACTACTTTCAAATATTTCTACATCATAAGATAGTACAGAACGATAGAAAACATATGGTTCTTTATACACTAAATGCTCGAGTTATAGCATTAAAAACTACTTTCAAATATTTATATATCATAAGATAGTACAGAACGATACAAAACATATGGTTCTTAATACACCAAATGCTCGAGTTATTGCATTAAAAACTACTTTCAAATATTTATACGAGTATATCATAAGATAGTTCAGAACGATAGAAAACATATGGTTCTTAATACACCAAATGCTCGAGTTATTGCATTAAAAACTACTTTCAAATATTTCTACGAGTATATCATAAGATAGTACAGAACGATAGAAAACATATGGTTCTTTATACACTAAATGCTCGAGTTATAGCATTAAAAACTACTTTCAAATAGTTATACGAGTATATCATAAGATAGTACAGAACGATAGAAAACATATGGTTCTTAATACACTAAATGATTATTATTATTATTAGTTATTGCATTAAAAACTACTTTCAAATATTTCTATATCATAAGATAGTACAGAGCGATAGAAAACATATGGTTCTTTATACACTAAATGCTCGAGTTATTGCATTAAAAACTACTTTCAAATATTTCTATATCATAAGATAGTAAAGAACGATAGAAAACATATGGTTCTTTATACACTAAATGCTCGAGTTATTGCATTAAAAACTACTTTCAAATATTTCTACATCATAAGATAGTACAGAATGATACAAAACATATGATTCTTAATACACCAAATGCTCGAGTTATTGCATTAAAAACTATTTTCAAATATTTCTACATCATAAGATAATACAGAACGATAGAAAACATATGGTTCTTTATATACTAAATGCTCGAGTTATAGCATTAAAAACTACTTTCAAATATTTATACGAGTATATCATAAGATAGTACAGAACGATAGAAAACATATGGTTCTTAATACACCAAATGCTCGAGTTATTGCATTAAAAACTACTTTCAAATATTTATATATCATAAGATAGTACAGAACGATACAAAACATATGGTTCTTAATACACCAAATGCTCGAGTTATTGCATTAAAAACTACTTTCAAATATTTATACGAGTATATCATAAGATAGTACAGAACGATAGAAAACATATGGTTCTTAATACACCAAATGCTCGAGTTATTGCATTAAAAACTACTTTCAAATATTTCTACATCATAAGATAGTACAGAACGATAGAAAACATATGGTTCTTAATACACCAAATGCTCGAGTTATTGCATTAAAAACTACTTTCAAATATTTCTACATCATAAGATAGTCCAGAACGATAGAAAACATATGGTTCTTTATACACTAAATGCTCGAGTTATAGCATTAAAAACTACTTTCAAATATTTATATATCATAAGATAGTACAGAACGATACAAAACATATGGTTCTTAATACACCAAATGCTCGAGTTATTGCATTAAAAACTACTTTCAAATATTTATACGAGTATATCATAAGATAGTACAGAACGATAGAAAACATATGGTTCTTAATACACCAAATGCTCGAGTTATTGCATTAAAAACTACTTTCAAATATTTCTACATCATAAGATAGTACAGAACGATAGAAAACATATGGTTCTTAATACACCAAATGCTCGAGTTATTGCATTAAAAACTACTTTCAAATATTTCTACATCATAAGATAGTACAGAACGATAGAAAACATATGGTTCTTTATACACTAAATGCTCGAGTTATAGCATTAAAAACTACTTTCAAATATTTATACGAGTATATCATAAGATAGTACAGAACGATAGAAAACATATGGTTCTTTATACACTAAATGCTCGAGTTATAGCATTAAAAACTACTTTCAAATATTTATACGAGTATATCATAAGATAGTACAGAACGATAGAAAACATATGGTTCTTTATACACTAAATGCTCGAGTTATAGCATTAAAAACTACTTTCAAATATTTATACGAGTATATCATAAGATAGTACAGAACGATAGAAAACATATGGTTCTTTATACACTAAATGCTCGAGTTATAGCATTAAAAACTACTTTCAAATATTTATACGAGTATATCATAAGATAGTACAGAACGATAGAAAACATATGGTTCTTTATACACTAAATGCTCGAGTTATAGCATTAAAAACTACTTTCAAATATTTATACGAGTATATCATAAGATAGTACAGAACGATAGAAAACATATGGTTCTTAATACACTAAATGATTATTATTATTATTAGTTATTGCATTAAAAACTACTTTCAAATATTTCTATATCATAAGATAGTACAGAGCGATAGAAAACATATGGTTCTTTATACACTAAATGCTCGAGTTATTGCATTAAAAACTACTTTCAAATATTTCTATATCATAAGATAGTAAAGAACGATAGAAAACATATGGTTCTTTATACACTAAATGCTCGAGTTATTGCATTAAAAACTACTTTCAAATATTTCTATATCATAAGATAGTAAAGAACGATATGGTTGTTAATACACTAAATGTTCGAGTTATGAAAACATATGGTTGTTAATACACTAAATGTTCGAGTTATTGCATTAAAAACTACTTTCAAATATTTCTATATCATAAGATAGTAAAGAACGATATGGTTGTTAATACACTAAATGTTCGAGTTATGAAAACATATGGTTGTTAATACACTAAATGCTTGAGTTATTGCATTAAAAACTACTTTCAAATATTTCTATATCTTAAGATTGTACAGACCGATAGAAAACATATGGTTATTAAAACACCAAATGTTCGAGTTATTGCATTAATTGCAAATTCTAGCGGAAGTTGAGTCTATTCGCATTCGGAAATTTCCGTCTTATAGATGATTCTAATCCACTTATCTCAGTATTTGATCTACATGCAAAATTATGGTGCACCATGAATCATATTAAGTGTGGCCTGGGCTGCAATGCTCTTACACTTTGTGCATGAATGCTGGAAGAGACTCCCATGAGGCAATGTGGATAGGTAGAAATTCTCTCTCACATCGTGTTGGATCAATTTCTCTTTTCATTCTCTTGAGCATTAGAATAATTTCATCAGACTGCTTCTGAATATTGGACCATGACTGATAAATTAAAAATGTACCATATGGTAGACACTGGAAAAAAATAAGGTATATTTAAAAAATTAAATAAATTTCAAGCAGCGATTTCCAAACTGTATGCAATCACCTCCAGAAACTCTTGGAATACGTTAGGGGTACCAAAAGGCATGAGGGGCGTAAGGGAGTTTAGCAGCGACGCAGAACGTTAACAGCTAATTTTGAAATTGGGATTTTTCGTGACGCTGTGGTAAGAATATTGATTAGTTGAGTCTACGGTTTTGGGGCACACTGTATTGAATTAATTCACTGATGAAAATAAAAAGCTTTTAAAAATAATAATACAATAACTCTTGAGCTTTTTGTAAAGAAAATGCCTTACCATATTTTTCTTGAGAAAAACTTTGAATTTACTTTGAGAAATTGATATTTTAAACTAAGTAGTGTGATCATTTTTAAGTTATGTTTTCCATATCACAAAACAGATAAAAAATCGTGAACACAACTATTATAAATATTTTTTTGCCATTAAGTTACTATTTACGCCAATCGCGTCATTAGTTTGAATAAAACTAGTGTCAAGAAATATTTTTTTTAAATGTCACACATTAAAAAAATAATAAGGAATCAAAATAGCACATAAGCATTGAAAATCAATCAATGAACGGAATAAATTCTGTGATATGTATGCACAAAGAAAAATTCGTTATTTTTCTGTAACTTTATATTTTCATATATTTGTTTATTTGTTTGTCTTTGTTACTTTCTTATCTAACGAAAAGTCTCATGGCTGTTTTTTTTTATAAAATAAGCAAATTAAGAAAATAAATTATCATCAATTTAAAATACGTTGGTATGGAAGTAAATGTATGAGCATGGCAGAATAATGATAAAAGTAAACATTCGGTGAAGATGTGACCTTTAAGAAAGAAATTGATTTACATACAATATAATATATAAAAGAAGGCATAATCGAGACATCATAAATTAATTCATAGATAAAATGGGCATTTTAAATCAAAGAAAGAAGCGTTCTGATAGTAATGACATGAAAAGAATTGATAATAAAAGAATGACTAAGGTAGTATATAGGTCAGAAGTGCGAGGGGATCGTGGAACAGGTAAAGCAAACATGACTGGATAATTTGAATCCAATTTTGAAAGGAGGTATAGTGAGACGGATGAATAATACAATAAAAGATTCAACATGACGAGATGTATTAATGTAAAGGTGGTAAAAGTGATATAGTTTTGAATTGTAAAAGATACAACGTAAACTCTAGTTGAATTTATAACGTAAACTAGAGACTTATGTAATAAGAAGAATAAAAAAGAGCACTTTTATGTGGTTTGGTCATGTAAAAAGAATTGCCAAAAAAAATGCACGTTCGGAAATGGGAGACATGAGAGGGGACAATTGAGAGAAATAAAATTGGATGAAGTTAAGGAAATTTTTCAATAAGTTTAGGAGTAAGTTAAAACAACGAAGCTTTGTGAAAGATATAAGAGTATACGTATATTGATATAGCGATAGATGAATATCTTGATGGAGAAGTCAGATGTTTAAACAACTCTTGTTTCAGCTGAACAGATAGGGTATCATATCATTGAAAATATTCAAAAAGATCAATTCACCTCACGACTGTGCACAGTTACAACAGGACCTAGACTCCCTAGTCTCCTGGAGTGAGCAAAATCATCTTCTGTTCAACATTAACAAATGTGTCTGTGTATCTTATAGTCGATTGTTTTCACCAATCCACCATCAGTATACTATACAGGGAGTGGCACTAAACAGAGTTTCTGAATTCAAGGATTTGGGCGTAACCTTCGATGTCGGACTCACGTTCGTTAACCATGTCTCACGTTTGATATCGGACTGTTACAAACTACTCGGTTTTGTAATGAGAATATCAAGAGAATTTAACAGCACCGATATCCTCCGAAACTTATATAATTATCTAATTAGAACCAAATTAGAATATGCATCTACGGTTTGGGCTCCTCACCAGCTCAAATACAAAAACAATATAGAACAAATACAAAAAAAAATCCTCAGATAAATATGGTACAGAACAAAGGGCGATAACCCAAAATATGCTCACCATGCCGAACTTCTCACGGTGTGTAACTATAGAAGCCTTGAAACAAGAAGGCAAGAATCCATTGCGATATTCCTAATAAAGGTTTTCCAAGGTTCCTTTAACTGTCCCGCGATTCTAGAAGCACTAAGTTTATATGTACCCAATAAATATATCCGTGCAAGGAATTACCCTCTGTTCTACATACCAACTTACAGGACGAATATCATGGCTAAACACTCAGTCACGCGTGGTATAGAGATATTGAACCAACTGAATGACACGGTTGATATATTCTCGGTACCGTCTAGCAGTATGAGAATAATCCTGGCTGATATTATTCCTAACGAATAAGCTAACGCTAGAAGCAAACCCTCTTTGTGTAACAGGAGAAATCCGTGCAAAGTGGATAAAAAAAAAAAAAAAAAAAAATAGTATGTGTATTAATATAAAAACGATGTGAATATGACTTGCAACAAGAATATTGACACAGCTCTTTTTACGCTCAGTTTTTAAATATAGCTTAATATTGAGGATCAAATAATTATCATAAAAACTTTAGATTTAAAAAACAGGATAATTTTTTTTTGTATTGTACAAAAAATTTATAACTATAATTCAAATTTCTATATATTTTTTAATTTTTGTGTTAAACCAAAAAGTTTGAGAAATATATGCCTGAAAACCACCTTATGAAATATTTAAAACGATTTATTAATGTAAGGACGTAGTGGTTCATTTAATTTTTTAAGCTTTTTGAAAAATTCATTTATTTTGAAATGTCGAAATCATGTTAATATAATTTCCCGTCATTCTCTTCATTTAAATACGTTATTTTAATTTAAACTTGAAAACCCGTTTTTTTTCATAACTTTGACAAAACACGAATCTGAGGTATTTTACAAAAAATAATATTTTACCATTCAAATGATCACGTAACATTATATTCAAGTTCAAAGCAAAATACTTTATGTAACCAAATCTTTTTACTCTCAAGCGAAAACTTTTTTCAAGTTAAGTACTGAGAACTTCTAGTCAAAGTTCTTAAAAACTCGGTTCTTTTTTACTTTCGACGTAGCCCAAAATCTCTTCGCGGTATTTAAATATCGCGGTATTTAAATATCTTGCTCAGATTTGTATGTATAATGTATACTTGTATCATTTGAGTGATACTTTGATAAACTTTAACATCTTGCAACGACCTATTTCAAATAGCGAGCTATAAATTATGTTGAAAATAATATAACAACTAATAATTAACAGTCAATAATGACGGAGCTTTATCACCTTGCAATGTCATATTTCAAATAACGAGTTATACATTCCATTTCAAATTATGTAACAACTAATAATTACTGTCAATAATAATAGAACTTTATCATCTTGCAACGACTTATTTCAAATAGCGAGTTATACATTACATTTAAAGTAATTTAACAACTTATAATTATCCATGAATAATGACGGGACTTTATCATCTTGCAACGACCTATTTCAAAAACGGGATAGAAATTCAATTGAAAATAATATAACAACTAATAGTTAATTGTCAATAATTACGGAACTTTATCATCTTGCAATGTCATATTTCAAATAACGAGTAATACATTCCATTTAAAATTATGTAACAACTAATAATTACTGTCCATAAAAACGGAACTTTATCATCTTGCAATGACCTATTTCAAATAGCGGACTAAAAATTCAATTGGAAATAATATAACAACTAATAATTAACTGTCAATAATGACGGAGCTTTATCACCTTGCAATGTCATATTTTAAATAACGAGTTATACATTCCATTTAAAATTATGTAACAACTAATAATTACTGTCAATAATAATGGAACTTTATCATCTTGCAACGACCTATTTCAAATAGCGGTATAGAAATTCAATTGAAAATAATATAACAACTAATAATTAATTTTCAATAATTACGGAACTTTATCATCTTTCAATAACATATTTCAAATAACGAGTAATACATTCCATTTAAAATTATATAACAACTAATAATTACTGTCAATAATAACGTAACTTTATCATCTTGCAACGACCTATTTCAAATAGTGAGCTAAACATTCCATTTAAAGTAATTTAACAACTTATAATTATCCATGAATAATGACGGGACTTTATCATCTTGCAATGACCTATTTCAAATAGCGGACTAAAAATTCAATTGGAAATAATATTAGGTGTACAAATAAGTTTCCGCCGTTTTTTATCAAAAATTGGGCATTTATTGTGAAAGAACGGAACCTCATGTTTTATTCGAAGTATTGCCTATCGCTTGCCACTACCTTTTCCCATCTTTCTGGCAGCATACGGATACAGCGTCGGAAGAATGCTTCATCTTTTGAGGCTATCCACGAATCGACCCAATTTTTGGTATCTTCATATGATGTGAAGTGCTGCTCAGACAGGTCATGCGTCATCGATCGAAACAAGTGAAAATCAGAAGGAGCAATGTCTGGTGAATACAGCGGGTGGGGTAAAACTTCCCAATTGATTGTTTCCAAAAAGGTTTTGACCGGCGCCGCAACATGTGGACGAGCATTATCATGCAGGAGAATAATTTTGTCGTGTCTGGAGTAGCAGTGGGCGCGCTTTTCCTCGAGTGCTTGACTCAATCTCATCAATTGTGCTCGGTAGACAGCCCCAGCAATGGTTTCGTTCGGTTTGAGCAACTCATAATACACGACACCAAGCTGATCCCACCAAATACACAACAAGAGTTTTTTTCCATGAATATTTGGCTTAGCTTTAGATGTTGAAGCATGGCCAGGGGTTCCCCATGATTTCTTCCTTTTTGGATTATCATAGTGGATCCATTTTTCATCACCAGTGACTATACGGTGCAGAAAACCCTTTCGTTTATGCCTGGCAAGCAGCATTTCACATGTGGAAAATCGGCGTTCAACGTTTCTCGGTGTCAGTTCATATGGAACCCAATTTCCTTGTTTTTGAATCATTCCCAATGATTTCAACCTATGTGAAATTGCTTGTTGAGTCACTCCTAATGTAAGTGCAAGTTCTTCTTGCGTTTGGCACGAATCATGATCCAATAATACTTCCAATTCCGCGTCTTCGTACACTTTCGGCCTTCCGCTACGTTCTTTGTCTTCGATGTCAAATTCACCGTTCTTAAACTTTTGAAACCACTCACGACAACTTCTCTCACTTAAGGCAGCCTCACCATATGCTTCTACAAGCAATCGATGCGCCTCAGCTGCAGATTTCTTCAAATTGAAGAAGTAAATCAAAAGTTCCCGCAAATGACGCTTATTCGGCTCAAAACTAGACATTTTCGAACACAAAAAAATATGTTATACTGATAAAAATTCACTAATATTTCAAGGTCATGTTATTGACAGATGTCCAACCTTACGATAATGACATTTTACATCTGACAATTTTAACCATAACTTACTGGTGGCGCCAACTTTTGTCAAACGGCGGTGACTTATTTGTACACCTAATATAACAATTAATAATTAACTGTCAATAATGACGGAGCTTTATCACCTTGCAATGTCATATTTTAAATAACGAGTTATACATTCCATTTCAAATTATGTAACAACTAATAATTACTGTCAATAATAATGGAACTTTATCATCTTGCAACGACCTATTTCAAATAGCGGGCTAGAAATTCAATTGAAAATAATATAACAACTAATAATTAACTGTCAATAATGACGGAACTTTATCATCTTGCAATGACATACCATATTTCAAATAAAGAGTTATACGTTCCATTTAAAATTATATAACAACTAATAATTACTGTAAATAATAACGGAACTTTACAATCTTGCAGTGACCTATTTCAAATAGCGAGTTATACATTCCATTTAAAGTAATTTAACAACTTATAATCATCCATTAATTATGACGGGACTTGATCATCTTGCAATGACCTATATCAAATAGCGGGCTAGAAATTCGATTGAAAATAATATAACAACTAATAATTACAATAATTGTCAATAATGACGGAACTTTATCATCTTGCAATGACATATTTCAAATAACTAGTTATACATTCCATTTAAAATTATATAACAATTAATAATTAACCATCAAGAGTGACGGAAGTCAATATGAAGATGTTTCTGCTTTTTATAGTGTCTAGAGTCTTTTCTAGAGTCTTGCTCAGATAATTATTATGCGTTATTTTCTTAGTACCGTTTCATCCAAATGCTACATTATGAAAGATTTCCACGGGTTTAACTTAGAACCAAAATGGGTTTATCATGTTAAAAAAAACTTGAAATAAAAGTTTAAGATTGCGTAAGGCCAAACTTTGATTGATAGTATAACAGATTTATTATTATACTAATGTATCAAGATGATGGAAAACTACAAAAAGTCCTGCTGAATCTAAAGGAATAGTTTTAGAGTATTTTAACATCTGCAATTTTTTTGCAGGCATCTATTTATTTTATACTAACGTTAAAGAATAAGTCTGCAATATAATACTCGAAATTAAAGTTTTGTCTTGCAGAAAAAATCTAAAACTTACATTTGACATTTTTAGCAAAATGCTATCATATAATACGTTTCCGTATTGAAACTAGAAATCTTTTATAATTTATTTTATTTATTTATTTTATTTAACACTTTTATTGCAAATACAATCTAGCGGGATTATTGTCAGGCGGCAATCTCTTCCAACCAACCAGACAAAAGTAAAAGAAGCAAGTTACGTGGCCCGGCATCCAGTAATATGTTACTAACAAATATCGGAAGATCTACAAATGTGTGTTTGTAGATCGTCTTCCCTTTTTAAGTTTTTAGTGGTTTTTTTATTAAAAATATCTTATGCAGACAGGGGAAAGTATCTAATCAGACCATAGCCATCACCTTCTTATCCTAATACTGATGTATATTTAGTTTTTCATATTTCTAATTTATCAATAATAGTATTCTCGAATCCGAAGTTAGAGCTCTCTTGAGAAAGTCTGTTTTCTTAACGGCGCTGTGTAAATTGTCCTTTTATTATTATTAAAAAAAATCATATAGAAATAAAAAACCAAAAAAAACCCTTTTTTAGACCTTTTAAAAAAACTAAACGTAATCTTTGTTTAAACAACTATATATTAGAGAATATGGAAAAGTACCATTTTAATGTGTGTTTGCTTCGTTTTCCACCTATTAAATAAAAAAACGAGGAGAAAAATAACACAAACACATTTTTTTACATTTTTTCTGATCAAATCCTTTTCTTTATTTTTGACAAAGCAATACGTTTGCATATACGTTTGTTATTCACGTGAAGTTTAACTGTTACGTCACCCAGATTTTGGTGGGTTTTTTTAAATGATTCCATTCGGTATTCCTTTGATCTGGCCCGCTTCTGGAAATGTTTCACGAGTGAAAAAACTAGAACAATAAAACACCCCCTAGTCGAGAGTCCGACTTTATCACTCAGCTCAAAGGGATTATTCTGTTCTTGAGTGACAATTATTTCCTTCACTCTTTTGTTTCATCCCTTATTTACTTTTTAACTTTCACATCTCCTGCCCTCCATCATCTTAGCCTATTGTTAGAAATGTTTTGTATTGCACAAAGAATACTTTGATAACACATTATATTAGTAAAAATAAAATATTATTGGCTCAAAATTATAGGATATTATTTTATGTTCTCGTTTTTTTTTAACACTTCCCTTACGGTGATAAAAATAATACGCGTGCTCCGGTGTTGGGTAGTGAGTACGCAATAAAAAATTTGCGATTTTAAATCGGAAAAATAAGAACATTCATAGATAATCCCCTTAATTAATTATAATTGAAGTTAAAAATTATAAAAATTGAGATTTATTTGCTGAAAACATTAAAAAACCATCTGAAAACATTAAAAAAACGCTCACGGAACGGCCGAACGTCTAACCTATTTGCAAGCCTAGAGGCTACTAGTGGCGCGGAACGTCAGTCGCATACCCCAGCGCATACTCCTTTGCTTGCGACGTTGAGACAATTCAGGTTCTCGCAATTCAGTCTAGTATGCAAGAGTGAGATGCGAATATAGTGTCGCGCTTCCCGCATACTATTCACCTATCGTCAAGACGAGGCACTTGCAGCGTTTAAATGCGAATTTGTTTTCGATCTTTACAAAACACCTCGATGTAGTCGATAAATTCTGATTATTATTAATATTATATTTTAAATCAATGCGTAAATATATTATGGAGGAATACCTAAAATCTTAACCTTGTATTTATTATATTTATAGAGATATTGATGGTTATTAGATGCAACGTGTAGAAGATACCCAACACAGGGAAGGAAAGGTTAAATAACCAATATGAAAACACAACTTCCTTTTGTTTGATAAGCATCGAAAATCGTAAACAAAACTATCGGTTTGAAATAAAGTTCAACTTCTGGCGTCAGTTAACAGATAAAACAAAATAGAGCTCCCAACACTATATCACCTTTCTAAATAAATAAAAAGTACCTTAAAGGTCCTGCTCCATCCTTATATGAGTATGGAGAACTGACATAAGGCAGCAGAGAGTAGGCAGGACTAACACATACACCCTTAGGTACTCTGGTAAGAGTTATGTATCCCTCCAGTATAAATCATGAAGCGAGAAGGATGAGATCCGATCGAAAGTTTGTTTTTTTGGCTGGAAAAGTCCTTTGCAATCTCAGTAGAAATTGAAATATCGAATATCATGAATAGCTAAGACTTTTGATACGATATAATAAATGTTACGGATATATATTTTATTAGTTTAGATATTAAATCCTTAAATAATGTATATATATATATATATATATATATATATATATATATATATATATATATATATATATATATATATATATATATATATATATATATATATATATATATATATATATATATATATATATATATATATATATATATATATATATATATATATATATAAATTTAATGTAACATATTGATTTATATTAAATAATAAAAGATTTTCTTTGAAGCAATTCTAAAAGTTTATACATAATGAAGAAATAATCCATTAAAAACGTCAATTTTATTTGTTAGACAGAATAAAAAGAGTTATGTTATACTTTTATACGTTTATACACATTTTTGGGTTAAGTTTGAAAAATTAGAAGGTTGATAATAAGAAATATTTTAATAAAAATTCTGAAAAACTTCTAAATTTTTATACCTATAGTTTTACTGTTACTGAATTTTATTATCGAAAATCATAATCCAAACATTTATAATATTTTAAAAAACATTAACAATTGATACATGATTGAATTCTCATAAAAGTAAAAAATAGAAGGATCGATATGTTTAAGAAGCTATGGAAAACGAAGAACGACCAATTCAATCAAATGGGAATAAACTTTTTTATACGAGGGTATGCATGACGAGATATATGGGTGTGGAAACAAAAATATTTGTTCACTATATCAAATATCACTATTTTGTTCACTATGTTCACTATATCACTATATTTGTTCACTATATTTAGCGTGTGTCCTAGTAGGACGTGCTGATGATGTTGATGTTGACATCTCTGTATTCGCTTTAGTCGAATTCTGTGTTCCTTTTCGTTCGGGATCATCAATTTAGCGGGATGCTTTTTTTGATACGTCGTGATGATTTTGATTTTTTTGTATTTAAAATAAAATACGTCGATTCAGGAATGCGGGAAGTGAGAGTGAATAATCAATAAATAGTAAACAGCGATGAATGGTCAAGTGAATAATAACAAGTGCCCTTTATTCATCGATAAGTAGGTATATATAGAATTTCAGAACGGGGCGCGTGAATGCGTCCGCGGTATATCTCGATCTCACTCCTGCGCGTGCTAAGGTGGTCGCAAGCGCTGCGGATAATACAGTGGGTAGAATATTTATTGTCGAAACGGCGAGACGGCATGAAGTGTTCTCTTTCTACCGTGGAATGCGATGTAAATATTATTTTCGTGTAAAAAGTATTGACGTTCTGGTATGTGACATTTGTACATATCCAGAGGTTGATTCATCGGTCGTTGACCCTGCATGTTGACAATATTTTAGGGACGTGGGTATTCCCTACAGGTCTTTCAAACTTATTGTACCTTCTTTACTACTCTTGTATATTATTGTTTTCATCATCCATTATTTTATGAAAGTTATTTTCTTCACTTTAAGTACAGCATTTCCTTCAGTCCACATAATTTCCTATTGATTCCATTCCTTATGCTGTCATGCATTGTTTTTCGCGTATTTTATGCAATATTCTCATGGGTACTGCATTAATCGTACTAAAATATTTTTTTGACCACGGCCAAGTTTCGCTTGAATAATATATCCCAAAGGTACAAGACTCCATTATGAGCAACGAGTTTTGCTTCTCCTAGATTTTTTTAAAGAAAAATAAGAAAAAATATTATATTCAACCATTAGATTAGTGTACCGGTATCATAAACTTCCCCACTTAAATAATAAAACATCGAAGAAATCTATCATACATTGTTTTTCCACACATTGTATGTAACGCTCTCATTTGTACAACGTTTATTTTTCTTTCATCACTTATGTATTTATTTATTTATAGAAAAAAAATCAAAAGATTTATTTTTATAGCTTTTTATCTGACCACAAAATGTGATTTGTATTTTTATGCTTTGAGCCCAATTTATTCCACCTCGACGCTTTTAACTTGAGACAAAAATATCCAAAATTAAGTAAACAAACTCCATACAACTGCGGGGAATACATTAATCCAGATGCCTCGGTCATGTTTTTATAGCTTTTTGATGAAAAATCTTTTATAGATTATTTGTCGAATCTCTGAAATCCCATTACATTTTATGGCTTTACTGATGGAAACATTCGACATATAAAAGAGATAAAACTGATTCTTCTCCCGATTGAGATGGAAAGATACAATTGTGTAATCAGTTATAACTCAATACTCGTAATTTTAAGAGTTAAATTCATTTTACTTTCCATAAAACAAAGTGTATTGTAATACTCGTAAAACGTTTTTATTCACATTTCAAGCTCAATCGCGTACTTCGCTGATTTAAAGATTTTATTGACTGTCATTCGTTTAATACACCTACAAATATTAAAAAAGTCGTTTTAACAATGAAATACATACTAGCAAGCCATAACCTGTCGAGGAGGGCATAGTGGATAGAGCGCCAGATATACCTATGTACCTTTTAGGAAGAAAAAACATCTTACGATAATCGTCTCATTTAACTTATGACAAAAAATCTAAAAAGCTTCATTTTCAAAATGTGGGATACTTAAACTTTCCTTATTACATATAATATTGTATTGGATGACGACTTCAGAGAACGTTTAGTAAGATAATTGTCTTCCAGCCCAGAGGTAACGGGTGCGATTCCCGTTGTTACCAACATTTTTTTTTTAATAATTACAGTCTGGTTTTCACAAGAATTATCTTCAACATCTTTCTGGTAGGTTGGAAGAGATTGCCTCGAGGAAATTAGTTCACTATGTTGTACAGTATACAATTAGCACTTTAAGTAATAATAATTAGTATTCTATTGTACACAGTACAAAGCAATACATTTATTTATTAGCATACGACATTTTTTCCAACTAACCGGAATAATACTGTTTTCACAAAATATGTTAATAGAGTTAAACGCGTTAGAAGTCATATCAACTACGCCAAGTAGGTATTGTTTTGTATTAAACTTACGTTATATACAGTATAATCTGGTGGACTTATAGTCTTATGGTAATCTCTTCCAACCAACCAAAAAGATTTTAAAGAGGCCTTAAGTGAAAACCAAACATAAATCTTTATTTTTTCAAATCTGAGTTCCAGTGGAATTTGAACCCGCAACCTTCGGGCTGAGAAACAGGCGTTTTATAAACTAGACCACGGAGGTCGTCATAAGTAAAAATTAATCGTGTCAAACTCGTACATTTTTAAAAATTAAAACAAGTACAAGTGATAAGGTACCTAATCTAATAACCGCAACCACTTTCTTCCTATCATGACACTTAACATGTACATTAATTTTATAATATCTATCAATAATAGTGACTTAAGGATAATTTATTCTTCAAATGGGGCTATATGAATTGTCCTTATTTTATTCCAATAATTAAGAAAAAAACATAAAGAAGGGCTCTAAGATTTTTCTTAGTTTATTTTCCTGGTTCTCGGTATTAAAATCATTAAGATAACTGCGAATATCCATCGAAAGCTCGTGGAAGTTTATGGTAGTGATGTAATGAGACGACAACATGTCACAAAGTGGGTTAGGTTGTTCAGAGAAGGCCGTACAGATACTCACGACAAGTCAAGGCAGTGATTTCTGACGAATTTGTGCAAAAAATTGGAGAACAAGTGTCAAATGACCGCCGTGTGACGACCTTTACGAAGAATTTCCTGACATTTCTCAAAGTGTTTTTGGTAATATTGTGTCGGAAAAACTTGGTCACAAGAAGTTGTGTGCGAGATAGGTGCCCAAAATGCTCACACCGGAGCACCATCAAAAGCGTGACCGCCGCGCGTGAATTTTTGGATCGTTTTACACAGCAGGGAAAAGCTTTTCTAGACTTTATCGTGACGGGGAATGAGACGTGGGTGTGTCATTACATCCCAACAATTTTCCAACGATCAGGAGATCGAGGAAGCTGTGAATAAGTGGCTGAAAGAGCTGGCGGCGGAGGTATATGACACTGGCATACAAAAGCTGGTGCCCCGACTACAGAAATGTATCGATCTCCACGGCGATTACGTTGAAAAATAGTTTAATATATCAGGAGGTCGAGGAAGCTGTGAAGAAGTGGCTGAAAGAGCTGGCAGCGGAGGTCTATGACACTGGCATACAAAAGCTGGTGCCCCGACTACAGAAATGTCTCGATCTTCACGGCGATTACGTTGAAAAATAGTTTAATATATTTGTGAAGTATTCTGTGAATTTCAATTAAATACAAGCATTTTTCGATCCTACATAAATGTTGTAACCTTACTTTCTAGATGACTTTTGTATAATTCCAATATGCCAAAACATGAAAATGTATAAATAATACAACCTTTAAGAAACAAAAATGTCTCGCAGAAATATTAAAATCTCCCTATAGATTTAATGTATATAGTATCATACTCGTACAACGGGCTTTTCCTTCGTGAATATTCTTTTTTCCCCGACTTATTGTTCTTTGCATTCATTCTGCGAGACTATATATCAGACGTGTCAATTTTCGAATCCTTTGTTCGTCTGAGTCCTTCGGAACAAATTTTATCTCAGTGTTTTTAATAAGTTAAGTTCAGAAAAAAGTTTCTCTGCTTTTTTTTCATTTCATTCATTTTTTTTTTGCTCATTTTAAAGAGAAACCTTAAAATGGAAAACTTTATGGTAAAAACTCAATTATTATAAAATATTTTTTTAGAATTTTTTTCCGAAAAACTGAAAAAAATCAACCCAAAAGTTTTAATAATAATAAAAAAATAGTTTATAAAGCGTCGTTTACACAGTAGTCTCTTTTCAAATGTGTTCTCAATCGGGAATAAGATAGTTTATAAAGCGTCGTTTACACAGTAGTCTCTTTTCAAATGTGTTCTCAATCGGGAATAAGATAGTTTATAAAGCGTCGTTTACACAGTAGTCTCTTTTCAAATGTGTTCTCAATCAGGAATAAAACTCACCATTTTCAAAGATAAAAACATTAAAAAAAATGTGTATAAAGATAGAAAGGTGACAACTGCGGCCTATAGATTGGGTATTTTCCTGCGTCTGCATATATTTTGTTTATTTATTTTACACATGACAAGAAATATATACCATTTGTTAAAAAAACAACAGGTAATTTAATTTGGACACACAATTTTAAACTTGACTGACGTATTGCTGTCAACTAGAGCTTTCTCTAGTTGACAGCAATACGTAAATCAAAATGCGTATTGCTGTCAACTAGAGAAAGCTCGGAAATATAAAATTAAAAAGAAAACATTTAATTTATCTGAAAGTAAGTACAAAACCGGAATTTCGTTCTGTCAGTATTGATTTTCCTAGCAAAATGTCTATTAGGGATCCTTACAAAAGATATAAATTATTTTGTCACTACTGCTTTTGTGAGGAATTGACTCTTTAATATATTTAAAGTGCCTGTATACAAAATAATCGTAATTCAATTAGGGAAAGCTCTAAAATGTTATTTGTTGAACAAATGTTTGTCTTGAAAAATTTATTATTCAAATTTATTACTTTTATTCTAGCATATTGATATTGATTTAATTTTTACAACATGTGTGATATTTTTCATCTCATTGACTTACATAGTAAAATATTTGGGACATAAATCAGATGGTTTCGTTGATGATAATGATATGAAAAGACAAACGAGGGATCTGAATATCCTGTCAAAAATGCTCGCTCGCAAATTTCATAAGGGTCCTGACAGCGCTCAAAAGGTATCGTTCAACTCCTTCTGTGTGAGTATGTAAATGTGCAAGCTAAGGGGTAAATTATAAAGGACCTCCGTAGAACGAGGGTGCAATATAATAACGTGAACTGAAATATATTTGATCCTTCGCGTTACTGCAATACACCTGTCATGTTTGCAGAAGGCTGAACATATAGGTTCATCATACTTATCTAAGAGGAGATTTTTTAGTGTTTTTCACTGGAAACAATTTTTTTCTATTTAGGCTTTTTTTACATAATTATATTTCTTTGTACCTTTGCTATCTTACAAATATAAAAATCTTGATAAGTCCACCCTACAAACCTTAAAATAATACTTTTCAGAACCGAAACATAACTGTTATATATGATATTTATATATTACCCAGTTCAGGGAGGAGGGAATATACTATTACTTATTAGTCTATTCCCTCCTCCCTGAACTGGCATACTCTCGAAACATAACTGCTACTCGTACATATGATATTTTTAGTTTATTCCCTCCTCCTTGGACTAACATATTTTTGAAAGATAACCGCTACATATGATATTTATAGTTTATTCCCTTCTCCCTGGACTAACATATTTTTGAAAGATAACCACTACATATGATATTTATAGTTTATTCCCTCTTCCCAGGAGTGGCATATTATCGAAACATAACTGCTACATATGATATTTATAGTTTATTCTCTCTTCCCTGGAGTAGCATATTCTCGAAACATAACTGCTACGTATGATATTTATAGTTTATTCCCTCCACCCATAACTGGCATACTCTCGTAAATCTATTTCATATTCAGTGCATAAACCAGAGGGACAGCAGGTAAATTGATTCCATTGTGGGGTAGAACTGCCTTCAAGCTAGTTTTATGCGCATCAATAAAAAGCTGCCTCATTTCGAATACGCTATTTTCCAATTACGAGTATCAATTCATTCACATTAATACTAGGTCAATCAATACACGCAGAATATTTCATCTTAAAATATGCAGATAAAGTCACATTAACTTTGTTTCAGTAAATTATCATCTAAATTGTCAAAACAATTTGGCCTGACCATAAAACAAGGGATGATTTAATATATATCGGAAAAAAATAGTCCCCGATGATCGGATTGATTTATATCGTCCTGTTTTCAGCAGTGTAACAAGATATAATTTACTTACTTGAATAGGTTTTTGTAAACTTTGATTGAAATTATTCAAGACACGAACAACAGTTTTACAACTTGTCAAAATATTGTTACATTACGGTGATTTATTAAGTGCCATCTTGAAAGTATAAAATCGATAGAAGAATGTAATCAGTAAAATAATGTTGAATAATTAAATAATTATTTATTGATAAAATTTTTCATAGAAATACATATTTAAGACAAAATAGTGATTAGAGTGGGAATAATATAGAAATTAAAGGCAAGGAACATTTTTTAGAAAATTTAATTGTTAAATGTGTTTTTTAAATAAGGCTTTATTTCGAAAAACGGTTATGAAATAATAAATGAGAATTATAAAGTTAAATAAATTATACTCGTATAAGTATATAGAAAGATGTAAAATAAAATACACTTATTATAAAAATATTAAGTAAAGCTGTAAAAAGGTTTTCGTCTTAGTTAATTTAGTATTTTAAATAAATTAATCTTGACTGAACAAATTTACAAATACGTGAAAATTTTACATATTTATTATTATTGAATATTTTATTTATTAATAAATTATTATTTTTAATAATTATTTATTATTTACAATAATTAATATTATTTAAATATTATTAAGTATATTATATTATAATTAAAATTATTATTATTTACTATACAAAATATTTTTTTTTTGTATAATATTTTTTATATTATTATATTTAATAATTATTAATTTTATTTTTATGAAATTAATTTAATATTTATTTTAATATTTATTTAATATATAATTTATATTTAATTATAATAATATATATATATATATATATATATATATATATATATATATATATGTTATTATATTATTAATAATTATACATATTATTATTATATTATAATTAATTAATAATATATAATAATATTAGGTCCTTACATATGAAATTGGCGTTTTGCCGTACTGGCAACTTTGATATCAAATATCTTCTCTTTGGTTAGGAATTCCAAATTTATACAGCTATTTACTCAAGTATTTGTGTTTCGAAAATTAAAATTCATTTGTTTTTTCCTCAATTGTTTTTTTTCTTTGCGTCACTCAGTTTACAAAATGGAAAACTTGAAATATCGCGTTATTTACCGTGTTCCACCGTGGCACCAGTGCTGCAGAAACGGCTCGAAGGATTAATGATGTGTATGACGACGGTGCCGCAAAAGAAAACACAGTGCGTTTTTGGTTCCAACGTTTTCGTTCTGGAAATTTCGACCTGCAGAACAAGCCCCGTGGACGGCCGGAGACCAAAGTTGATAATGAAGAATTGAAGGCTATTGTGGAAGCGGATCCATCGCAAACCACGTCCGAGTTAGCTGCAGGCTGCGGTGTTAGTGATAAAACTGTTTTAATCCACTTGAAGCAAATTGGGAAGGTGAAAAAGCTTGAAAGGTGGGTACCTCACGAATTGAGTGAAGCAAATCAACAAACGCGCGTTGACTGCTGCGTTGCATTACTCAACCGGCACAATAATGAAGGGATTTTGAATCGAATCATTACCTGTGATGAAAAGTGGATCCTGTATGATAATCGGAAGCGCTCATCGCATTGGCTGAACACTGCCGAACCAGCCAAACCATGCCCCAAGCGAAAATTGACTCCAAAAAAGTTACTTGTGAGCGTTTGGTGGACTAGTGCTGGTGTCGTTCACTACAGTTTTCTTAAATCTGGCCAGACGATTACGGCAGATGTCTATTGTCAGCAACTGCAAACCATGATGGAAAAGCTAGCTGCTAAACAACCGAGGCTGGTTAATCGCTCTAAGCCACTGCTGCTTCATGATAACGCTAGACCACACACTGCACAACAGACGGCTACCAAATTAGAAGAGCTTCAATTGGAATGTCTAAGACATCCACCGTACTCTCCGGACCTTGCCCCGACAGATTACTATTTTTTTCGAAATTTGGATAACTTCTTGCAAGGGAAAAAATTCAACTCCGATGGGGCAGTCCAAACCGACTTCAAAGATTTTATTGATTCCCGTCCGAATGGTTTTTTTAGTAAAGGGATCGATGAACTACCTATGAGATGGCAAAAGTGCATAGATAGCAATGGTACATACTTTGATTAAATAAATATATTATATTAAAAAAAAATCAACTTTATGTTCCTCCCAAACAAAACGCCAATTTCATATGTAAGGACCTAATATTACTAATAGTATATTATAAATAATATAATAAAAATAACATAATAATAATTAAATAACTGAATAAGTATTTAAAAATAATTAATTTAATAATTAATAATAACATAAAAATATTAATTTATTTAATATTATAAAATATAAATTTAATATTATTAAGTGCATTATATTATTATTTATTATAAAAAAAAATATTTATTATTAAAATTATTATTATTTAAAATTAAAAATAAAATATTTTTCTATTTAACTAACAGAGATTTTCTTGAATTAAATTCCACATAACCATTTCCTAATCCTAAAAAAAATTCTAAAAATCGTTAACAAATGGAAAAAAAGCTATGCATAAAATCAACTTTTCATAAGAGCTAATAATTTTTACTCTACCGCGCGAAAATCTCACGCATCTATTTTTTTAAATATTGTATAATATATGTAATTCGAAGTTAATAAATTAGACCACTTTGCCTCAGACTTTTCTTAGTTAAATGGTTCTCAATATTCACAAAGTAATATTTTTTGTAATATTGCTAGGTAAACTCTACGATTCCTCTTTCCATTAAAAATAAGTATGTTGTAAACGTTTCACTGAGAAAAGTAACCTTTTTCCCCATCAACTTAAAGTTTTTTAAATGGTCAGTTAATGTTCAAATTTATAGATGAATTTTTGTTAGATTGAAATCGTCACATTTCCTGTACACCCGTCCCTTGATTAACGCGAGGTTTTTAACGTGGTTTTTATCTTGCAAGGATTTCCAAAATGGATTTTTTTAAGGCAGTGTTTTTTTCTAAAATTTAAATGAATAATTGAAGAAGATAGTTAATATTAATATTATATATACGAGGCATATCCAAAAAGTAAGTGTACTGAATTTTAGTAGGTTACAATTTTGTTTATTTAAACAAAAAAATTACGTGGTTACCGTAGTACATATGTATGCTATTTTTCGACAAAGTCGCCATTCCTCTCAATGCAGGTGGTGAAGCGGGGTATCAACTTTTTGATGCCTTCCTCGAAGTAGTTTCCTGCCAACCCCTCCGTCCACTTCTCCACCTCCTCCTTTACCTCCTCGTCGGTTGAAAACCTTTTTCCACCCATGTGCAGCTTCAGGGAGATAAAGAGATAGTAATCTGAAGATGCTAGGTCAGGGGAATGCGCGGGATGGTTCAGGACATCCCATTTAAACGAGGCTAGCAGTTCCTTCGTGGCGTTGGCCGTGTGTGGTCTGGCATTGTCGTGCAGCAGGCAGACTCCCTTTGTCAGCATGCCTCTCCTCTTGTTCTGAATCGCCCTCCGTAATTTTTTTAGGGTCTCACAGTATCTTGCAGAGTTGATGGTCTCCCCTTGAGGCATATATTCAATTAAAATTATGCCTTGACAGTCCCAAAACACGGATGCCATGATTTTCTTGGCTGTTTTGAACTTTTTGGCGGAAGGTAAAGAGGTGTGATGCCACTGTTGAGACTGCCTTTTGGTTTCAGGCATGTAGTGTGCAACCCAAGTTTCATCTCCAGTAACGATGGAGCGGACAAATTCATCTCCATGGAGTTTGCAGCGCCTCAAAAACTCTTGCCCGGCATTATTTATTTCGCACTTGGCGGGAGATTGGATTGACATTTTTCCCGAAACGTGTTATCGCGTCGACACTTCTCAACGTACTGACCTTGAACCGGTCTTGTTGCGGAGGGGATGGGTCAGGCTACACGGAAGTGTAGCCAACATGTCGAAAATAAAATCCATCCGGTCGTGAGAGCCTCAGTACACTTACTTTCTGGATACGCCTAGTAGTTTGACCTCCAGTTCACACTTACAATTATTATTATTATCACATTTATTTACTACTATGAATGTGAACGAATTAATTCAATTAGCCAGAAAATTGAAAAATGTGGTAATTAATATTGAGTTCAATGTTGAAAGAGCTTTAAAAATTCAACAAGAGATAAAAATGTTCATATGCAACATAAAGAAATTCATAAAGAAAGGATAAAAAACAAATGATAGTTATAGATTTTCTAACTGTAACTAAAGAGCGTTTTTCTCCAAAAGAATCAGATATTTTAGATATTTTTACTGATGATTAATTTTTGGAGGCAGTATTTTAAGAAATTTAATAATCGATTCTTTTCAATTAATTTATTTATCTGTAAATATAAAATGTATAATCATTTATATAATTGTTTTAGGAAGTTTTATAGGAGTATTGGTTTCTTTATTACAATGATTTTTTTAAATTATTTTGCGACTTTGAACTAACGAAACAACAGTTGCTTTAGAAGACAGCAGCGAAAATTCTGAAATAAATAATCTCATTTATTATATGTGAACATATTATGTACATTTAATTACTTTTTTACTTTTCTATGTTTATAAAAATTATGTAGTATGTGTGTGCATTTAAATAAAAAAAATAATGTAAAAGTGAAATTATATTTAATTTTTTCACACAATCATAGATTTTTTACGCTTTTTTTAACGTATTCCCACATTTCGTATGAGCTACGTGTATTTTTTTACGCGATTTTTTATATTCTGGAACCTATCTAATGATTTCGTATGAACTCCATGTCTTTTTTACGCGGTTTTTCACGAAAAGTATCTACCACATAAATTGAGAGACAGGTATATATTTAAAACAATAAAATGACGCGTCAATGCGTTATTAGGTACTCTTGGTTTGATTTTCGTGAAAAATTAACAAGAAGTCTTGTAAAGGAAAATTATGTTAATGAGCATTACGGGAGTGATGAGTGAATTGATATAGCTCTTATCTAGAGTGAAAATGTTTTCCGATCCTTACATATTAAGTTTTTCTTTGACAATTTCTATTCCGTTATTATTTCCTCTTTTTCATTAAACATTTTTATTACTACAAACACAGTTTGTATGCGTATGCGTTACATTTACAAAACAAGAAGGGTTTGATGTTAACAACCAAAATAATTCCTTCACCGATTATCGAAAACTGTGTCTCGGTATATTAAGCTTGTAAAATAGATATCCCTTATCAAGTGATTTTACATAAGGTACTCGTATAAACCAAAACGTGACATTGACCCACTTAACGCAACCCATGTCAGTTAGTCACTGATTTTGTGGGACAGCAAAATCTTGGTTCTATCCTTGCGAAGTTAATAACCCCTATAACTTCGTAGCACTTGAAATTGTTCATCCATCTAAAGGTCAAGTAATATGCTGAACGTTACAAAATTTGAGACACCAAACGAGTAACGATCACATCAGACCATTATTATAAATTAAATTAAAGAAACCCTACATTTAATTTACATTTTGATGCATCGCACAATCTATGTACTCTTTAAAAAATGTTTAATAGGGTTGTGGTAGACTTAAAATATTAGATATTTTTGACACACTGGATTGGATGTAATCTACCCCTAATTTTAGGTGTTTAAATGAAGAAGTGACAATATAATTTAATGCTGAGAGTTGTCGAATCTGACACTCGACTGCAGTTCTGACTTGTTTATTTTTATGCATAGATTTCATAGTTGTAAGTCAATTGTTCGAGAACAAAACTTTCAGCATATATTTTCAGTGAGTATTTTCAGAACATGACATCGTTCTAAAAAGTGTACTGAACAGGTTGACTATATTGAAAAATAAAATAAATAATACTAATAACACTTTTCATATCCGTGGACCAGAAACTTTTGAACTTATCTAAGTGTATTTAATTTCAAGTTTAGTTTGGTCATAAATTAAAATTAAATTAAAGAAAAATTAAAAATACAGTTTACACTGTAGGTACTGTTATGAAATCAGGAAATGTAAAAGGCTGGTGGTATTGTTATTAAGTTTACACTGGTGGTACTGTTATGAAATCAGGAAATGTAAAAGACTGGGGGTATTGTTATTAAGTTTACACTGGTGGTACAGTTATGAAATAAGGAAATGTAAAAGACTGGTGGTATTGTTATTAAGTTTACACTAGTGGTATTGTTATAAAATCAGTAAATGTAAAAGATTGGTGGTGTTGTTATTAAGTTTACACTGGTGGTATTGTTATGAAACTAGAAAAATTTCTCAAAGTTCATCAAGGTTCGTTCGTTGACCTTTTCTAGGACATTTTATTGCTTTGATTTGATAAAGGTAATTTACCTTTTGATATCTTTAATTTCTTCGAAAAGGACTTCGTTACGTTTTATAATACGTAAGCAGAATATTTTGGAACCAAATAAAATGAAAAGCATTGACCTTTATATCAAATGGAAGGTTGTATTTTTTTTAAATATCTGGTTTTGCTCTCTTAAGTAGTAAATAATGATTTCTTCCATATTTGATGAAATGTGGCTTTTGAAACCTTTTTTATCTAATTCGACTAATTCTTTTAAATATATAAAATAAAATATAATAAATATTTTTTCACATGGTTTAGATCAAAGATTCCCAAAGTAGTCTATATGAACCCCGAAGGGTCGATTTCGACTTGCAGGGGATCTATGTCAGCGAGAAAAGAAATTGGAGGTGTACGAGATGTAAATGGGGGTCCACGTGAGCGGATCCCATTTAGGCAGATCATCATCAATATTTAGGCGTTCAGTAAATGTCTTATTACACCTAACAACACAGATTGTGTGTACAAAATACTTATATTAGATATAGAAAATACTTATATAAAGAAATCGAATGCAAATCATCGAATGTGGAGATTGAAGACTATACCTCACTAATTTGAAGCCAAATATTGAACCATTGCTATCAGATCATCAGGTTTATCCCTCTCACTAACAGTATTATTTGTGTATTAATTTTATGTAAGAATTTTAAAACTTTTTTATTTGTTTCGTTCCAAAGCCAAATATTTACTTGCATTTTCTGTCTTTTCAATAAAGGTATGAATAAAAATTGCACATGTTTTTCTGTTAATACAATTGTCCACTCTACAAAAAACCTAATCAAGGTGAACAGCCCTGTGTCAGCTATCAAAAACACATTTGAAGTTAATAAGTTTAGGAGAATTCAATATTAGGCAGGCAGGGGGTCTACGGAAAACAAAAAAATCGGCAAGTAGTCTACGGGGCGAAAAAGTTTGGGAAACTGTGGTTTAGATGAAGATACTTAAGTTGGTTAATTATTGTGATTCTTTTTAACGTGTTCCCCGCGGGGAGCACAAACGCCTGTGATCTGACGACAATCCAAGTTTCAAATCACAAATACTTAAAAAGAATGACACAAAACCGGAATAAAAATTGAACTAAAATTTAAAATAATCTTTATTCTAGTGACATCTCTGAAAACCTTGTCAAATAATATATTAGTTTATGAGAATTTGTTGAATAAACAGAGCGCCGAATTTTTTTGGTTTCTCAATATTTCCAGCATTAAAGACCTGTCGCGCGGATCGAGTCCTGCGATGAGTCTCTCTTACGTAAATAAACATTACTAAGTCTCTCTTACGTAAATAAACATTACTAGTGCTATATGCATTTGATTGGGTGAGTGTCATGAAGCATTGATTTGATCGTAGCATTCCTTTGTTTATTTTACGTAATGTTAAGTGTATCTCCTTTATTTAATGAGTCTCCTTAAGAGTTATGACTATTATTTATTATCAGAAAATTACTTAAGTGTCATGTTTACTTGGTGTTGTAATCAAATATCAGTGGTTCTAAACAAAATATGTGTTTAAACTTAGAAATTAAAAAACGCTGAAATTGTGCCGCGCACAGGATTCGTGGAATTTGATTTTTAACGCGGTGAACAGGTTAATGATATTTATTATTTTTTAAAGTATTATTTGAAAAAATCACATTTTTAATTTCATTTATTAACATTAATAAAATAATTTAAAAAAAAGTATTTACCTCTCAGAAATAAAGTAAATAAACTCACAAATACGATAGACCTGCAACACAAAAGAAATTGTCTTATGGAATATGAAGTAAAGGCGGTACTAATGTGATCATCTGGCTAGGATAGGCAGACGCAGAATCCCACACATAACGTCACACAATATCCCCGCAAGACATTGCATGCCAGGAAGACCTCTTAAAAGTTGGAGAGACAGCTGATGATCTACCTCTCAAAAATAATTTACGCAGCAACAGATCCAAAATAATTTACGCAGCAGCAGATCAAAAATATTGTAACTTACGCAGCAACAGATCCAAGATCTACATCAAGAAGTATTTATTCCATATACGAATAGTCTTTGAGTACGTATTCATTTTGAATATGAAAAAAAAAAGTTAGGATTTTCAATCTTCCACAGAATAATGACTTACGAGTAAATGGTGAAATGGAGTATATAGTAAAAAAAACGAAGGTTTCCGATTCGATTCCCAATGGTTGCCAAAAAATAATCTAAGTTTGCTTTTTTCAACCAAAAATTTTTGAACACTTACGTTTGATTAAAACTTGGTTTAGTGCACGACCATATTATCGCCAAGTTTAAACATATTATAATGGAAATGTCATCAAGATCACCATCACGCTGTGTCCCTTTTTGGGGTAGGCAATGAGAATAGATCTTCAATTCATTTTATCCTGGCATTGACCACACCATGCATACTCTCCAATGAGAAAGAATTTTCACTGTTTCATAATTTGATTTATTTGGTAGTGCTAGGTTTTTCTAAATATTTCCAAACAGAGATTTTTTTTAGTAAATCTTTCATTATTCATTATTTCTACGTGACTGAATAATCTCAGTTAATAATGCTATATAAAACAACGATACTAAAAATATAATTATGTGGCCTAGTAAGCAAAACGCTAGTCTTCCTATATGGGGTTTGCGGTTTTGATTCCTGTTGGAATCCAGATTTTAATACAAAAACTTTAATCTGGTTTTCTTTAAGATCACATAAACATCTTTCTAGTTGGTTGAAAGAGATTATTACGTAGCAATAATTCCATAAATTAAAAATGTTTACAGCAAAAGTATTTGAAAAATATCATTTAAAATTACATCTCGCTTTCCAAGTCATCAAACATCTCTTCTAAGACAACAATTAAAAAAATATATTGTTTGTTCACGTTTTAATTTTCAAGGGTTCGCAGATGAAACGCTTCCCTGAAAAATTATACAAATGGTTGTTCAACAGTGAGAAGAATTGTAGCATGAAATTTATAGTCAAAGGGGAATCCCGCGTTGAAATTTCTCACTTGACTGAACACGTATGGCCGTCAGAGGCTGGATGTATGTAGCGCGCCAAAACAGAATGGTTGTCAGAAGCACAAAGACTATTGACATTACCCCGGTAATGTTAGACCTCCGACAAAAGAGGAAATATTTGCACAAATATGTACGAGTTGAACACAATATGTTGTTTTACGTAACGTCTTACTAAGTATCACGCCATACATCAGATTACGTTTTGAGAGGGGTTAACACGCATTTAGTTCGTTCATACATCTTTATCTTGCATGACTTTGATTTTTAATACTTCAATACAGTATGAATAAGCACTTGTCAGAAACCATAACTCAATAATCTTTTTTTTGAAACATGAAATAAATTCGGAGAAATATCTTACCTAATGACCACTCCCATCACCTTCATATACTTAAACTGAACTTCGTTTTTGTAATCTTTTTTATTTTTACAATAAAAGTTAGTTTTGTAATTTGTTTTATCAAACACTGTTTATTCCACAAAAAGTGGAATAAACAGTGTTTGATAAAACAGTGTTTGATAAAAGTGGAATAAACAGTGTTTGATAAAACAAATTACAATGTCTTTAATCCTCCACGATGTTAATGCCTTAACTATAAATAAAAAGTTAGTTTAATTTTCGAGTAAGAAAGCTCGTGAGGTGAGTCTGTTTTCTCAGCAGTGCTATTTAAGTTATCCTTCTATTATTATTATTATTGAGCTTTAGAAAGCACTTAAGACGGCCCTTTTTGTAAAGTTGTTATATGAACACTACACAGATACACAACACTCCACCTAAAGCCAAATGTGTTACTATCACATATCAAAAGATCTACAGAGGTTTCATTATGATGTGTGTTCCCTTCGTAAGTTTTCTGCAGTTTTCTTACCAAATATGTATTTCTGGACATATTCAGATACGAAGAAGTACTATATCTAAAGGATATAATCACTATTTTCCTATCCTTATACTCAACTTTTATATTGTAATTTATTTTATAAAACATTGTTTATTCCACTTTTTTGTAACGGTATAACTCAACCAGTTTTCACCTCATCTTCAGGGGAGCACAAACAAGACTTGTTTGTGCTCCCCTGAAGATGAGGTGAAAGCCTTGAAACCAGTAGGGTTATACCGTTACAAAAAAAGGGAATAAACAATGTTTGATAAAACAAATTACAGAATCTTGTTGGTGCTCCCATGGAAATGAGGTGAAAGCCTTGAAACCGGTAGGGTTATACCGTTACAAAAAAGTTGAATAAACAGTGTTTGATAAAATAAATTATAGTGATTTTAAACCTCCACAACGTTAATGCCTTAACTATAAAAAACAACTTTTAAATATTTATTATGTAATGTTTTTCATTTCTCAATAATAGGGGGGTTTGAGTCCCGACTTAGAACGCATTTGAAGAGAGTTTACTCTCTAAAGGGCGCTATTTAAATTTTCCTTTTATTATTATTTTTATTCAGTAACAATTTAGTCTTATATTTTTTGGAATAGAAAAAACAATAGATTTGAGTTATTGGAATGGAATAAACAATAGAGTGGAATAAACAAAATTTAGAATGGAATAAATAATAGAGCGGAATAACATTGGAGTGGAATAAACAGTGTTTGATAACACAAATTACAAAAATTTTGTCTTAACCATAAAACAAGGATTCAATTCATACCAGAAAAAATACTCCCTAATAATCGAATTGATTTATACCGTCCTGTTTTCACTACTAAAATAAGTTATAAATTTATTTATATACTAGTACTTGGAATGAAATTATTCAAGACACGAAAATCTAAAGGGATATATAAATTGTCCATTTAATATGATATTTTATTATTAATTTGCCATCTTCGTCTTCTGACATTAGCGATCGATCAGTCTTGATAAAATATATATGTTGCGGTATGGAACAGTTCCTCAACTAACTTGATACAACCACTCTATTAGCGGAAGTTGCCTAACTAAGACAAATGACTTTTACCGATTCCGTGTTGACTCTTAATTTTGACTGATATTAAATTTAGGAAGTGGTATATTTTTCCTCTCAATATATGATCCAGAATGGCAATCTTTCGTCATTTTAGTATTTAAAGATTTGCATTCTACAGTTGCTCGACGCAACATCTCTGAGATTGAGATGCGATGAAATCAAGAAATTATATTTATTTATTTATTTATTTAACACTTTTATTGCAATACAATCTGGCGGGCTTATTGCCAGGCGGCAATCTCTTCCAATCAACCAGTCAAAAGTAAATGAAGCAAGTTACGTGGTCGCATAAATCATTCAAATGACTATCCATCCCCACGAAATCCATAAACATATACGTGAGAACATGCCCACAAACCCCACAAAGACGGACAATCACCCGAACACTATTTTTCATATAAAGTGAGATATCATCAATCAAAAGGAAAGAAAAGGATGGTGGAGAGGAAAGGAAAAGAAAAATCAGGAATGAAACACGTTATTTTACTGACTAGAAATTAAGAGTTTTTTCAGTCGCTTCTTAAAGCATGCCAAGGACGGAGCGAGTCTTATATTGGTTTGTAACTGATTCCAGAGTCTCACTGCATGGACAGTAAAGGACGACGTGAAAAAAGAAGAGCGGTGAACTGGAAAGGCCAATAAACAATCTCTGTTTGAGCGTAGCGCTAATCCATGATTGGAAAGACGCTGAAAATTTTCGGCGAGATAAGAGGGTGCGGCGGGACAGTTAAGGATATTATACTATTCTAGGCACTGTTCGAATGAATACTGGCTTAGTTAGCAATTGTGATCAACATGATCTAATTGCTTATGAATATTTGTATGATTAAACAAAGGTTTTAGACGAATAAAGGAAGAATCTTTAATTTTAACGCATATTTAAATTTCTCGAAATATTTTTTATCCCTGAATAGCCATTTTTCGTATCAAATATTATAAAAAACACAATACTAAGTGCAGGATTCACGTACTTGACTTTGTTGCCATCAGAAAAGACTGTGTAAGTTAATTTGTATATCCTAGTGCATATATAGCTATCAATAATAGTGGAATCAAACCCTGAGTGCCCTTGAATATATAATCTGATCTTTAAACAGCGGTTTATAATTGTCCTTATTTTTATAATTAAATTGATTAATTTATCTCTCATTCATTTATATGTATGGTGTCTTCCGACATATCAAAGTCAGTAATACTGACGTATTGGCTGGGAGAGAATATTGTCTTAAATCTCATTAATAGCGTCTTCGGGCTAAAAACCAATATCATGTAAAGGGTCTTTCAAATTGAGTGTTTTTTTTTTGTTCTTGGATAAAACACAGATGGCGTCCCAAATTTACCTGGGTCTTGTAGCATTTGAGAAGTGTAATGTATGACATTTATAAAAATGAAGCCGTCTACAGTATAACGCGTTCAAATTGTTGAATTATTATGTATTGTAATCTCCGGAAACGGTGATGTTAATTGGCCATCAACATCATTTGATCTGACAACGTTGGACTATTTTCTCTGAGGTTACGTGAAAAATTAGGTCTATACAAATGACCTCCAATCAATTCCTGAGCTGAAGGACGAAATTATTCACGTTTATGGGGAGTTAGAACCGCAATTATACCAAAATGTCATCGAAATTTTTGACAAAAGAGTGGACATCTGTGGAGCTGTAAGAGGTGGACATTTGGCGGATATTGTTTTTTTTGTGTTTAAATGTCATACATTATATTTCAATAACCAATAAATAGTTTTTGGAAATCAAAGTAAATTGTGTGTTTTATTTAACAATTAAAAAAACCGCTCAATTTGAAAGACCCTTTATAAACACTCAGTGACGCGCGGTTTAAAAATATTGAACCTACTGATTGTAATTTATTTTTATCAAACACTGTTTATTCTACTTTTTTGTGATGGTATAACCCTACCGGTTTCAAGGCTTTCACCTCATCCGATGAGGTAGGGTTATACCGTCACAAAAAAAGTGGAATAAACAGTGTTTGATAAAAATAAATTTCAATGTCTTTAAACCTCCACAACGTTAATGCCTTAACTATAAACAACATATGAACCTACTGAGTAATACAGGGGATTTATTCACGGTACTACCTAGCAGTATGAGAAGAGTTCAGAAATATATTATTTGAAATGAATAATACTAAATTAAACCCACATTATGTAGCTAAGAATTTCGTATAATGTGGAGAATAATAAAAAACACCGGAGTTAAGTCGGAGTGCACGGTTCGTTATATTACGTTCGTTATATTACGTTCGTTATATTACGTTCGTTATATTACGTTCGTTATATTACGTTCGTTATATTACATTAAAAGGTGAAGCGATAACAATTCTCATGCATCCCTAACGCACATATTTATTGTTACCAGGTGAACCTCCTCAACTGGGTCCAATTAGAACTAGACCAGACAGAGTAAATCTAACGTCTTACCAACTTGACCACAAAAGTGATATCGTTATTAATTAAACTGAATCGAATAAGCTTCTTAAAAAATATAACGTTGAAGATCAAATAATTTTAAGCACGTAACATTTTTATTTTATTTTCTGTTTTACTTCATATATCAATTTCAAGTCAAATAATATTAACCAACTCCTGTTACCAACTTGGGTGAAAATTTCAGTTGCTTAAAATGTAAGCCTTGAACCAACTTTTTGACTTGCTCAGTTTTTCTCGCAAACAAAATTTCCCCGTCAGATTCTCCAAGTATAAAACTTACCTTCAACACTTTCTAAACTCCGAATAACTTTGCAAAAGGAATGTGATTCTGGCAAACTTTTACCAATTTATTCATAAGACGGAATTCACTCTTTTGTCTGAGCTATAGGCTCATTTATCCTGTCTTCATTAGTGATTTTCACTCATTGAAACCAAAATATTCTTTTGACGTTTCAATTTAATATTCAATAGTTTTAATTAAATAAGAGCTGAATCTCAATTATCCATCATTACATACATTTATCGATAAAAAACTCTTTCATACATGTACGAGGGTCATCCAGAAACTAAGGTTACAAGGGTTTTTGAGACAGGGGGAAATTTTTTGTTTCAAAGTTGGTCCACTTGGCGTGTAGGGGGGATCCTAACAGTCAGTTTGTTTGGTCCCGCGTGTTTGTCGGCCATTTTGTTCAGTCACAGTAATTTTTTTCCGATGGAGAGGTCGTCGCGCGCTCCCGCCAACTCTCGCCCGTGCATGACCCGCGCGGTCATCAGTTTTTTTACTTTGTAGAACAATACCGCCGCGAATATCCATCGGAAGCTCGTGGAAGTTTATGGTAGTGATGTGATGAGTCGACAACATGTCACGAAGTGGGTCAGGTTGTTAAGAGAAGGCCGTACTGATACTAATAATCAACAGGAATCGAACCCGACTCCCCGGGTTGGAAGAAGTCAAGCGCTTTAACAACTGACTATGGAAGTCGTGCAATTGATATTCAACAGGATTTTTGTTATTTATATTTTAGGCATTAACACTGTGGAGGTTTTAAAGGTAATTGTAATTTGTTAAGTATTTTTATAACTTTATGTAACAAATTAGTCTTCTTTGTGCTCCCCTGATGATAAGATGAAAACCTTGACCGGTAAAGTTATATCGTTTTATAAATTGAAATAAACAGTATTGGATTTAACAATTTACAAGGTTTTTTGTGCTGTTTCGTAGCAAAAGTCATTTAAAAAGTGCTAGACAATCCAAGATTGCTGCAAATATCATATACTATATGTACGTAGCTTCCATACAATTTTTTCTTCAGTAAAATTTCTGGCGCTTCTGAGTGGGTGAGTATATTTTGTGATATATCTACGAGTATATAGGAAAGTCTTTCGTCATACACATTATTGCAGACTTAAAAATTAAATTAATTCTTATGTTTTAGATCAAGTTTAAATTTTACCCATACTGTCAAATAATTCATGCACAAAAATTTTCATGCAAACCATCACGACAGCTTCATGTTGGGTTAAGCAGAAAAAAAAGCGTATTATTATTGAAAACTATCACGACATCCTAATTTCCTAATTTCACCTCATTCACATCCATACATTATCTCATACAGTTCCTTCAGATCCTCTAAATCTTAATCTCTCTTTATTTAACATTTCAATAAACTGGGTTCCCCCATACTGTTGTTGATCTTCTACTTCACATCTTCACCCACTCACACTTACATTGTATTCATCACTCATTCTTTCAACGTGCTCAAGTCACGTCAATTGGCTCTTACTACCCTAACTTAAGACATCAGTTTTAAGCTTATATTCGTCCTTAAATAATAATAAAATTTCTTATTCGTGTCTTCTAGTGTCTTCCATTGGCACATCACAAATTATTTATTTTTATCTCACTCCTTTCACTAATTTTCCACGATCACATTTCCCTATCATACACAAATGTTGGTACTGATACGCTGTAATGAATCATCATTTCAACAGATTTTTATTTCATATTATGATATAAAGTAAACATAATTTTATCAACATTTTTTTTCTGAATAACATTCAAAACTTTACGATTTTAAACTCTCTTTAAGTTTACAACAACTGTATTTCTTTTTTATTGTTCACTTATTTTTTCAAATTATTCTGTATTACGCTTGAACTCCAGATTTAATGAACGCTCACCTATTTCTGTATACTTCTTTAATCCTTAATTACGGCAAGAACCCTCGTTAAAGGCTGTATTGATCCCCCTCACACAATAATAGTTAAGTATGCGAACTAAATAACACCGTAACTGTAAAATTCCGCGGCTATTAATCCAAGTAGATGTTTTAGAAAGACTGTAAATCACGAGTTAACGCAAATTATAATCCATCACGCTTTGTCATTATCTCAATTTTATGGGCTTGTGTATTTAAAAAAGTAACCATTATGATAATTTTGCTTCGTGAAATTCGTTAGATGAAAAAATCTTTTATAATGACTTTCCACAACGGAGTACTGGTACTCACTTTGATAAACTGAAATGAAACGTGTACAAAGAAAAAGACTGAAAAGAACCAAATAAATATTGTGGAAGTATATTCACTGAGAAATAATAAATAGAATTACAATGTTTGGTTAAATTCGAAACGAAATGATAAGGGATGAATGTCAACTTAAGGGTAATGTTTTAAATACGATGAATATGAGTACTGTGAGATGGTTTGGATACGCAATAAATAAATGGCTAGCAAAATAATTACACAATGTTTAGTGTAATTGATTTTTATCAAACACTGTCCATTCCACTTTTTTGTGACAGGGGAGCATAAACAAGACTAAATGCTGTTCGAACTGGTACCGATATACACGCTTCAACGGTTGGGGCTGAGGGGTGAGGGAGGCATGGGACGATTTCGGCCAAGAGCAGAGAGATTTTTGGGATATGACTGTTTACCAGATGTTCGGATCGATGTACTGACTTAGAAATTTCTAGGGCCTCTAATCTGTCCAATTTATTTCCGTTACTACTGATATGTAAGAATTTGGCATCATCGATAGAAAAAGTATGGTTTTCACGGTGACAATGATTAGCCATTTCAGAATTAATTAGAGGATTTGTTAAGGCGGATTTGTGTTCACGAAATCTCTTTTCAAAAGATCTTCCTGTCTTTCCTATATAGAAATTATCACAGTCACCACATAAAAGTTTATACACACCACTGTTGCTAAGTATTCCATTTTTGCCTTTCCCATTAAATAAGAGTTTCCGGAGATTAAAATTTGTGTAAAAAGCTGGATTTATGTGACTTGGAATATTTTGGTTATTTTGTATGATATATTTTTTATAAATAGGACTTTGCTCCATTTATAGGTATGCTTATAGGTGTCGTTAAATATATAATATTTTATAAGTTTCTTTTTTGTTTTGTTTTTTAAAAGTGAATCAATGAGGTTTCCAGGATATTATTTGTAGCTATTTTTTTATGGACAATGTTTATGTTACTGGTAAACGTGTTGGAGGAAAATCGAGGAATCTGTTGTTGGATCAAGTAAATGACATATTGAAAAAAGGAATTATAAAAAGTCGTACGAGTTCTATTAGAAGTTGAATGGGTGTATAGTATGTGTTGCGATAGGGAATTCTTGCGTTTTGATCTTTCTGCCTATCCCGATAGCAAGACAACGTGATGCTATGTATTTATGTATGTACACGTGTGTAGAACAATTGTTTTGTATAACAATTTCGTTGTATACAGTATAACCTGGCGCGCGTTGTATACAGTATAACTGAGAAGCAGGTGTCTTACCAACTAGGGCACGGAGGTTGTCATTCAATGTCACAAACAAATAATGAAGTAAAATACGCCTGAATCATTCCTTTGAGTTAATAAAAACATGCTTTAAGAATTCTTAGTCAGTAAAATAACGTGTTTCATTCCTGATTTTTATTTTCCTTTCTTCTCCACCATCCCTTTCTTTCCTTTTGATTGACGATATCTCACTTTATATGAAAAATAATATTCGGGTGATTGTCCGTCTTTGTGGGGTTCGTGGGCATGTGCTCACGTATATGGTTATGGATTTCATGGGGATGGATAGTCATTTGAATGATTTATGCGACCACGTAACTTGCTTCATTTACTGTTGTCTGCTTGGTTGGAAGCGATTGCCACCTGGCAATAAGCAGCCAGATTGTATTTGCAATAAAAATGTAAATAAATAAATAAAAACCTATCAAATAAATATTCATACCCTGAATCTAAAAGGTCCTATTATATTCATTTTGTGATGTCATGAGAATTGTTTTTTTTTTTTTAATTAAATCAATAATATATGGGTTCTCTGTATTCACCACTGTTTTACTTATTAAGCTCACAGCTGGTTTGAACGTCATTTGTCTTCATCCTTTGGTGATAAGGAACTTAATTAATTGTTTCAATTATACCCCTATAATGGTCATTGATTAAAACAAAAAAAAAACAGTAAGTAGTTAGTTAGAAGAAGACATGATAGAGTCAAGAAGTTGGTGATTGAATGGGAAGCACCAAGTTGAGGAGATCACTTTAACTTAAATTGACTTGATTATTTATAATAATGAGAACTTATTATTCACCATTTGTAATGTAGCATGATTATGAACAACGAAATATTCTGGTTAGTTTACAAGATAGCTGTAAGCTTTTGGAAACGTTGAAGCATGAATATTTAAAACATATTATTTATAGTAAGGGCATTAACGTTGTGGATATTTAAAGACATAGTAATTTGTTTGATCAAACACTGTTTATTCCACTTAATGTAACGGTATAACCCTACTGGTTTCGAGGCTTTCACCTCATCGTTATAAAAAGTGGAGAATATACACAGTGTTTGATAAAAACAAATAAAAAAAAAATATATGTTGTCGTGCGAATGAACGAATGGATTAATGAATTTCAGTAAGCCGGAACCGAATGGTCGACGGAATTCAGTTTTGATTGAACTCTCCCAATGAGCTTTGAAACCGGTAAGGTTATACCGTTATACAAAGTGGATCAGTGTTTGATAAAACAAATTACAAAATCTTTAAAACGTTATTAAGAAACACTACCAAATGGATAATGTTTATTCCATTGAGTTTTCGGTACCAAAATGATCCTTTGCTATGCTTAGTTGGGATTTTATTTGTCATTGATAGTGTCAAATATGCAAGTCAAAATGGTTCCAGATGTGCAACCTGACAATTTGACTCGAAACTAGTTTAAAATCTTTAATTTCGGTATCGGAATCATCAATTATCGATTATGCAACGTGTTTTCAGAAGGAGGCAACATAGATTACCCTATATTCTCATCAATCATGTGCTGCCCAGAGCATGTAGTCCAAATGTTCAAACAGAGCTATGTATGGAATTATTGTGGAATTCATTCTCTGTACGTGTTGGTACCAGTATCGTCGTCCCCATCTGACCACATCTTGGACCTCACAGACCTCTCGGATTGTGGTGTTCCTTACACGATCACGCAAAGTCTTCCCAGCAATAGCGCGCAGAGTTCTCATTTCTGTTGTCCTTAGCATACGTTTTGTCCTGACGTACAGGCCGTGTATACAATTTTAAGTATGGTATGTTATGTCTGACAACGGCTTAATGGGAATACGGGTAATAAATATTATTAAATTATTTATATTATCTTATAAGGATATAATAAATATAAAGATCCTGCTAACGCAAGAGATAGCAGCGAATTCTAAACGTATACGATCATATTGAAATAGAGCCTGATAGGTTTTTTTTAGACAATGTGCGAATAGTTGTAAGAATCCAATGTGAATCTCAAAATTTTGAATATTTTAAGATAATAAAAAAAGAAGGAAATTTTATATTTTATGTTTTTTATTTTTTCGAATGTCATTTTAATTAAAAAAGTGGTTTTACCCAAAGGCTTCTTACCATTACAATATGAGTTTGTGGTCTTGGCATTTACGTTAACTTTCTGTTTCATTTAACTTTCTATTCACTTATACCGAACTTTTGTCGTATGAGATGATTCAGGTATGTTGAAAATAGCATATGTATGTTAAGTACTTTTAATATCATACTAAAATACATTAGTAAATTTTTACCATATATAAAAAAGGAGTAAACTCAAAGTATGCATAGCAGGTTTTCGATATATTAGAAAGAAAATAAACAATAACTTCTTAAACTGTCAATTTTGAACGCCACTTAATACCACCACCTTCTTAAGCTTCCTCTTGACTTTTTTTTAAATATTTTTAATATGCCAATAATACTAAGTTAAATGTTCAATTGGATTGACTTTAAGTAATCTACTTTTTAAACTGCAATACGTAAATTGTCATTCCATCGTTATTATTTTAACAAAATAGTTAGGTAAATATTGTCATATTTTTGTTAACCTTCCTTCCCCTATAAATTAAAAAAACGTTTTCATCAAGATTAAAATACATGATGAAATATATCAAATTGATCTCATAAACACTACAACCAATGAAAAGTGACTTAATGAATTGTCGTTTTATGAAAATAAAAAACGTCCACTTTTTTTCAGTCAAACAACATTTTCATAAAAAATTTCGGCGCGCTTTCATAAAGTATATCCACCCTTAATTTATGACACAAGAATGTCCCAGGGGAGTTTTTCTCAACCTTTTTGACATTTTGGTCCCCAGGAATGTTTTTATTTTTTTCATTTTACAAACATTTGTAAAAATTGAACATGCGTGACAGGATCACTGGAGCACGAATGAAATATACATTTTATTAAAAATGAATATATATCAGTTTTATTTTCATGTTCCGTTCTTCCTGTGATTGATGTTAAATTAATTGATTTTTCATTTTGAAGTATACTTTTTTCAAGTGGATACTGTTATTTGAGGTTGATTCCTCTTGAATTACCACATTTATCGTTATCAAAATTAAACTCATATATTCTCCTTCCTGTCAAAGGGGTTTTCTTAGTATGATATGTTTTTAGCTCCAACATATTTAATGTTCTTCTGAGAGGTTAAAAGTAAATAATTTATGGATAAAAACTCTTTAATATAAGATGTTAAATATTTCAAAGATTTATTTAAAGTGGTAATGGAAGTAACTTTGGCACTACCAAATGTTTCTACGAAGGTCAATTAGCACGTTTCTCGGTGTAAGGTTCTACAAAAGCGATGGTTATTTAAATTTTGTATTAATTATATTTTCATTGCATACTCGTACAATATGTAATACCAAGTGGTAATCTATTCTTACCAAACGGAAAAATATCGAGGAATACATTAATTGAAATCAAACCAAATTGAAACCCTTGAATAAAAATTGAGTTCCAACGGGAATCGAATCGGCCTTTCTTGGGTCGGCTAAGCAAATACATAGGTAATGAATGTTGTAGATTTGGATAAATTTCAGGTTACTAGTGAGATTTTAGTAAACATATTAAAAAAATATCTTTTTCTTATTAACCCTTCCTTCCCTGTGATGTGTAACTAGTACACATTGCTTTTAAACACTTTAATATGTCTATAAATATAGTAAATACTGGGTTCAGATTTTAGGTATTCCTCCATAATACATTTACGCATTGAATGACAAAAATAATATTAATAATACGAGTAATTAGCACTTATCGGCCGTATCAGAGATACTTCGTGAAAATCGGGAATAAATTCACCAATACAATCAAACGTGTGCCAGTGTGTGACGTAGGTACATTATTTCTAAAAAAACCGCTATGGGTGAGGAAACGACGATATTCACGTCTCACTTTCACTCTACTTCGGTATATGGGAACGCTAGAAATAGAATCTCAGTTCACTCGCTTCTCTCGCTTCAGTAGCTTTCGGGCATCCATTTGAGGTGGTCGCTTCGCCCGTTTTGTAAACGTCGGCCGATGTTTTTGTCATGTTTTCAGCAATTAAATTTCAATAATTATCACTTTTGACTTCAAATTTATTTAATTTAAGCGATTAGCTATGAATATTCTGATTTTTTTTCGATTTTAAATAGCTCATTTTTACGTGTGTTTTGAATACACAGCACCGAAACGCGCTGATTTTTTAAACTTAGGAAGGGAAAGGTTAAATTGAGATAACTAACACTGAGTAACTAACACAAATAATACATACACGTGTATAAGCACCCTGAAATGGTGAAGACATATAGAAAGAATGAATGAAGAAATACTAAAAGAACTAATATATAATGTAAATGGCAGTGAAAAACGTTGTAAAAGAAGACACAACAAGTACGAGTATTATAGGATTCAATGAATGAAATTCCATATATTGAAAAAGAAAACGTAGAAAATCAGAAAAAGACTAGGAGTTATATGAAATGGGGTATAGATGTAAGAGCTCTCTGCTTATAAGGTAATGGCGTGATGGTATGTATGCATGAACATATAAGCCGTGTTCAAGAAAATTTTCCATATGTTTTCGTATATGTAACGAACTCAAGACTGAGAACCTCTGTCCCAAGAGACGAGTTTCACCCATTCCGACATGCGAGTTCAGTATTTTGCGCCGAGTTAGCATATCCACGATAACAGGTGTTGCCTGTGCGGAAAGGCTGGCATGCTATGTCCACCCATAAATATATCCAATACATAATACTTCATTTTATGATGCACTGAAACTTCAAGAAATTTATATCTCACGGTCTATGTCCGCAATACTATAAAAAAAAAATTTAATATCGACTGTATTAAGCTTTTTCGGAGGATTTTGCTGGAAAGTTTAATTAAAGTCAATCTTTCGTTTTTAAATATGATTTTCAGTCTGCGCGTGTATTGATAAAAAATAGAATCAATAATAGGTTTATTGATGACAACAAAGAAAGTTAATATATCTTGAAATTAACCTCATATGTTAAGGCAATGAAACAAGTTTGGAATAAAAACTATCAAACGGTCTGGAGTCATCTCATAACATCATTTCAATTGAGATACACCCCACAAATAAAAGGACGTTAGGCCTCGAGGACGCTAGATGTTTTTTTCAGCTCACACCCTTGTACTCGTACATTTAAATTATATTTCAAAAAAGTTAAATGTTAATAAAAAAAAAGCACTTATAATAATTATAAATGCAATGAATAAATACAAAAAAAGGTTAAAAACTTAAAAGCACGCACTTTTACACAACCTTTATTTACTGACAGGGTAAAGAGATAAAAGTCCAAATTTGGACCAAACTGAAAAATAAAAAGGAAGATTTTTTTGGTGAAAGTTATCAAATCCCACAAGCGGTTTCAACTCGCATTTGTAGGACCATTTAAGTCTGTTTATTCATGTAAATAAACTTTAGGACAACCAGTAAACTTTGTGAGATGGCTAACATGTATAATCTGTTTTTTGTGTGCAAACTGTTGTACTTCAGAAAACCCACAATTTCGCTTAATGAAATCAAAGTTTCGAAACGATCAGCAAGTTTAATTTGCTGCAACTTTCTACTATATCATTTTTGTGTTGTTTAAGTTACTTAATCAACAATGGCTGAATAAGTAACTTATAAGTTATGAAAAAAGGTTAAAGTAAGCCCTGAAGGAGTATGCCAGGAATTGAACATGAACTACTTACTTACCTTGAATGATAATCGTTAGACCAAACCGTCGATATAAAATTGAATCAAGCATGTAAAAAAATATACTTTTATGTTAAAAATATACAAGTCCTGACGAGTAGGGCTATTCTTTTTGTTATCGTCTACATCAGTACTTTGGACCACGAAAATTAAGATTAAAAAGTCCTTATGCTATAGATCAATTCTCTCATTTATTTCAGAAACCAATATAAAGTGGATATAAATAAACAGACAGTTTTTCTGTTAATCTGTGGTGTATTCCTTATGTGTCATCAAAATAATTGAAGTAGCTACCTATATACGAGTATGTATCATTAATTAAAGTAACCACATGTATCATCTGGTTGAAGTGTGTCGGGTGAACAAACCGCACAACCTTGATTTGTTTTTCATAGTTGCTGGCCCAATAGCTCAGCAACAAACTTCCTCTGGTAAACTAAAATGTAAACAGTTTACTTAATTGAAAGCATTAAAGAGTATTCTTAAATGAACGCACTTTCAAAGATGTTTCATTGAAATGTTGGTACCCTTAGAGCGATCTTTGCTCACCAATTTGCACCATAAAAATAAACAAATTCATGTTTTGAGTTATTTCAAAAGAATCTCGTCTTTTTAAGTAAAAAAATTACGCAAATCGCACAGAATACTCGTAAACAATGGTTTTAGATATTTTTAGTATCTCAGTAATCTCTCGTGTCATTAGACGCTGGTTATTCTGAATCAAAGTCTTTATTTAGTTATCATCAGTGAAAATCGGCCTTCCAGAGTGGACAATATCTTTGAATATCGTATCACCATAAGATTTGTATAAAACCACATTTGACACACACGATCGCTTACTACATAGTCATCATATACTGTTCATATATTTATTTAGTTTACATCGCTTTTTTTTCTTTTGAGGTAGTAAATCAAACAGCTGGACAAATTTATTTTTAACCTAAGAAAGTACGATCATACCCCTTCATACCAGAAGACGCTGAACTGGTTAAACGTGAGAAATATACGTCAAAACAACATACTATATCTATTGTATAATATTCTTCACTGTCCCGCCGTCCCTTCTTATCTCGCCAATTATTTATTTTGCGTCTTTCCGTTCATAGACTAGCGCTACGCTTAACCAGAGATTGTTTATTGGCCTTCGCAGTTCACCGCCCTCCTTTTTTCACATCGTCCTTTACTGATCATGCAGTGAGACTCTGGAATCAGTTACAAAGCAATGTTATACTCGTTCCATTCTTGACATACTTTAAGAAGCCACTGAAAAAAGCTCTTTATTTCTAGTCAGTAATAAATCGTGTTTTATTCCTGATTTTTCTTTCCTGTCCACCATCCCTTATTTTTCCTTTGATTGATGATATCTCTATGTGTATGAAAAGGAATATTTTGGTAATTGCTCGTATTTTGGTAGTTTATAAAATTATACTCCCGTATATGTTCGAAATTGTCATGGATATGGGTAGCCATAGGAATATTTTTCGTGACCATGTAACTTACTTAATTTCCTTTTTCTGGTTTATTGGAAGAGATTTCTACCTAGCACTAAGCCTTCTAGATAGTTTTTAATGAAATGTTAAGTAAATAAATAAATAAAAAAGCATTAAACCCAACAAAAAACACTTATATCATAAAAGTGACAAAAAAAACCATGATAAAAACGTTGGGAGTGAACATAGTAATATTTTTTTCCAAACGAAATATTTCCGAGACATACGAAACAACTTTCCAGACAATCACATATAATTTAAAGACATGAAAATAATTTTATTTATCTCAACTTATATTTAAACATTTAATAAGCAAAAAAGAGGATTTTGGGTTTCGTAATATTGGGTCCTTACATGTGAAATTGGCGTTTTGTTTGGGAGGAACATAAAGTTGATTTTTTTTTAATATAATATATTTATTTAATCAAAGTATGTACCATTGCTATCTATGCACTTTTGCCATCTCATAGGTAGTTTATCGATCCCTTTACTAAAAAAACCATTCGGACGGGAATCAATAAAATCTTTGAAGTCGGTTTGGACTGCCCCATCGGAGTTGAATTTTTTCCCTTGCAAGAAGTTATCCAAATTTCGAAAAAAATAGTAATCTGTTGGGGCAAGGTCCGGAGAGTACGGTGGATGTCTTAGACATTCCAATTGAAGCTCTTCTAATTTGGTAGCCGTCTGTTGTGCAGTGTGTGGTCTAGCGTTATCATGAAGCAGCAGTGGCCTAGAGCGATTAACCAGCCTCGGTTGTTTAGCAGCTAGCTTTTCCATCATGGTTTGCAGTTGCTGACAATAGACATCTGCCGTAATCGTCTGGCCAGATTTAAGAAAACTGTAGTGAACGACACCAGCACTAGTCCACCAAACGCTCACAAGTAACTTTTTTGGAGTCAATTTTCGCTTGGGGCATGGTTTGGCTGGTTCGGCAGGGTTCAGCCATTGCGATGAGCGCTTCCGATTATCATACAGGATCCACTTTTCATCACAGGTAATGATTCGATTCAAAATCCCTTCATTATTGTGCCGGTTGAGTAATGCAACGCAGCAGTCAACGCGCGTTTGTTGATTTGCTTCACTCAATTCGTGAGGTACCCACCTTTCAAGCTTTTTCACCTTCCCAATTTGCTTCAAGTGGATTAAAACAGTTTTATCACTAACAACGCAGCCTGCAGCTAACTCAGACGTGGTTTGCGATGGATCTGCTTCCACAATAGCCTTCAATTCTTCATTATCAACTTTGGTCTCCGGCCGTCCACGGGGCTTTTTCTGCAGGTCGAAATTTCCAGAACGAAAACGTTGGAACCAAAAACGCACTGTGTTTTCTTTTGCGGCACCGTCGCCATACACATCATTAATCCTTCGAGCCGTTTCTGCAGCACTGGTGCCACGGTGGAACTCGTACTCGTAAATAACGCGATATTTCAAGTTTTCCATTTTGTAAACTGAGTGACGCAAAGAAAAAAAACAATTGAGGAAAAAACAAATGAATTATAATTTTCGAAACACAAATACTTGAGTAAATAGCTGTATAAATTTGAATTTGAAATTCCTAACCAAAGAGAAGATATTTGAGATCAAAGTTGCCAGTACGGCCAAACGCCGGTTTCGTATGTGGGGACCTAATATATTAAATAATCAAACACATGACATAGAACCTTAACTTATGGAATAGAATCTTGGAATCAGACAAAAGCTCTACAAAAGCTATTTAAATGCCCCAAAAATCAGAGCGTTCTATAAAATGTGTGAAATAAGATTATCGTCATATGGTAGGGTGCAATGCGGATAAAAAGAAAATGCAGTAATAGTGATGAAGAAAAAAGCATTAATATATTTTAAATAAAGAACTAAAGAATGAATGAACTGTAAAATGCTAATAAAAGAAATTAGGAAGTGGGAAGGGGAAAAACGTTAAACAATCAAATTAATCAAAAACAATGAAAAGACAATAAATAAAGTGCCATTTAGACAGCAATTTTTCCTCAAAGGATAGATTTAACATATTTCAAACCAAATATATGAATGTTTAGTGTAAGGTCAGAAGGGTTGTAGCTGCAGTAATTAGATGTTGTACTTACCTGCATCTACGAGTATATATGTTTTTAAAAACACGTTATAAGAAAACTGCAAAAACTTTACCATGGAAAGAGAAACTACAAAGAAACCTTTGTAGATCTTCCAATATGTGATAGGAACAAACTCGGTTTTAGGTGGAGTGTAGTGTTTGAGTGCAATATTCATACACAATCATTCATTTTGATAAGATCTCCCAAAAAATCCATTTATATACGAGAAAAAAAAAGGTTAAATCCTGTAAAAAAGTTAGTTTGCTTAATGAATATTATGAATGTGGTAGAACTGAAAGATGAATACTTGGATAGTTCATTCCAATTCCACGCCCAGCCTTACTGTTTTAAGGAACAAAATTAGTCCCCATCCAACGTGATTTACACTATAAGATCGAAATCTTTTTAATTTTTTTATGAATGTAACTTCACGTAATGTCGAAGAATGAATAGCCAATAGGAATACTTCCTCCGGTGGTGACCCAACTGAGTGTGCAAAGAATAGTAGTGACTATAGACTTAAGGTCCGACATCGCGGGAGAAGGAAAATGACTTGCAATGCAGTAAATATACTTGAAGTGGTTTAAGTTTCAAATACAAGAAAACTGTCCTTTGATGCCACTAGATTGGAGTTGTCTATCGATCCGAAGATGAACCGATGTATGGCTAAGTAGAGTTTTAGTAATTACTGACACGATTTTCACCGTAGTATCATAGAATGTACTCAGCGGATGGATCCAGATGGTTGCAAAAATTACAGCAGGGCAAAGGGACAAGATTGAATCAAGAGAGTTTTGTTTATTTATTTACTTTCTCAAAACAGGCTTAGTCCAATTACATTGAAAAATACAAGATGTGTCAATATTAAAAAAAATTACAATACATGAAATAAAATATATATATATGAAATAAAAAATTATGTATATGCATACATATATACACACAAATATACACATATATTAAAAGTAACTTAAATACGTTGATGAGTGTATTCTAACGCGCTCAATCTGAGAAGAAAATTTACTTTTGCTTTTGGTAATGTGATATGAAATATGTCAATATCCGAAGCAGTCCCATTCAAAAGAGTTAAGGCCCTTCCAACAGGCATAGCGGCTGGAAGGCCCGTTCTTGCGTATGTTATTCAGAACAGTCTAGTATTAAAGCTCCCATGGCCATAGAGAAACTGGGTAGTCCAATAGTTTAAGTGCACCCACAGGGAGCCGAGGTGCACGTTGATGCAAGGAAAGAATTTAAATGTCTGTCTTTCAACGGATGAGGACAACCAATGATGTAATCAAGTTGACAACTGGGTAAAAGGAAATGGCTTTAATCATTGCGTGAAAGGAAATCCCTGACAATTGGTGAAAGGGGATATCACTTATACTCGCGGACTAACCCTTTCCGACAAGACTACTCGTGGTGCGACGCAGGACCTTCAGATTCAACGGACCTAGCCTCGTTAAGAACAAAAACGCTTTCAACGAGCATGTCTTATAAGCCTTGACGATAGCCAACAGTTCCCACCATTGACCGGCAATCAGAATCCTCTTGACAAATGAATACTTGGATATAATTAATTGGATTTTTTTTATTTCTACCTATTCCAATAGTGAAGTTTTGAAATAATTTATCTATCTCAATAAAAATGTGTTTTCCCTTATATTCAACTTAATTGGTAAAGTCAAATATCTTACTTGTAACAAAATTTACTTCTTTCCTTTTTCCAATCTAGAAACTTTCGTTCTTTCTCGAAAACTTTTTAATGCTGGCTTATTATGGTAAGCCATCATATTCTATTAATTAAATAAAAATCGTTTTGAAAATTAATTGCTTTTTGAAAGGATCGCCGAAGGTAATTTAAATTTTCGCACTTTATTGAAAAAAAACGATGAAAAGATTTTTCTGTTCCTGTGTAAAGTTTAATTTGTTTCAAATTTATTTTCGTTGCTAAACATCGTTTAAATAAATATATTTTATCAATTCATTTATTTATTTTATTTAATTAACGACACAACAGTGTCTTTATATACTAATGAACATGTGACAGGTTATAAAGTACTTAAAACTATTGACAAATAATAAAAAAATTATCTTAAACTAACATGAAGATACAAAAAGAAGTAGTTATAATAGATAACAGTCATTGTTTTAAAATTATTTAATAAATATATGTATATTTAAGTTCAATATATGTTATGTGTGCATACCACAAAATATTACCAAACTTCACCAAGCAGACTTACGTTATTGTCGAAGACTTATTTTATAGAGGTAAAGAACTCAGATTTGTTTTTAGTGCAATAACGCATACATAGAACAAATATTGGATTTTTTGAGAATTTTGTGGGAATTTATGAATAGATATTGAGATATAGAAAACACATGGCCTCATTAATAGAACGAGATGCAAGTTGCTTTGCAGAATAAAGTCTTCCAAGAATGACAAAAAATCCTTTATTTTACTACACAATATTTTTCACATATCGCTGTGCAATTGTTAATACTTAATATGTCACTTAAATTACTTTTTTTCATAAATTCACACGTTTTAATTTTTTTTTAAATATACAAAGCACTCCCCTGCCTACCTAGACATATTTCACAACACAAAAAAAGGTGTAGAAACACACATTAAGAGCGGTCATTAGTGAGAAAAATTATAGCATAATCACTTAATACCCAAAAGAGTTTTAAATTCATAAACATTAGTTTTACAAAGGAACACCCAATAAGTCCAAATCACCAATTCATATTTTTTGTCATTCCTCACTCATCACTTAGTGCGAATAAGTGATGAGTGAGGAAAAAAATTAAAATATCGGCGATTGATTTTGGTTTTTTGAAACAAATATTTTAGTAACTGTTTGTTTACTTCTCTACTCCATATACGAGTAGTATAAATATGGTGGGATTTCAGCTATTCTCAAATTTCCAACAGATGTTTTATTTCACATTCTTGGCGAGAACACTTTTTCTTTAAATTTTACTGTAGAATTAATAAGAACAAGTATAATTTATAGTTCTTACCTCCAAATATATTCTGGATGAGTGGAACAATTCATCTAGTTTATTCTTGCTCGAGTGTCCCTTCTGCATTTTCCTTTTGTTGTCTAGTATGTTATCGAACAAAGCACCTAAAGAATACATCCTACTTATGTGTGCAGATTTCAATACAGTTTGCTATAGCAGAATGTATTGCAGTATTGAAGCATTTGCGCATTCACCTGATTCCGAGCACCATTGTCGAACAAGGTATCCCTGGAGTACCCATTCTTCATCTACATGTTAAGTGCATTATGCATATTTGTGCCATAAATATGGACACAGAAAATATAAGAAGATAAATCTATTGTTGTATATTTATTATCAACACATTTAATGGAAACCTAAATTTTTTAACAGAATTTTCGTTTCCACAATTACTTAAATGTACATTATTTTTTTGTATAATAAATATTATTAATTGCTATAAAATGTGTATTTTTATATTTAACTTTCAGCAAATTAGAATTCAATAAAAACAAAACGCTCTAGTGATGATTATATGTAACCATTTTCAACTCGAAATATCTCAAAAATTATATTTCAAAATAATTTCTTATAATTTTCAGTCAATATTTTTTAAGATCATGGGATATGTTAAAAATAAATCTGAGGCATAATTATACTTTTCTGTAGTTGAATAAATGAAAAATATATTTTTATATAATTTTATTAAAATATTAATTGTTACTAAGTAACAGACTAATATCATCAGAAGCATTTAATTTTTTTCTCTTGTTTCTTATCCATTTTTATTAATTTCTGGTTAAATGTTATAATACTCGTAGAACTCCATATTGAACTAAATATAGCTTGGTATTTTGTTAATAACTCTGAATTACCGCTTCATATGTGTCTCACTCCTATGCCAAGGCTCTTTTCAGGTGTACTGAACTTTATTTGTTTGATAATTTCTTAAGTCATTTGTTTGATAATTTCTTTAGTCATCTGTTGGAAGATTTGACTTTTTTTTCCTTGTTGACTTCATTTGAACCCATTGGTCATATTATTTTGTGTTTTAATTCAGTTTTATAACTTGTATAAACTTTTCATTCTTATCATGATTTGTATAAATAAATATGTTGTGCAATAAAATTTGCAGCCTATCAGGATAGTGAACACATTAAGGGGCTGGGAGAACACATTTTTTTACCCCCGTTAATTGAGCTTTCGGATTAAGAATCCCTGGAATAAGCACGAAATTCGCAGTTCGCCGTCACACATGTTGACAATACTTTGACACGAGAAGACGCAACAAAATTCACATCTTTCTTGCAAGTCTGTTTACTGGATAAACTCTTCGAGATATCTTATTATTTTTGTTTGGGTACTATGGTGAATCGAACATAAAAACTCCAGTTTCTCACCATCCCCGCCACAGAGTTCATCATTACTCTGGTTGAACACCATGATTAGTTTATTTTCATCTGTTCACTGTTTCATCTGTTACTCTTAAGGAGACTCATTAAATAAAGGAGATAAACTAAACATTACGTAAAATAAACAAAAGAATGCTACGATCAACGCAATGATTCATTACACTCACCCAATCAAATGCATATAGCACTAGTAATGTTTATTTACGTAAGAGAGACTCACCGCAGGACTCAATCCGCGCGACAGGTCGTTACACGTGACGCCATAGCTGGAAATATTGAGAAACCAAAAAAAATCGGCGCTCTGTTTATTCAACAATATTATTTGACAAGGTTTTCAAAGATGTTGCTAGAATAAAGATTATTTTAAATTTAAGTTCCATTTTCATTCCGGTTTTGTATCATTCTTTTTAAGTATTCGTGATTTGAAACTTGGATTGTCGTCAGATCACAGGCGTTTGTGCTTCCCGCGAGGAACATGTTAAGAGACGTTCAAAATAGTATTTAGAATTGCTTAAAATACAAAGAAACGTTTCGCTTAGTAATATTAATATTTTTTTCTATTAGATACAACATTTTTCCATTTATCAAATAAAATTTGTGTAATATTTCACTAACCAAAATATACTCTCATCTCTCGCATCGCGAGATAAGCATTATCTCTTACTGTGACGTAACCAGGCTATAGTCGTTTTATGACAGCGCCCGATATGACTGTTGTTTACTGTTATATTGTTTTATCAGTGATAATTTACTTGAAAAGCAGTCAATGAAATATTCTCCAGCTGTAATATGAATTTATCGTCAGCAAATAAGCTAGTTATTAGACGTCAAGTGATCCGCAAATAATCGAATAGGGGGCAAAATGTCAGGGAATTATAATATTAAGCTTTTGATATTTGAGATTGGGTTAGTAATTAACCCATTGTATCAGATCAATAATGCAGAAAAGTGAGTTATAATACAACAGATGTAAATTTATAACAACAGAAGTATTATAACTCACTTTTCTGCATTATTGATCTTATAAAATGAACCATTTAAAATCAAAATATAATTTAAAAACTGGTAAAACTGGATGACCACGATGGCTTTGATAATAAAACATCCGTATTTTACCATAGGGTTTATGGAATCGATTTCTACGTACTAGTATTTAGTACGTTATATTAATTCGATTGCAATGAGGTTTTTGTATGCAAGTTCTAACATGAAATAACTTCCCCGTTACGTCTTATTTATTGGTTTACCAATCACATAAATAATCATGTAAGAGCTACACTTATAAGTGGGACTATTTATTTTAAAAGTCTAAGTGAAACTTTTTTTCTTCTATTTTATTCTTATTTATAAAAATTGAGAATTGATCAATAACCAATTTTTGGCTTTTTTCTTCTTAAGGTCCTACTACCGCCTTCTTCAACATTTATTATCAACTGACAGTCATTCTTTAAAAATTTATTTTAAGATTAAAGTCTTCCGTAGTACTTTTAAAAAGAAGGGCTCTCAACAAAAGCAATGGTTAGATTTTTCAAACGTAATTATTTGAATAACTTTCTTTAAAAAAACCAACACAGATGTATCTTGACATTTTTTTAAATACAAATACGAAAATGCTTCTAGGCCGCGGCTGAAAGATTTCCAGCGTTATTCTCTGTCGTGTTTACCCCGGTTAATTTAAGCCCCAGATACCTGAAAAGCCTCCCATCCCTCGGACTTGCATGGGGCGGGTCGCCTACAGAAATAAACTGGAGAGTGTCTCTCTACTTCACCCCAAGAACGGTGACGGAAGCCGAGGCTGCGGACGGAAATATTTAGTTATTACAAACCATTGAATTGAAAGCGCTCAAAGTTGAAATAGCTAATTTATGAACAGGATATTATAATTGAGAATTGGAAACGGATTCGGAAAGAACAAAAGACATGGCTTTAAATGGTGGACAGTTTCATAGAAACATTACAGCGTCTTTAAAATAATTGTCTAAGATTAATGTTTAACCTGAGATATCATCACTTCATACCAGACGGAGCTGAACTGGTTGAATGTGAGAAATAGACGCAAATTTTGCATACTGCCACTGTTGTATAATATCCCTAACTGTCCTGCCGCCCACTTTTGTCTCGCTGAAAATATTCAGCTTCTTTCCGATCATGGTCTTGAACAACGCTCGAAAATATATTGTTTATTAGCTTGCACAGTTCACTGCTTTTCTTTATTTACGTCGTCCTTTACTTTTCATGCAGTGAGACTCTGAAATCAATTACAACGCAATCTTAGACTAGCTCCATCATTGGCATGTTTTAAAAAGCTACTGAATAACTAAGTAATATAACTGTTTCATTACAGATAATTTTTTTCTCCTTATTTCTTTTTCCTAAAGATTGATTATACGAGTATATCATTTTTTTTCCTAAGATTGATTATACGAGTATATCACTTTTTTCCTAAGATTGATTATACGAGTATATCACTTTTTTTCCTAAGATTGATTATACGAGTAAATCACTTTTTTTCCTAAGATTGATTATACGAGTATATCTCTTTTATTTTTACTGTGGATATTGTTCATAAATTTTGTAAAGGTTAATAATCATTTAAATATTTTTTGCGATCATATAACTTACTTTATTTATTATAATTTGTAATTTATTTTTAACAAACACTGTTTATTCCACTTTTTTGTGACGGTATAACCCTACCGGTTTCAAGGCTTTCACTTCATCTTCAGGGGAGGCTTGTTTGCGCTCCCCTGAAGATGAGGTGAAAGCCTTGAAACCGGTAGGGTTATACCGTCACAAAAAAGTGGAATAAACAGTGTTTGTCAAAAATAAATTACAATGTCTTTAAACCTCCACAACGTTAATGCCTTAACTATAAACAACATATTATAATTTGTTTTATCAAACACTGTTTATTCCACTTTTTGTAACGGTATAACCCGTAGCGGTATAACCGTACCGGTTTCAAGACTTTCACCCCATCATCGGGGGAGTACAAACAAGACTGAACTGGTACTGAGATACACGCTTCTAACGGTAAACATTAGAGTTAGGGACTGGGGGTGGAGGGAAGGATGGAAGAACCTCGGCGAGTAGCGAACCGATTCTTGGTATATATGTGTTTGCTAGATGTTCGCCTCGATGCACTGATTTAGAAATTTCTAGGGTCCATAAGCTGTCCAATTTATTTCCGTTTCTACTGATATGTAAACATTTGGCGTCATCGATAGAAAATGTATGATTTTCACGGTGACAATGATTAACCATTTCAGAATAAATTAGAGGATTTGTTAAGGCGGATTTGTGTTCACGAAATTTCTTTTCAAAAGATCTTCCTGTCTTTCCTATATACAAATTATCAGTCAGCACATAAAATTTTATACACCCCACTGTTGCTAAGCATTCCATTTTTGCCACTTTTGTCTCGGTGGTTGGAAGAGATTGCCACCTGGCATTGAACACGCCAGTTTGCTTTACAATGAAGTGTTAAAGAAATAAAAAGAAACGAGTGACTCAAAACCAAGAACATCTGTGGCATAGGTAGCAAGACGCCTGTCTTCTACTCTGGGGGGTGTGGGTTTAATTCCCGTTTGAGACTTGTTTTTCTTATGAAGGATTCAATTCGAGTTTTTAATTAAAGCCTCTTTAAAAACTGTATAGTTAGTTAGAAGGGTCATTTCATGACAATAAGCTCCTCAGGTTGGGTTGTATACTACGAAACAGTAATATAAGAGCCCCGACTTTGTATTATTCATGTACACTTATTGTTCGTGTAATGAAGTAAAAAAACTATTGGATAAACAATATTTTTAATATAATTTAAGGATTATTCAATTTGATAAACATTATTTGATCACAAAGAGCTTCACGTGTAAAAATGGGAGATGAGAAACTAAAGATTAATGATAAACGTGCAGTGTATAAATGCAAATCCCAATAAAAAGATAAGTATCAAATGGGCATATAGAAGTGATGATTTAAAAATGGACCATTATATTGTAATAACTGAGATAGATAACTTTCAGAAATGGTAATCTTAAGCTAAGAAACCTGCCTGAGGCGAAATTATTTCGTATAAAAAGTTGCAAAGTGTTAAGCGGAAGAACTCCATAGAACGATTGAAAATAGGTATTTTTCAGGAATGGAATTTTTAATCTAAGAAATCAGCATTATGTAAAATGATTTTGTATGAAAAGCTGCAAAGTGTTCAAGAATTATATAGAACGATTGAATCGAGAATGAATGAAAGTATGGAGACCTTAATATAGAAGAAGCATGGATAGTCGTGAAAAAAATATTTTGTTCAACTGCAAATAAAGTGCGTGGAACTAATCGGGTGGAAGAAAAAAGGGTGTTGCATGGTGAGGTGAGGATTTAAGAGAGAACGTCAAGGGGGAAAACCCAGCATCTTGAGCTTGTAGAAGCAAGATAAAAAAATAATATGAATTTGGAAAGTAGCCTGAGAAAGTACAATTAGTGTAAGACAAATACGAAAGCAATAGTTGTGGCTAGAAAGAGAGAAATAATGTAAGTTAGAATCTATGAGTAAGACACGATATCCAAATTCTCTGGAAGGAAGTAAAGAAAACTAATGGAAACTCGAATGTGTGAGGAATATGTAGAGTGGAGGACAAAAATTAATCTTGATAACAGAGCCCCTGAGTATATTGCATATGGAAGAAACGGATTTGATTCAATTCTTGAAAACTGTAGTGTTTCATGGCAGCCTTTGCATCAAAAGAAATGTATACAAGCACAATAATCTCACGCCTCGTGACAGTTTTCCTCGGTGTTATATTTTTATTCTTCTTCTTCCTAGTGTCACGTCAGGTCCCTCCAACATTGAATATCACCTGATAGTAGGCATCTTTATCCCCAGCAGTCCGAAAAAGATCCCCAACGCTCTTTATACCAGTTCAATCACGTATATTGCGGAGCCAGAAGATTTGCCTCCTGCCAACAACTCTTTGACCCTCTATTTTGCCTTGGATGATCAGGTGCAGTAATTTGTACTTTGCTCCTCTAAGTATGACCCAAGTAGGATACCTTTCGGATTTTAATATTAGTCAGCAACTCTCTATCAACTTTGGCTCTTTGAAGAGCCCTTGAGATGCTGACCATATCCGTCCAAGGTATCCGTAGCATTCTCCGGTACATCCAAATTTCGAATGCTTCCAGTCGGTTCATACTACCAATTTTGAGGGTCCATGATTCCACTTCATGTATTAACACTGACCAAACAGTAGCATTTGACTAACCGTTGTCGAAAATTCAAGTTTAGATTATCATCGCAGAATACGCTTCTCATTTTATTAAAAGCTGCACGAATGAATTGAATTCTGCACTAGACTTCGGTTTATTTTTATAGCATCCTTTAATTTGTGCATTAATGACGTATACTTCTCGAAAGAAATTAATGTGATTTTTTCTTTGAAAACAATAAGACAAAATTCCCTGACAATAAAAAAGAATTGATATAATATATTTTTTGGACTTATGTTACCTTATGCATTTTGGGTCTTGGAGTTCTCACACGGCACCACTCCACTGAGTCTCTTTTCGACAGAGAATCATGATGCAAAATTAAAGTTTATCATCCGTGACAATTGGTTCAATTATTGCTTTTTCTTTTCCATCGTAGAGCATAAATATGGGAACAGCATTAAACAGACGAGTATCTTTGGACATCACATAATTATTTGGGCATCCATCTTACGTTCGGCTTATTCATGCTAAGATGATCGTGTAGAATTGGAAGCCATAAAGTTTTGGAAAGCCTAAAACCTTGCTTTAAGCGTCTTGATTTTAGTCTCACTTGTAACATTTGCAATTCTATATCTCGCAATTCGTTTCCTGAATATAATATCTTAAGATTTCGTTCAGCATTGTTTCCCATCAAACAGTAATGTTTGATTTGATCATTTCTCACTTTATCAAACATTGCAATGACTCATTTTACGTTTTAACCCTTCCCTTACGGTGATAAAAATGAAACGCGTGTTCCGGTGTTGGGTAGTGAGTACGCGATCAAAAATTTGCGATTTTAAATCGGAAAAATAAGAACATTCATAGATAATCCCCTTAATTAATTATAATTGAAGTTAAAAATTATAATAATTGAGATTTATTTGCTGAAAACATTAAAAAACCATCTGGCAACGCTCACGGAACGGGCGTAGATCTAGTCTCGTTGCCAGCTCAACAGCTACTGCGGCGCGGCAGGGTTGGTGGCTAACTCGGGCGTGGCTTACACTTGCGAGGTTGAGACAATTGCGCTCCTCGCTATTCAGTGACGTATGCAAAAGTGAGATGCGAATATAGTGTCGCGCTTCCCGCATACTTTTCACCTATCGTCAAGACCCAAGATCGAGGCACTCACAGCGTTTAAATGCGAATTTGTTTCCGATATTCAGAAAATACTTACGATGTAGTCGATAAATTCTGATTATTATTAATATTATTTTTTAAATCAATGCGTAAATATATTATGGAGGAATACCTAAAATCTTAACCTTGTATTTATTATATTTATAGAGATATTGATGGTTATTTGAAGCAACGTATAGAATATACCCAACACCGGGAAGGAAAGGTTAAAGTATCTGTTAACAAGAACCAAATAAAATATTTTTTCAATTATTAACACGAAAATTGTTTACTCCAGATTTTTTTATACGCAGCTCTCCAGCAAGCGTCGAAATATTTGGAGAAAATAAATGTTCCCATACAAACTCTGCACCTCGGTTCCGTACCCAAATACAGTAATGAATATTGAAAAATATGGACCCAGGTCTATATGGGTCACAATGCGGCTGCTTGGGGACGAATCGCGCGCTTCTGGATGCATAAATAAATTATATTATTCAGGGGGATTTCCTTTCATGGCCGTGCTACCTCCAACCCTCAAACCAGCTCAAAAGGGTGGTGTTAGCGACACTAAAAATGTTTAACTAACACACATTGTTTCTGTTGTCACCTCCGTGAAACAAGAAAAATCGATATATTTGAAGGAAGCTAAATTGTGTTTCGTAGTCTATAAAAATTGTGGATTTATGACGTGTATTGAGGTTAAAGGGCAATTGTGTGCCTTATTCCAAATATTTTACTACAGTGGTAATATTCAATTAATACGATAGAAACAATTGTTTGTTGGGCCAAACACTTGTTTGTTCCCTCTTTTGTTACAACAAATACTTGTTCGTTGTAACCAAAGAGGGAAAAGTATCTTCAATTTATACCCAAGCACGAAAAATACACTTCTTTCTCATTTTAAGTGATAAACTGAAAACAATAAATTAAAAGAAATCTAACGGATAATGAAGCTGAGTTGGTTTCAGTCTTGATAGACCGAATGTTAATGTACTCGTATATTTATCCCATTCATTCTTTCTCAAAAATACTTGCACGCTCTTGAAGTATGAGAGTGTTGGTGCCTCTTCGCGTGTCAATACGTGCAATGAATACTGCTACTTTAATGTTTCCTTTGTCTCGAAGCCCGAACGCTGGGTTATTGGGTTGAAGACAGTAAATTCTCTCGGCCACGCTTTTTAATATATACGAATCACCGATAAAGATATGTTGAAGAGTACCACATGAAAAAAGAATGCTTTAGTATATAAAAAAATACGATTCAAGAGGTGTCAATACTAAATTGTATTTTCTCTCCATTTCGAAAATAAAATAATTTTATAAAAATTTCATATTGAATCCTCAGCACCGCAAGTTCAATGCTTCCATTGGATGTAAGCCCGAAGATTCGGTTATCGAGTCGAAGGTAGTATTGTCTCTCGGCCACGCGGTTTAATATATACGAATAACTAATTTGAACATTTTAAAGAGTGTCATACGATAGAAGAAGTCTTAAGTAACATATATAACAAAAACTATGATTCAAAAGGTTTGAAATTAAATTGTTTTTTCTCTCAATTTCGAGACTAAAATAATTTATTAAAAATTTAATTTTAATTCTTGGTTCTGATGTTGACATAACAGATGTTTGCCATTTGACATTTGCTAAAGTAATGCTAAAATTTTGAAATTGTTGCCATATTTGGAAGGGTCCGTGTGACTTACGTCTACTGAGGGTTTTTCTTTGTTCAGCGAACAAAAGCGTGGACCCTTATCAAAACAAGCTCTCTGTCTCCCTAAATAATAAATCTTTTCAAAACTAGCTCATCCAAGCCATTATCTTAACCAAAATAGAAGTATTATCTCTACTCTTATTTAAAGTTAACATTTTTGTGACTTTTATCGCATGAAAATTTACTGAATATTTTTAAAACACATCTATCAATCACGCATTATCTTACCTTCGGAATTGAAAATAATGAAGTCGTTACAACAAATTATTTGATCACTTCTGCATTGTGAGACTATGTAGACTGGGCAACCGATATGGGCATTGTATGGACTTTCACAAGACTACGTAGAAGAGGAAAGAAAAATAAGTTGTTCTTGCCGAGATGAATTTAGTAAATAATATGACCCTGTCTTATTTCGCCTCGTTGTCGAGGATCTCCTCACAAATCCAACATCAATTCAGTTGGAAAATGAAACTGAGCCGTATAGTTTATTTTTCTCTCCTTTAAGTAAGTGAACTGTTACACACCAGAAAATTTACTAGCCACACTGCCGTACTGGATCCGATGACACAGCGAAGTGAGATATCAGAGTATCCGGCATGTTATTTTCCTTTTTTTTTTAAGAATAGATATACTGATATGGCTCTATTCCACATTATTGAACGAATATGCTTGGATATTACACCTTAAACCCTTAACACAGAAACACATACTGCAGGTTTTTAAGTACAGATATACTGATATGGCTCTATCCTTCATTATTGAACGAATATGCTTGGATATTACACCTTAAGCCCTTAACACTGAAACACATACTGCATGTTTTTAAGAATAGCTATACTGATATGGCTCTATCCCACATTATTGAACGAATATGCTTGGGTATTACACCTTAAGCCCTTAACACAGAAATACATATTGCAGGTTTTTAAGAAAAGATATACTGATATGGCTCTATCCCACATTATTGAACGAATATGCTTGGGTATTATATTTTAAGCCCTTAACACAGAAACACATACTGCAGGTTTTTAAGAATAGATATACTGATATGGCTCTATCCCACATTATTGAACGAATATGCTTGGATATTACACCTTAAGCCCTTAACACAGAAATACATATTGCAGGTTTTTAAGAAAAGATATACTGATATGGCTCTATCCCACATTATTGAACGAATATGCTTGGGTATTATATTTTAAGCCCTTACCACAGAAACACATACTGCAGGTTTTTAAGAATAGCTATACTGATATGGCTCTATCCCACATTATTGAACGAATATGCTTGGGTATTACACCTTAAGCCCTTAACACAGAAATACATATTGCAGGTTTTTAAGAAAAGATATACTGATATGGCTCTATCCCACATTATTGAACGAATATGCTTGGGTATTATATTTTAAGCCCTTAACACAGAAACACATACTGCAGGTTTTTAAGAATAGATATACTGATATGGCTCTATCCCACATTATTGAACGAATATGCTTGGGTATTATATTTTAAGCCCTTAACACAGAAACACATACTGCAGGTTTTTAAGAATAGATATACTGATATGGCTCTATCCCACATTATTGAACGAATATGCTTGGATATTACACCTTAAACCCTTAACACAGAAACACATACTGCAGGTTTTTAAGAATAGATATACTGATATGGCTCTATCCCACATTATTGAACGAATATGCTTGGATATTACACCTTAAGCCCTTAACACAGAAACACATACTGCAGGTTTTTAAGAAAAGATATACTGATATGGCTCTATCCCACATTATTGAACGAATATGCTCGGGTATTACACCTTAAGCCCTTAACACAGAAACACATACTGCAGGTTTTTAAGAATAGATATACTGATATGGCTCTATCCCACATTATTGAACGAATATGCTTGGATATTACACCTTAATAAGCCCTTAACACAGAAACACAAACTGCAGGTTTTTAAGAATAGATATACTGATATGGCTCTATCCCACATTATTGAACGAATATGCTTGGGTATTATATTTTAAGCCCTTAACACAGAAACACATACTGCAGGTTTTTAAGAATAGATATACTGATATGGCTCTATCCCATATTATTGAACGAATATGCTTGGATATTATACCTTAAGCCCTTAACACAGAAACACATACTGCTGGTTTCCCAAAAAATGATTATAAAACTAATTAATAAACTTCCTGCCCTATAGTCCACAGTGGAGCTTTTCAGGGAGTATCGGGTCCTAAACGTAGCCAATTTACAATTAATATCCAAAAGTTAACGACGAGATCCAGTTATATCTAAATAAGTATGTTCGTCAATTTTTTTTTTAAGATTATATTTTTTAATTCAGTATTACGGAATCGAAATCCTGTGACGCGGTGTCGTAGTCAGCCTTCAAATGGACATATTATGTGTTCAACAATCATACCGCTTGGTCTTCAGAATGGATACTACAGAATGGCGATAGAAAGTATTATTGTTTGCAGCCCGCATCTTCGATATTTGAGTCACTGTATAATTGTATTACATTACTGTAGGTCTTACTTCACTGATATCAAATCGACAGCTATTTTATGAAAAAGCTGTAATTATTTAAATGATGTCACTTTTTAGCAGTTTAGCTGGTGCTTCTTATTTGAAGAGATGATGATAGTAGTTGTTGGTAAATAAATAAAATACGTTAAATCGCAATGCGGAAGGAGAGAGTGAATGAATGTTTTATTTATCAGTATGTGGGTATTTATAACATTTCAGAATGGGCGCGGAAGTGCGCCCGCGATATATATTAATCTCGCTTCTGTGCGTGCAGAAATGGTCAATTGAAGTGTAGTAGATATCGTAAAAAGTATTGTGGGTAATAATCTGTTTACGGAACCGGCGAGACAGCGTGATGCGTTCTCTTTCTATTATGGAATGCGGCGCGATGTCCGGCCGCGTCAATGTTTTGGTATGTGACCTTCGGACTGTAAAATATAATTCATCGAGGTATCCAAAGGTCGTTTCGTCGGTCGTTGACCGTATGTGTTGACAATATTCAGCGACGACCGTGGTTCCCACAGCAGCATCATAAGATACTCGTATCAAGTGTAAGTTTATAAATATTGTTCAAATCTTATTTATTTAACACTTTTATTGCAAATAAAATCTGTCGGGCTTATTGCCGGGTGACAATCTCTACCAACCAACCAGACAGAAGTAAATGAATCAAGTTACGTGGTCGTATAAATCATTCGAATGACTATCCCATCCCCACGAAATCCATTAACACATACGTGAGCATATACCCATGAACCCCACAAAGACGGACAATCACCCGAACATTCTTTTTCATATAAAGTGAGATATCATCAATCAAAAGGAAAGGAAAGGATGGTGGAGAGGAAAGGAAAAGAAAAATCAGGAATGAAACATGTTATTTTACTGACTAGAAATTAAGAGTTTTTTCAGTCGCTTCTTAAAGCATGCCAAGGACGGAGCGAGACTTATATTGGTTTTTAACTAATTCCAAAGTCCCACTGCATGGACAGTAAAGGACGACGTAAAAAAAGAGGAGCGGTAAACTGAAAAATCCAATAGACAATCTCTGTTTGAGCGTAGCGCTAATCCATGATTGGAAAGACGCCGAAAATTTTCGAGAAGATAAGAGGGGCGACGGGACAGTTAAAAATATTATACAATAGAGACAGTGTGTGAATTTGGCGTCTATTTCTAACATTCAACCACTTTAATGCCTTCTGGTATGAAGTGATCGTACTTTCGTAGGTTGAAAATAAATACACTGGAAAAGTTTAAAAAAACAGTATTTTATTACATCAAAAATGCTCTTGATAAAAAGGCTTTTAAATATTTTAAATTAAAAAGTCTTAGCATATCGAATAGCATGAAAAATTTTGTACATTAAAATTACTTAATATTTGATGTGTTTTTTATTAAAATTTTCAAGTGAAACTAACTCATCCTTAAATACAATATGGGTTTTATTCCACATAGTTACGTGACTAGTTGCTTTTCATTGATCCAATAATGAATATTATTTTTCAATATAAAGAAACATAATCCACTACCCTTCAACTAATGTTATACAACAATGAAATGTTTTTATTTTATTTGATATATAATATAATAGAACGAACAAAGTATTAACCTGAATGTGAGAAAATTTCGTCCTCAATCAAAAAGGTAATATTATCCTGTAATATTAAGTGACATCGTCTGAAAGTGTTTCAGTTAACATATAATATATTACATTTGTTATGAATATACTGAAATTTGAACTTAGAAGTCATATACTCGTACTTAAAAACACTTAAATTATTTTTGGTTGCTGCTGTCTCCGGATGTCTAAAATATGTGATCTATTAAAAAACACATGAGAATAGACAGTAAGGGTAAAAATTTAAAAAGCGTGTGTGTAGTCAGTCTTGACTAAATGAGAGACAAGAGCAGATACAACAAAAAACCAAATCTTTCCTCAGAACTAATGATACGAAAATCCTCAGACTCATTGCAACCAAACTCTTAAAGACAGGGCTAGAAACTCGTAAGTTGAAAATATTTTGAAATGGTATTTCGTACGTGGATATTCATGAAATGTCTCCCAGGAAGAGCTTCAAAATGATGAAAATATAGCTGGAAGTCACCATATCAATAGAAGCAGGCAAAAAATATATATTACTAGTTTAATAAAGTCGATGGTTCGAAAATCATTTAAAGTTGTGTACAATGTACTTTTGACTACTTAACATATAAATAAAGATATTTTGGAAAAAAAACCATGTTCAATAAGTCGCAATCTCAAATCAACTTTGCAAAGATAACTCAATATCAAACGGTTTTTCAATACAATTTATAAAAAAATAACACAAGGCATTTTAAAATTGTTTATAATACATACATCCGTACCATCACGCCATTTTCGTTTCAGGGCAGGTAGAGAGAAACAAGCGCTAGACTCTCCTATCTCGATACACATCCTTCGCCTCTTTCACATTCATACATCTTATCATACAACTTTTATGATTTTTCTGACTTTCTAGGTATTCTTTCAAAATATCATTGAATTAATCCAACTATACTTTCCTTGGTCTTCTTCTTACACGCTTTCTACTCACATTTGCAATAAACATCTGTTTTGTTAATATTTCTTTACTCATTTGTTCCACATGCCCAAACCATTGCAGCATGCTCATCTTAATCTTATTCAACACCTCAGCCTTACGTTATATTCGAATTCATCCCTTACTGCTTCAGTCAATTTTCTGTCATACATTGTCACTTCATGTATTCTTCTTAATCGTATCAGTTCCACGTCTACATTTTATTGTCATACGTCATATTTAGCACTAAAATACTATTGTGGACTATCGCCTAATCAGATTTTGATACTGTCCGGTTCGTGTATATATATTTTATTACCCCATTGATTTCGCATCGCTACACGCCATTCGATATTCTTCGTGACTCTCCCATCATATAAGAAAATACTACCCAAATAGCAGAAATCCTCCATTGCTTCAGTGTTTCATTAAATCCGTATTTTGCATTTACTTTTTCTTTCACTTTTTTCTATCACCACTAATTTTTATAATATAATATTTCTTTTTTTTTTAACCTGGTGAGTTTATTGCCATGTGGCAATCTCTTCCAACCAGGCAGAAATATGTTTTTTATAGGGCCTACGTGTTAACCAGACTGGAATTCTATTTAAAAAAATCTGGGGGCCAGCTGGGATCGAGCCCGCAACCTCCGGATCGGCAGACAAGTGTCTTACCACCAGGCCACGGGTAATTTAAAGGGTAACCAAAAATATATATTCAAGTCATGCAATATCATATAACAATATATTTCACAACAACGTTAATGTATGGAATTGAAACATGGACGAAGAAAATTGAATGGAAGGAGATAGACGACCATGTGGTTGTACTGTATACAACGAGATAAGAAAAATAAAAATATCATTCAATAAAAGCTTTTGCCAAATGTAGATATTCTAACAATGTCCAAATAGAAACAATAACATTTTCAACTCGAAAAAACATGATCATTATTGCGAAAAAATGTAATATTTTATTTGATTTTGATTTTATTCATTTGATATGTAAATTTAGATAATAATTCATTTTACTTTCGATTCTACGGTATTTTATAATAAATTCATTGACACGATTAAAAATAGTTATACCAAAACAAATTATCGATATTTGGGTATAGATCTATGTCCAAAGAAAAAAAAATTTACAAAAAATGTTTTCAATGTTATGAAAAAATTTCAGTTAATATTATTATTCCACGTAAAATTTTAAATAAAACTTTGTAAAAAAATATAAATGGTAAAAATCGGTTGTACATTATATGAATTGGTAAATAAACACTACTCGTAGAGAAGAAATAAAATATATTAATTAAACACTTATTTTATATTTTTGTGTTCACCACTGGTTCATTTTGAGTTAACTACCGGTTTCGAATATCTCCGTCTTTATCGTCAGGTGAAGATAAACTTTGTCTTCAAAACCGGAAGTAAACTAATAATAAACCAGTGGTGGACACAAATATATAAAATAAGGGGTTTACTTCTTTATTTTATTTCTTTTCTACATAAAACATGGCACCACAAAGTGAAACTAAAGTCTTTTCGTAGATTCAAGAAACATGCTCGTAATTAAGATTAAAGTTCATATATTATACAAATATGTAGATCATATCGTGGGATGTTAAAATATAAACTACCGACGATAAAGCAAAGCAGTCGAAAGGAATATTGTGGGCGGGGACTATATTCTCGCATAAATATTTTAATTTAGCGCACTCATTTTCATAAAGAAAAAAATAAAACAGGTCTTAAACGTTTGGGTTATGCGAAATGAAAAGAAAACACAAAAAATTGAATTCAATTTATATAAAATATGAAAGTTGAATAATAAATGCTCAAAGAGGAAAAATATCAATTTCGTATTTAAGCTCAAAAAAACAAAACACCGAGAACTTGAAGATGTGTGTCACGATAGAGTAGCGACGTAATGGTACGTTAATATTTATAATATATTTGAATACTTACCAAAGTATTATAAAGACTTTAAGTATTATGAATACTTAACAAAGTATTTTGAATACTTAACAAATTAACATTGTGGTAAGAAATCGCCGATCTTTTTTATGCTTCTCGTATTTTAACCCTCCGTCGGGCGCAATACGAATCCTAACACGTTCGGGCGCAACTCATCTGTGAGATTAAAACTTTAATTTCTGCTTACGCTTAAGGGAAAGCTTATTAAACTGAACTTTTCACTCAAACATGATTATATAACATTTGTACATTTCTTATACTTTTCAATAACAAAATTTTTAATTTTCTCATATTGTTTTTCTTAAAAAAGAAAATAACTAGTTTACAACATTCTCAGTCTTTTGTTGGCAGCTTACCAACACAACTAATGTAATTTAGTAACAGTAGGTTTGTAATACACAATAGGTTTGAAAAAAAGATTTAGCACAACAAAAAGTATGCGGAATTAACTGTCATATCTTCATAAGGTAGGTGTTCATGTGACGAAAATAAAAGCAATAACTTAACATTAGAGAACACTATACTAGCATTTTTTCAAACATGTGATCAAACGTCTTCACAAAAACAAAAGGGAGTAATCAAAATATGATTAGAAAGTTATTCCTGATCAGGATCACGCTGAACATTTTTGAAAATATTTTTAAAACAATTTTCACACACCATGCGGGCTTGTTTGTATCATACTCATATAGTAAATAACGATCAATATCATTGAATTAGGGTCCAGAACATAGATATACGAACTATTGCTGGTATATAAAAAGAAATATTGAGAAACATATTTAAATTTTGGAAATCAAAAATACTTACGTAATCGGGCGCAACTCATCCAGCAGATTAAAACGGCCGTCACGGAGACCAACGGTGCACTAGAGAAATAACAAAGACACCCTTGTGTGAGGGGTAGGGAGTCAGGAAGCTACTATAAGCATCACCTCTTTGTCGGTAAGCCTCACCGATTGGCACAAAAAAAAACTAGGTACCTCATCTCACAGATTAGATGCACCCGCCCAAGGTTTAATAGGTAATTATTATTCGGACACATCTAGACAAGTTCCATATCCTATTAAGGTCAACAGCGGGTTGGTATTTATTATAAATTTAGTGCACTACAAAAAAATCGCTGATTTTTTTTATGTTTCTCGTTTCTTAATAGATAATTATTATTTGGACACATCTCGACAAGTTCCACGCCCTATTAAGTTCAATAACGGTTAGTATTTATTATAAATTTAGTATACCACAAAAAAAAATGCTGATCTTTTTTATGTTTCTCGTTTCTTTATAGGTTTGTAAAAAAGATTTGGCACAATAAGTTAGTAATTACACAATTCGGACACATCTCGACAAGTTCCACATCTTATAAATGTCAATTGCGGTTGGTATTTATTATGAATTTAGTACAACACAAAGAAAATCGCTGATCCTTTTTAAGCTTCTCGTTTATTTATAGAGAATTATTATTCGGACACATCTTGACATGTTCCACATCTTATTAATGTCAATAGCGGTTGGTATTTATTATGAATTTAGTACACCACAAAAAAAAAACGCTAATCTTTTTTATGATACTCCTTTCTTAATAGAGAATTATTATTCGGACACATCTCGACAAGTTCCACATCTTATTAATGTCAATAGCGGTTGGTATTTATTATGAATTTAGTATACCACAAAAAAATTGCTGATCTTTTTTATGATTCTCGTTTCTTAATAGATAATTATTATTCGGACACATCTCGACAAGTTCCACATTTTATTAATGTCAATAGTGGTTGGTATTTATTATGAATTTAGTATACCACAAAAAAAAATTGCTTATCTTTTTTATGTTTCGCGCTACTTAATGGGTAATTATTATTCAAACACATCTAGACAAGTTCTACGTCATATTAAGGTCAGTAGTGATTGGCATTGAATAAAAATTTAGTACGTCACAAAAAAGAAGAAATGTTTGTCGAAAAACGTTTAATTGTACGTTATTATGTAGTCGTAATAATTCAGATACATTCCCAAAACTACAAACAGTTTTACTGGTTGATATAATCTGATTAACCCTTTCCGGTCCTATGTCGAATGTCATTCGACATCGATTTTATTCCAGTGAGTCCTATGTCGAATGTCATTCGACATTTTTTTTTTTTTTAATTTTTTTTTTTTTTTTTAATGTTTTTTTAACCGTGCGAGTTTATTGCCATGTAGAAATCTCTTCCAAAAATTTTCTTATGAACATAAATATAGTTTTATTAAAAACAACCTTGTGAACATAAATATAGTTTTATTAAAAACAACCGGGATGTATTGTTTTACCCTGTAATTCTGTAAATCTTTTGTGGACCTGATGGAACGTTTTTTTTTTTGTGGACCGGAAAGGGTTAATATCAGACCTTTTTTCATTATGGATATTTTTCTTCAAAAAAGCTACGTATTATTTCATTTGAATTTATTTAAGTTTGCTCATAAGCTGCCTTTAAATTCATATTTAAACAGCGCTTTTAAAATCATTCGAAAAGTAATTCGAAATTTGAATCTCGGTGGGTCCGTGATACTGAACGAATTTTAAATACCTAGCTAACAATTTTTAAACCGGTGTAAAAGGGGACGATGTTTAAATGATATACTCGTATATAAACAAATTTTACATTTATGAATATACGAGTATATTTTCATAAATGTAGAATTTGTTTTACTTCCGTGAATATTTCACGGGCTGCAACTAGTAAAGTATAAATTTCAGTTGATTGAGAAAAACAGACACGAATAGAAAATATTCCATTTGAAAAACAAAGTGGCATAAAAAAAACACGCAGGAAAAATTCCCACATAATTCACGACAAGGAAGAAAACGACTCGAGTTGATTAAATTATAGGTCTGACATAAATAAAATAAGCTGGCATACATTTGATTATGGGTCTGGCGCGGGGAGCTCAAAGCAGGATCATATTTTCATCTCGGTATATTCTCGGTGTCACCCACCATCTTCTGCACGAAGAAGTTTATCTTTCCCCTCCCAGGGGAGGTCGACCCACATCTATTTTCTTTCATGGACCAAGACTCAATCATTTGTTTCGTTGAAGGAAAAAAGAACAAATATATCACAGAGTACACTTTGCATTTTGAAAGTATGCTCTGTTTTAAAAAAAAATATTAAATCCACAGAAAGTGGAATTTCAATAATTATACATTCATTTAAACAGTCATATTACCTTTGTGAAATAGAATATTAGAAAAAATAATAATAAAAAATCAATATTGACGTCTAAGTAGTGATATGGGTGTGGGCTGAAAAACATCTGGTGTCCCCGTGGCTGGGTTCGCCCTATATTGGTGGGGTGTATCTTGGCCGATGGGATGCTATTAGATGAGCCCAGACCTTTTGATAGCTTCTGTATTTAATGTATTATCTGCAATTTATGTGTTTTAGAAGTGTTATTTAAATATAATATTATATGTACATACTATGTTGCTATCAATAAACCTATTATTTATTTATTTATTTATTTATATATAAAAGAAAGAAAAATTAAATAGGCATATTTATTAGTCGATGTGCCTAACATTAAAAAATACACCGATGTCATTAAATTCATACACCTGTCAAGAACAACAGCTTAACTTTTTCTCTTGCAAGTAATCAATGCCGTAGAAATCCATACAAACCCACACTGGCCACTGAATGTCTAATCTGCATTATTTATAATACTGGATTTATACTAATAATTTATTATTACTACATAATTGCGGATTATATTATATAATAATATTGGCATTACAAAGAATGTGTAGTCAGACAAACGGAGTTAGTTCCGAACTATTGAAATATGAACAGTCTACAATCTTATATAATGTTGTGAAGTCAAACATGTTTCTTTTATCTGTTCTTATTCATACTACGAAGAACTACCATGAAGAAATCATACTACGAATCTTGCTCTTTGAACCATCAAGAATTTAATCTAAAACTCCAGGTTGGAAGACAAAGTTCTTCTATGGAAAATTGATGGTCTCTTTTAGACAATTTGGATCATCATATTAAATGCGCTTATACGTTTTGAACTGTAATAATATATTTTTGTCTGCATAATATAGAGGATGAAAATAAAGTTATTTTATGTATGGAGATTTGAGTATTTTATATCCAATTATTATTTGCATATTTTGATGAGTTAAATCAATTTAAATTTACATTGAGTAACAACCTGTAGAACTATTTGGTATTATATTTGCCCTTTTATCTCATTCAAAATTATATGACGCCCCCCATAAAATATAGTAGTAATAGGGTTTATTTATACCTAATGGTTTCGTGTTCAATTTCCTATTGTGACCAAAACAGTAAAATAGACACATATTTTTAGCATTGTAAATAAAATTATTCTTATCAATTCTTTTATCAAATTTAATCTTTCGAATAAATTTATAATTGGTTGCATGCAATAGTTTATGATAAAAGCCCAGTAAATTGTAAATATGCAATAGTTTATGATCCTTCCTTCCGTGGTTGCAGTCCTAAGACTGGTTTGCAGCAATTTGAACTCTTCTCCTCCATTCCCCCCTGTCCTGTGCGGTTCTTTTTAAGTCTGTATATGTTGAGCAGCGCACGTCCACCAACAGGTCCTCCAGGTACTCTCGGCGTGGGCGTCCCCTAGAGTTTGTCCCCTCGGTCATACCCTCCATTATGGCATGCAAGAGGCCCTCTTGTCGTATTATGTGACCGATCCATCTTGCACGCCTTTCGGACAGGATCCTGAGCAGGTGCCTTCCTCCTTCGATTCGTTGAAGAACCTCTTCATTTGTGATGCGGTCTCTTCAGGAAATTCCTAATAGTCTTCTATAGGACCACATCTCAAAAGCCTCTAGTCTTCGTCTATCTCTTTCGGATAGGCACCATGTCTCGCAGCCGTACATCAAGATACTCCATACATAGGTCTTGATGAGGAGTATTCTCAGTTTTAGGTCTATATTATTTGATTCTATTATTTTCGACCTTTTATTAAATGCAAGTCTAGCCTGATGGAGATTGAATCATGTTTTGCTGGTTCTTGGGATGCCACTTGGGCCTTTAATGTGGTAGTTTCCCGTTTCTTTCCACATCCTATGCCGTTGACCACGAAAGTTCTTCCGCCTTTGGAGATTATTTACTTCTCCAGGACAAGAGGGTGCCCTAAACAACAGACGAAAGTTGGTGGTCAGCTTATTCCGGCCAACGCTCGGTCCCTGTCTATATTTGCCGACACGAGGTCGTTGCTCACTCCCCACCACGAGAAGGAAATAGATCAGGATTTTCATTTCCTCGAACCTGAGACCAGAAGGTATTTCTCAGAGTTCTCCAGTACTTTAGGGGAACAAGTTTATGATAAAAACCCAGTAATTGGTTGCATGCAATAGTTTATGATAAAAGCCCAGTAAATTGTATCTCATACAGAAAATTTGTGATCATATATAATTTTTTCTTCAATTAAAATATCTTTCAATTGACAAAACTTGTTTTTTTGATACATATGAATTGGAATTCAGGATCGGGGAAATTTTTATCTGAATATTTAATAATAAATTAATGTAATATTCCTACTTACGTTATTATAAAAAATAATTTATCGATTAACACGACACATGTTTTGGCCTCTTATTTTGCGACTCTTCAAATGGAAAGGAGAATAAAAGGAGAAACACGTGTCGCGGAGATTAATTTAAGTATTGGAATAGCTAAATAGCTAATTGTGAAATTTTATAATATGGAATTAGACAAAATGAAAACTGATTTCTTTGATAAATAATTTTGTCTCATTGTAGTTTTTGTTTTAAAACTTTTAGTTATTAGTATTTTTTATAAACTGTCTTTATTTTTATAATTTATTTTTATGAAACACTTTATTCCACTTTTTTTGTAACGGTATAACCCTACCGGTTTTAAGGCTTTCCCTATCATCTTCAGGGGAGCACAAATAAGTCTTGTTTGTGCTCTCCTGAAGATGAGGTGAAAGCCTTGAAACCGGTAGGTTTATACCGTTACAAAAAAGTGGAATAAACAGTGTTTAATAAAAATAAAGTACAATGTCTTTAAACCTCCACAGCGTTAATGCCTTAACTATAAACAACATAAATTACTTTCTTTATTTGATGGCAAACATTTCTTATTTTTTTAACTAAAGTTGAGTGTTTCAATTTTAACAATATTGAATATGTTGAACAACCCAAGACAAAATTCAGACTTTAATATATAAGATTCAAATTAAACTTCCATCCATCAAAACGACACTATCTTTCTGCGTTTTCAAAAATACATCTATTTCCCAAACGTTTTACTTTCACTAACAAAATCGTTAAATTTTCAAGCGTTTTTTGACCCTATTCTTCTTCAGGGAATTTATAACCTAATGAGAGCTATCGATAGAGACGGCCGTAATATACTAACGGCGTAATATACTAACAATATTTAGGCATGGACACGCCGCGCGTGTTCTGAGCATGAAGCAGATGTTCACATGGACACGCCACGCGTGTTCTCAGCACTGGACGAGTTAATTTATAATACTCGTAGATAATACAAGAATTAAATTTCTTCAGGGAGTCGCTTACTTATTAACTGTGTTTTTTTAATAAAATTATAAATGATGGAGTCGACTGTGCTGCCCTTTTTGAAAAACCCTTTTTCTGTTCTACAATTCTAGAAGCACGTACACCTTTATCCATGACATAAAACAAACGTCTCTGAAAATTCCATTACGTAAAGAATTCGCAACAATTTTAATCACAGGTATAACAGCAGGATTGATATATTTAATAATCCACTTTTCAGTTTTAAGGCTTCGCTAACGAGCGCATGAAAGAATTTATATTAGTTCCTTTCTTAGAAACGTGAGTTCGAGAATAATTTCTTGTGAATTAAATATATTTTATTTTAACCTTTCCTTCCCTGTGTTGGGTATCTTCTACACGTTGCTTCTAATAACCATCAATATCTCTATAAATATAATAAATACAAGGTTAAGATTTTAGGTATTCTTCCATAATATATTTACGCATTGATTTAAAAAATAATATTAATATTAATTAGAATTTATCGACTTCATCGTGGGTATTTTGTGAAGATATCGGAAACAAATTCGCATTTAAACGCTGTGAGTGCCTCGACCTTGTGTCTTTTCGATAGGTGAAAAGTATGCGGGAAACGCGACACTATATTCGCATCTCACTCTTGCATACTCCACTGAATTGCGAGGAGCTGAATTGTCTCAACGTCGCAAGCATAAGCGTAAACGCCGGGGTATGCGACTGACGTTCCGCGCCACAGTAGCTTCTAGGCTTGCAAATAGGTTAGACGTACGCCCGTTCCGTAAGCGTTGCCAGATGGTGTTTTAATGTTTTCAGCAAATAAATCTCAATTATTATAATTTTTAACTTCAATTATAATTAATTAAGGGGATTATCTATGAATGTTCTTATTTTTCCGATTTCAAATCGCTAATTTTTGATCGCGTACTCACTACCCAACACCGGAGCACGCGTTTCAATTTTAACACCGTAAGAGAAGGGTTAAGTTCAATAATTATTGTTTCGCAATTTAAATTAGTTTTTTTTTAATTTAATTAACATAATATTGTTTGAATATTTAAATCTTTCATATTTTTTTACCACTAATGTCCAAAAGTTTTCAGTCTGAGCAAATAAGAGAATGTATTAACAAATACCAAGCCAGGCATACCATGCATGGTCAGGCGATATAACTGTTAAAATTAGCCGATAGATTGTTGTTTCGTTTTATTCAGAAATATTAAAAAAATAATTATCACTCGGTTTTCAAATTTCATTCAAAAGGAGGTGAAGACCCAGTTGTAATTAAACGATGTTTAAATACTATACCGTAGACGTGGCTGACAGGTGGTATCAGTCTATCATATATACGCTTTAACAGTTCAGGCTGGATACTTTTGGATCTAAGTGGTATTTCATAAAACTAAAATAGCAGATTAATAACTGGAATAATTAGTACTTTATATCATATTTTACGTTTTTATTTATTTATGTTTGAATAAGTTTATCGTCATACGCGTACCTGCATGCTCCTTAGTAAAAATTTTTTACCGAAAAGCCACTTTGGGAGATATGTCCTTAAGGGAGAGATGATGATGATTTGTTGATAAATAAAACTCGTTAGATCGCAATGCGGAAAGAGAGTGATTTATTTGGTAGACGTAGGTATTTATATCATTTTTAAATGTGTGCGGGATTGCGCTCGCGATATGCCGCGGTCTCGTTTCTGCATTCGCAAAACGATTAATGTTGTGTGTGGGTATCATTCAAATACGGAACTGGCGCGACAGATGTGGTGCCTTCTCGCTCTGGCATGGAATACGCTCCACTCCCGGCAATGAGTTGAATGACCGGCGTGAGGACTTTGCACTTGTTTGTTTTTGAATTGTCAAGGAATGCAAAGGTTGGATCGTCGAAGACAAGTTTATATTTAAAAAACCACTTATATTTTTAGAAGCGGAAGACCAGGGTTGCAGGAGAATAAAGAATTAACATATTTAATAACTTACTTCAAGTTGATTGAAGGTAAATTCGCTGAAAATAAAGCTTTTTTCAATATATTTTCAAACTCAAGTTGATTTTATTCAATATATTATTTTCGACTTACCACAAATTTGATGTTCTTTAAATTATATAAAAACATCGAATTATATTTTGGGGAAAAATATTCGGTGAACAATAAAATTCATGGCTTATTTTAAAGATATTTAAAAAGAATTGTCTCTATCATCAGAAATATCAAGATGAAAGTGAAGAAAAAACCTTAAATTCGATCTCAATTTTGCGCGAATAGCCCGCAAATCGGACGCTGTGTATGTCTGAAGATTAAGTTCTTCGAATGCTTAAGGGCTTTTATTATTCATAAATTTAAAAAATGTAATTTTATTTCATTTTATACATACCATGATTTAAAGCTCGACCAAAAGCTTTATTACAAGTCGTATTATATAACAAACGTCTAAAGCAGATAAAAAGCGAAAGGCACACAAAAATATACAATTTTGAAATTACAATAACTTAAATCAAATGTTTTAATTAAAACATTGTCAACTTATAATTAATTTTAATTTGTTGTTTATAGTTAAGTCTTGTTTGCGCTCCCCTGAAGATGAGGGGAAAGCCTTGAAACCGGTAGGGTTATACCGTCACAAAAAAGTGGAATAAACAGTTTTTGATAAAAATAAATTACAATTAATTTTAATTCATAACAACATTGTATTGCACAATTTCTTTCCCGTTTAACCGATTTACCTCGAAAAGCATCCTCAGAAGGTCAAAAAGTTGAATTCTATATACTCGTATATATATCATTTCTTAATAAGCAGAAACACTTTTATTGAATAATTTAGTAAAGGAATTCTTTCTTTAAAGAAATAAAGTTTTATATTTTTTTGCAAATAAAGCTCCTTGCAATGGATATTTTAAAATAATTTTTATTTGTACTTATTTTTTTAACATGCACTGACTATACATACTCGTATCTTAACCTTATATATCGTAATGGAGTCTTGATATTTTGACGCTGCAAAAAAGCACTTATCATAAACAGTTCCTTAAAAATGAAACAACTCCTATATTTTTTAACGCTTAAAAACCCCCGTGTTTATGGGCAGTAAAATTATATTTTTATCTTACTTTGTATTTCAAGACGATAAGCATAAAATAATTAAATACCATTTAACTATCACCTGGGGTGCTGCAACGCTATGGATCGAGATCAAATAATTTGTTATTTGATTTCAACTTAACATCGTTTATAGATTATTTTCTTTTCGTTTATAACATATTTAAAGGATTCATCAAATAAACTATAGCGAATCTGGGTCAAATGATAGAAGATTAGAAAAAAAGTTTAAATGACAGTTGTATTGTATTATACTTTCGTTGTATAAAGTACAACCTTGCGAGCTTTTTTATGGGGCGATCTTGTCTAAACAAAAAGTTCTGAAATTAAAACCAGACTGGAACCATTTTTTAAAACAAATCTGAGTAAGAACATAGACAACTGACTAACTTGTCCATTGAAGTTGAAATTGATATAATAAACTTATATTTATTTAAAAACGTTACAATTTTTTAACTTGATGTTTAGCTAAGAAGAGTGATTTCAGTAAAAGGTTAGAATAAATAAACAAAAGCATCGACCTGTAAAAGCTTCCCTATACTTGTTGCGTACCTCAAAGGATAATCGGCACCCGCTTCACGGTTGATTTGTCTCGGCATCCTCTTCGTCTTTGCGTGCCACCGCATAAACCGTAAATAACCGTCTACCTCGAGATTTTTGTGCAGCATTTTTTTCCCCAATATTCTATAAATGTTTTTACACCTCTCGTGAGAAATTTCGCATTTTTGGTGAAATTTACTAGAAAAGAAATGCACCCTCTCATCCCATTAACGTTTTGGGGCTAAAGGAATTTCCGCAGAGAAAATCATTTTTCTTTTCATTTCTTTTTTTAAGTGAAATTTTCTCTTTAAAGAAATTTATTTAATACGATTTTTATGTGTTTACAATTTTTATTTGTTTATTCATTTAAATATCTATATTGTATTCATTTGGGAAAATAGTAATAGATTGTTTGAACTTTGTTGTATCTAACTATAGTTAGACTACTAAAAAAATATATTTAAAACAACACAACCTTTTAGTTTATAATTATTATGTATTATATGCGGGTAAACAAGTACAAGATGCCTCAAAGATCATCATTTTTATCACCCTGTCATGTAGCTCATGACTTGGTAGTTGTTAAGGGTAGTATTATTGGGTCTCTCACTTGATCAGTCCAACTCATTGTGTTTCTTCTTCTTGTGCGTCGTTCATGCACACCTCCAGTAATAACAAACCTCTCCAAACTATCTCCATTGCCCAAAGATTCGGAAGACTCGTCAAAGGCATATTGTCGACAATAGGTCTGTAGGGATCCACGGTCGTCGCTGAATATTGTCGCATACATACGGTCAATGACCGATGAAACGACCTTCGGATACCTCGATAAATTATATTAAACAGTCCAAAGGTCACATGCCAACCATTAACACCGGCCGAGCATCGCGCCGCATTCCATACTAGAGAGAGAACGCACCACGCTGTCTCGCCAGTTTCGTAAATAAAATATACCCACATACGACAATAAACCATTTCTGCATTCACAGAAGCGAGACAGAAACTTATCGCGAGCGCATTCTCGTGCACATTCCAAAAACATATAAATACCTACGTTACTATAAAAATAAACACTTTCTCTTTTCGCATTGCGATCTAACGTGTTTTATTTATTTACCAACAATCATCATCATCTCTTCCTTAACATACGATTCCCTAAAGGTCGTTGATTCTCAGTTATTCCAAAATGAAGTTGTTAATTCGCCTAACTGTCCATGGAATTCGTAACAACCTTATCCAGCACCACATTTAAAATGCATCTATTCTACGTCTCTCGCGTGCTTTCAAAGGCCAAGTATCTGCGCCATACATGAATATTGCAAATATGAAAGACTTAACTAGGCACATTTTCAGCGTGATAGTGATAGTTCTACCTCAAAGATTGTAAATATAAAAAGAAGTACATAACAATAGAAAGTATATAAAACATTTTTCAGTCTGTAATGACATATGTTATTCAAGCTTAATTTGATACCATACCAACGAAGATAATCTTTAGTATATATAAAGCTTTTAAAACACTCAAAGACACAATAAGGAATACAGAAATTTTAATAATGTGTCAAATCCAAAATAACATCATTAGAAAGTAAGAAAAGGCTTTACTGGCAGGATCACGTTCAAGGGATGGGGATGAGACCCCGATCGAGAGATATGAAGTAATCTATATCCCAGACAAAACAAACCAAAAATGTATTATAAGAAGCTGTATTACTGAAAACAATAAATTCGCTTCATATCGTTAGGGATCAAATAGTTAACTGCCATGTGACAAGTTAAATAGATATTAACCTTTCCCTTCCAGTGCTAAAAAAAATCCGCGCGTTCCGGTGCTGTGTATTCAATACACATCAATACACATGTAAAAATGAGCGATTTAAAATCGTAAAAATAAGAATTTTCATAGCCAATCGCTTTAATTAATTAAATTTGAAGTCAAAAGTGATAATTATTGAAATTGTATTGCTGAAAATATGTTCACAAAACGGGCGAAGATCAAATAGATGCCCTAGAGCTACTGAAGTGAGAGAAGCGAGTGAACAGAGATTTTATTTCTTGCGTTATCATATACCGAAGTAGAGTGAGACGTGAATAACGTCGCTTCTCACTCATAGCGGTTTTTTTCGAATGAATATACCTACGTCACACACTGGCAGACGTTTGATTGTATTGGTGAATTTATTCCCGATTTTCACAAAATATCTCTGATGTGGCCGGCCTAAAATGCTAATTATAATTAATATATTTGTTTCATTCAATGCCTAAATATATAATGGAGGAACACCTAAAATCTGAACCCAGTATTTATTATATTTATAGAGATATTAACGTTTTTAAAAGTAATGTGTACTAGTTACACATCATAGGGAAAGAAGGGTGGTTACCTACTTTCTCAAATCTTCATCTTTTTCAGAATAGATAAGGATAAAAGGATCAAAATTAAAGGTACCTTTATGAAGCGACCAAAGTGGTTTTAAAAAAAGTGTGTTTGAACATAAATAAATAGTTCCTTATAGTATCGACTACAAAGGAACTGTTTAGCAAATTGTTTGACTATAAAAAAAATTAAATGTGTTTTCAATCCTTGAAAAGTTTGAAATTCGTTATTTTTTACCGTTTTTATTCACCGGTAAAAAATCGCAAAATATAATAGATTAATCGAAAAATATTTTTCCATAAAAATTTATTAAAATGTTCGTATCCATTCCAATTCAAACATTTTTTTAATATTCACTGATAAATTTCCATTTTATTTTCCATCAAATTTACTTCCGAGTATTTAAAATATTTCAGTCATCATAAATATGAAAAAACTAAATCAATTTCACATCGCGGCCGATTGAAGCCGGATTACACAGAAAATTTCAGGTTTCAGTCGCTGAAAAACGTTTATCCTGCGAGGCTTAGTGAGGCATCTGGTCAGGTTTCTGGTAATTTATCATCCTGAAAAATACGTAATGGGTGGTGGTTTTATGCAGGACCGATTTAATTTTAAGATCAAAGAGGCTCGGGCATTGAGCCCGATTTTAAAGGTATGTCAAATTAATCAAAAATTTAATCATGTTAATATTAAACTTAAATAAAAGAAAAATCTATCACTTTGTTATTACACAAAAAATAATACAACGTACAAATGGTTCATTTATTTGTATTATACCGAAATTGACATTATGAAGAGATTGATTTTATGAAGAGCATGGCTTGAAGACAAAATTATCTTCAGGTTGATTAACCGAGTCTTTGTGTTTTGAACCACTGAAATAAGAACGGAAGTTGCAGTTCACTATCTCACGTGTTAGATATACCCAACATAAAAATACAACAACGCTTGCACACGTCTAGTGTGTTCTTTTTTCAGACAAGGACCCTTTATCGTCGAGAATCGAAATCGATATCTCCGGATGGAAGTCCAGTGGTGTACAAATTAGGTATCGTATACTCTTTTAGGAGATATGTCCTTAAGGGAGAGATGATGATGATTTGTTGATAAATAAAACTCGTTAGATCGCAATGCGGAAAGAGAGTGATTTATTTGGTAGACGTAGGTATTTATATCATTTTAGAATGTGTGCGGGAATGCGCTCGCGATATGTCGCCGTCTCGTTTCTGCATCCGCAAAATGATTCATGTTGTGTGTAGGTATCATTCAAATACGGAACTGGCGCGACAGATGTGGTGCCTTCTCGCTCTGGCATGGAATGCGCTCCACGCCCGGCAATGAGTTGAATGACCGGCGTGTGGACTTTGCACTTGTTTGTTTTGGATTGTCAAGGAATGCAAAGGTCGGATCGGTGGTCATTGACCGAGTGTGCGACCGCCACACTCTCATAGCTCGATACATAAGATGCTGTACGCAATTTGAAATAATAAACCTGTAAAAAAATAAGGAGATAAATATATATTTAATTTTTATTTTTCCTAGGGGCTTTTTAAAAAAGCTTTACTGTCAAAACGTCATATAAACTGTCAGATATACTTTTAATGCAATTTTTTTATTATAGTTAAATTAATTAATATTGACTTGTATCCGGTCATTGACTGGGCTCACTTGCATGAAACCTTATTTCAATTTTAATAGTTAACGTTCACGGTAAAATATAATTAATTAGAAAGAAATAACAAAAAAAAACTGATTCGTAAAAAGATGAATATTTTAACAATTTTTTACGCTAATTTTGGGTGAGGTAAACTAATCCAATTTCAGTTTATAACTATGATATATAAAAATGGAAAATAAAAGTTACAATGGCGTTTATTAATAGCAAATTGATTTGAATTCATGAGGATTTGAAATGAAAATAAACGAAAAAAAATAAATGAAAAAAGGTTTTGTGTATGCTTGATAATTTATGGTCAGGTTTAATTTTTTTACACAATAAGAACCCAAAAACTAACATAGTATTATAATACTCAAGTTCGTGAAAAATTAGTTCATGCAATATAACGATCTATCAACCTCTAAATGTTGACATTTATTTTAATAAAAGCTTCAACGATAATGTAAGTTTGTAACGCAAATTTTTAATGTTTGAATATGCTTCTTGTCTGGAAAATATAATTTTGGACGTATGCACGCAGTATTGTTCACAAATGTGTTTTTTTCTTATATGTGTTGTATTTTCGGACAAGAAAGGATTATGAATTTCGATAAATCTGGATTTAAGTAGAACTATGATAGACGGGCATCGCCAAGCACATCTGTTATTATTTATTTTTTAAATATTCAAATCATTAGTAAATGTTTTTTTTTATAAACTACGTTTCTTAGAATTTGCTCAAGTATTTTTAATTTATTTTTGTACCATTTACGAGTATAAATGGAGTGAAATTTTTACCTGATACAAATCAACAGAATTAATCTTTAAAAATGCATGCAACTTTTTTTGTTATCTAAATAACTAAAATCGGTCCTTTCTCTTTCTTTATGTGAACCCAAAGTTGAAGGTAGAATTTATCCTTGCAAAGCTTAAATAAGATTTGTTTCTTCTGAATATAGGGTTGTTCTAGTTTTCCATATCTATTTAATATAAATTTGCTTCCGAGGTCGCCTTTGCTACTAAAAAGCGCTATTTGGCTATACAGCAGTGCTTTAAAGAATATCTGTAAATATAAATAACAAAAACTGTCAGGGTAGGTAAAATGCAACAGCCTTAAAGTTTCTAATCCTAAAACACATCCTTCGTCTCTTATACATCTATACACATTCTAAATAGTTGTGATGAATATTTTGAAATTACAAAACATATTTGTTTTCTTTGTGGAACCTTAAAACCTCATTAGATTTTTAATTGCGTTTGTGGAATGTTTTTACCCTTCTTATTTAAACCTCTTAAATAAAATTCAAATATTTATTCACAATGTAAACTCGATTAATCTAATTTTGAAAATAGAAAATAATCTAATTAAAAAAAAACTTAGTTGGTAAATGTTCAATGATTATTCACAGCTATTTTTTACTAGATTTTCTTAGGTTTGAATAATGGTTGACGTTTCGAAAGCGTTGCCACACGATTAAAAAAAATCTGCAAACTATTTTTGACAACTCCTTGACAATGAATGTTGCAATGCCCCCAAAACGTCGGCCATCATTGAAGCCAGCTCAATACGGCAACATATCTTAAAAAATAGTTTTCACTTTGTATTGTAATTTAAACCAGTCGTGACTCTGTCAAATTTTATCACGCAAGGGAAAAATAAGTCAAATTAATTATTATGGTATTTTAATATTGTATATGTGAGCCCGATATTGTGATCTGGGGGCCGTGAAACTGATAAAACGGCGCTGGTCCCTCAGCATGGAATAAATGCCACGCACCGCCGCGATCAATGTTATCCATTATGTTGTAAATAACATTCGCCAAGGCAAGGTAAACATTGATTTTTCCTACCTTTCTTACCTCGTTCATTATGAAATGGGCAAGTCGAATACCTTTTACTTATTTGAACTTTTTTATAAATACGCTTGGCTTTATTTCCTTTGTGTTTCAGCGTAAGGTTATTTATATTTGATAAATAATAAAACACCATTTGCTTCCACAACAAAATCTACTTTAGACCCAAATTATTTTCACGGCTCTCATATAGGGGTGTATTTAATAGGCTTTTCTGAGACTTGGTACTATTTGTGTCTAAAATATGTATAAAATGTTCATGCATTAATACATAAATATATTGTTTATAGTTGAGGCATTAATGTTGTGGAGGCTTAAAGACATTGTAATTTGTTTTATCAAGCACTGTTTATTCCACTTTTTGTAACGGTATAACCCTACCGGTTTCAAGGCTTTCACCTCATCTTCAGGGGAGCACAAATAAGTATTGTTTGTGCTTCCCTAAAGAGGAGATGAAAGCCTTGAAACCGGTAGGGTTATACCGTTACAAAAAGTGAAATAAACAGTGTTTGATAAAACAAATTTCAATTCATATATTCTATTAGGTCGTTTTCCTGTTGGGGTAGAAAATCTTAAGTCTCTTTTTTATCCATACACCTTCTCATATAACTCACACGATTTATCTGACTTCCTACATTTCATCCTTATAGGATATCATTCACTTTGATACAATCACCCTTCCTTGGTCTTCCCCTATCACGCCTTTCACTCACATTTGCACTCGCATTTTTTTTATATTTTGTGCATTTCTTCCAAATACCCAAAAGCATCTTATAATTTGACCTTACTCAATACATTAATCTAAATTTCAAATTCATTCCTAATCACTTCAAACTATTTTCTATTATACATTGTCATACAATACTTTTAGTAATGGTGTTAAAAAACAAAGTATGTTAACGTGATATTCCGATTTTTATTTTGAATCAAAATCTATTTTACTTTTCATTTGTATAGTTCATCTGGCAGGCTCACTACTTTTTAGCATTTTTCCAACCAACAATTTTAATCTATATTTTAGACTAGACAAAATATCAACACGTATTTGAAATAAATCTCTTTGTATCGGATAAAACACATTTTCTGCAATGTTAATAATCTCAAAACGTTCACAGGTTGCTTGTATAACTTTCTGTTGAAATGTAAGATTTTAGTAATTCATTACTTATGTTTGAAATTTAAAAAAAAATCGTTTGTTACTAGTATAAATTAACATAAATTAAATATTTAGTAACTATGTGTGTACAGTAACTGTCAAATCACAATCAAATAACCATACTTATTTTGATTTACGATAGAAATGAAAAAAATATTAGAACACTCACAGAATAACTTTACATCCTAATTTTTACACGCTTCCCTTCTTTTTCCTGTAGTTTTACCATTATTGATAGACAGTTTTCATTTGCTTGCTTTTTTCTTTAATTTAAACAAATATAAAAGTTTGTTTCCAATGTAAAACCTCTCATGGATTGAACAGATTTATGTATCTAAGATTAGCTGGCTAGTTCGAAGAAAGCAGTGTATATCATTTAGCTCGCCAGATGTATTATGTTAACAATGTACACAAAATACTTTAAAGTGAATAAATATGCTTGAAAACTGCGATCTACTGTACCTCGAGATATTATGAAAATAGCAATCTACTGTACCTCGGGATATTAAGAAAAAATAAAAAAATAAATATACCTGCGTAATGGGATAGATAAAAAACATAAAAGAACAAGATACATCAGAGTAATGGAAGCCACCGGGGTTGGCTTATTATCTAGACTTATGGGATAGATAAAATACATAAAAGAACAAGATCCATCAGAGTAATGGAAGCCACCGGGATTGGCTTATTATCTAGACTTATGGGATAGATAAAATACATAAAAGAACAAGATACATCAGAGTAATGGAAGCCACCGGGATTGGCTTATTATCTAGACTTATGGGATAGATAAAATACATAAAAGAACAAGATACATCAGAGTAATGGAAGCCACCGGGATTGGCTTATTATCTAGACTTAGGAACATAAACAGTGAATATCTACGTTAAATAAACAACAAAAATTTATTAGATATGGCTTTATAAAAAAACGATTATTTTCATGCAGCTTAAATTTTACTTAATGGGTTTTGTTAAACGATAACCATTTAACTAATTATCTTTTAGATCGATAAAATAAACTATATGCTTTAAACTTGTGTTTTTTTTCATCGAATATTTATAAAGATCACTTTGTTCCAGCATCAAAGCAAAACTTTATATTTACAAGATAAATTTCATTCAGTTTGCAGCCCATTTTCTAAAACCTATCATCATTTTCATCTTTTCAGCATTCAATTTCATATCCCATAAATTTGGCGCTCTATTGAACTTTAGAAGATATTTAAAATAACCCACCCCATGTACTGAAATTGGTTTTGAATATATTGATGACTGATCGAAAACCTTTGGCAAAATGCTCAAAATATTTTTTTGTATTATTTGTGCACAAGGGAGGAAAATATTAGTTAATATTTTGGCACGATACGTCAAAAATTACACCATTTTTTATCTTTAACAATTTAATCAAAGTAATATTTTGAAATAAAAAGAAACCATAATGTTTTAATAAAACTAAGATTAAGTGTATATTCATAAATTTATCAAATGTGAAAATAGTTATTAACAAGAAAATTAACCCGTGCCACGTACGGTTTTTGAGTATTTTTTTTAATATTTTTTGTAACATCTTCTCTTCATCCTCTAAAGGAGTATGGCCGTACGGTGTACGGCGAGCGAATTTTTAACTCAAGAGAGTATGGACGTACATGGTACGTCCGATGTTTTTTTCCCGAATACATGAATTTATCTATAAAACGGACAAGGCTCAAATGTTCTTATCTATTCAATTATTTTGTACATGGCGGCCGCAATTATGTTTTTTATATTACTAACAAAATCAATTTTTTATTTTGCTAACAAAATCTCACTCGCTTAGAGGTTTAAAAAATCTAGACTCCAGTTAGTCAAAAAATTTGCTATCTGCATATAAACCAACGTCAGTTGAGATAACTTTTTAATCTAGTATTATAAAATTGAAAACATTCACTTCAAATTTAAAAACTCATTAACTAATTACGTTTTGCACCAAAACACATTAATTTAATATCAACTCTTTAATTTCAACAATAACAATAATACGATAAAGTAAACATATTACAAGCATTTTTTAAATGAAGTTCAATATTTTTCCTATGTTATGAGTAAAAAATATTAAACTGAATTGTTTTGCTTGAGATTCACACGTTTTTAAAACATGTCTTGAGGATTTCGTGGATGTTCCACAGGGTTTGGATAATGATGCCGAAGTTACGAAAACATTGCAGTTTTTCTCATCAGTGCTTGTTTGTATGACAAAAATGTCTACAAATAAGCTTTGAAAATGAGAATGCAACGTTTTTAAAAGGTTGGCATCATTAGTCAAACCACGCGTTACAGCACTCTAAAATAACCATAAAGTCTTTATATAAATACCATTTATCAAAAGCCAAACCACGCGTTACAACACTTCGAAAGACTATACAGTATTTATATAAATATATTATAAACCAAACCACGCAGTACAATACTCCTCAAGACCATAAGGTCGATATACGCGTATAAATATAACAAATTATAAGCCAAACCACGCGGTACAATACTCCGAAAGACCATATGATCGATATACGCGTATAAATATATTATATTATAAGCCAAACCACGCGGTACAATACTCCGAAAGACCATACGGTCGATATACACGTATAAATATATTATATTTTAAGCCAAACCACTCGGTACAATACTCCGAAACACATATGATCGATATACGCGTATAAATATATTATATTATAAGCCAAACCACGTGGTACAAAACTCCGAAAGACATATGATCGATACACGCGTATAAATATGTTATATTATAAGCCAAACCACGTGGTTCAATACTCCGAAAGACCATAAATATGGTCGACATACGCGTATAAATATATTATAAGCCAAACCACGCGGTACAACAATCCAAAAGACCATGTTTTAAAATAAATATATTATAAGCCAAACCACGCAGTACATCACTCCGAAAGACCATTTGTTCTTTATATAAATATATTATAAACCAAACCACTCGGTACAACACACTGATTGAGTGTTGTACCGTGAAAATGTCTATTATATGAATAAACTTTTTTGGTGTCAAGTTTGGTTTAACACTTGCCACCCTATGATGGATAGTGAGTGACCAGGACTTACATAATAAAATAATTTTATAGCTAATTACAAAAAATAACCTAGCAGATTTTGCATAATTTTAATTTAAAACATACATTTTTCACTGGATGCTGAGCGTCCAGCACAGTGGCTGGCGGAATTGTTTAGCACAGTAAGGCAAGTGTTAAGCTGTAAATTTTCACTACCGTAGATTTTTATTATGAAACACTGCCTACTACTTATGATTTCAGATTTTTCGACGGATTACTACGAGTATAAACCAATTTATGTTCCTTATCAATTTTTCTAATGTTTTTTTGTTACAATGAAATAGTTCACCATCCCTGATACACAGCATTTGTTTTACTAAACATTACATTATATTCGAGCACCTCAGGCATAAATTTTCGCCGTAAAATAATAGCTAAAATAAAACTTCTCAATTGTTCGTGTTTACGCTTTCAAATATAAATTCTGACGTGGCAAAGATTTATTATTTAAATACACAAAGCGTTTGATTTATCTATTGTTTACCAGATAATAAATCATTTGGAAGAAATAATACAGTTTTTTGTTTTCTTATCAAATAATGCAATTTCTCATCTATAGCTCATTTCCAGTGAATTTGAAGTCCGTCGTGCGTACTTTTTTGTCAACAGTTTTGTTTAAATTAGATATAAAATGTTTTCAAGTATATTGTTATTGATTGATTTTTGTACTCAAGATGTATCATAAAATACACTTTTTTAAGTCAGATATGTGAAATCATTTTTTTAATTTATGATATTTACACTAAAGATTTGGAAATATTATATTTTTACAAGAACTCGAATTTGACTTAGATTTAAACTAATATACGTAATTTCAAAGAACAAGTGAATATTCATTTTAAAATGACAAAATAATTTCTTAGTTAAAAGTGCTAACATTCAAATAACTTTGAACTTGCAAAATCGTTATTAATCTTAATTAAAACCTTTTTAGAATTAATATTTTATTTTACATTGACGGTTTGTGTAATATTTATATGTAGTATTCGAATACGACGTCCCAAAGCACTTTAGTATGAGAGTATTTACATAATACTATTTTCTTCTGATGTCTTCGTTTCAAATTAAATCAGCAATAAAATATGTTTTTTTCAAATAATTTTTTTTAACGAATTCCAAGTAAATTTAATGCGATCTTTATTGAATTTAAAAAGTGTTAGGTTAAAGTGGATGTTTTATTATTCAGTATGCTTATTTTTTATTATAAATGTATTACGATGTATATCTTTAAACCTTGACAGAAAACCATTGAAGATAAAAAACATCTGGTCAAGTTAAAACATGGTTTACCCTTCCTTTACGGTGATAAAAATGAAACGCGTGTTCCGGTGTTGGGTAGTGAGTACGCGATCAAAAATTTGCGATTTTAAATCGGAAAAATAAGAACATTCATAGATAATCCCCTTAATTAATTATAATTGAAGTTAAAAATTATAATAATTGAGATTTATTTGCTGAAAACATTAAAAAACCATATGGCACCGCTCACGGAACGGGCGTAGGTCTAGTCTCGTTGCCAGCTCAACAGCTACTGCAGCGCGGCAGGGTTGGGGGCTTACACTTGCGAGGTGGAGACAATTGCGCTCCTCGCTATTCAGTGACGTATGCAAAAGTGAGATGCGAATATAGTGTCGCACTTCCCGCATACTTTTCATCTATCGTCAAGACCCAAGATCGAGGCACTCACAGCGATTAAATGCGAATTTGTTTCCGATATTCAGAAAATACTTACGATGTAGTCGATACATTCTGATTATTATTAATATTATTTTTTAAATCAATGCGTAAATATATTATGGAGGAATACCTAGAATCTTAACCTTGTATTTATTATATTTATAGAGATATTGATGGTTATTTGAAGCAACGTGTAGAAGATACCCAACACCGGGAAGGAAAGGTTAAGAAACATTAAAAATAATAAAATTTGTAAAATGATGGGATAGTGTATCACGACTATGAAAATAAAAATTTCCACGGTGTCGCATGTGTTATTTAGTCATTCTGTTTCGGTGTTGTCGTTTTTTTATTCCTTTTGGAGGAGTTTTAACATTTACAGTGTTATTTTTTCGCTGAAGCCTTAATTAAACTGTTATGTAATCCTTACGAGTATAACGATGGGAAAATAATAGAAGTAGCAAATTAGATAAATGATACCGAGTGACGCAGCAATAATGCAGAAATACGCTATTGAAGTGGTGAGGGTGTCCATTTAATAATGATTGGGTTTGTAGTCATTTAAAAAATTACAGTTTTTTTATATTTTACGGAATCGCATGTGTTATTTGGTCATCATGTTTCAGTGTTGTAGTTTTTTCTCTTTAGGAGATGTTTTAACATTTACAATGTTATTTTTTTCGCTGAAGCCATAATTATAGACAAACATATGGAAACCTTATAATGACAGGAAAATAATAGAAGTATCAAATGAGATAAATGATACTTAGTGACGCTACAATAATGCGGGAATACACAATTGTAGTGGTGAGGGCGTCTATTTAATAATGATTGTGTTTGTTGTAATTTAAAAAAATACAGTTTTTTTTATATTTTGCGGTTTTTAAGTTTACGAGTATTCATGTTTGATATCATAATTAACTGTGAATAGTTTTTACTTTAGAAAAATCATCAGAATAAGGGATGCTTATTGTTTTTTTAGCTGAAATAACATATATTTGAATTCCTAAAAAAGTTTAAAAAAAAAACGGTTTTGTAAACGAGAAGGATAAACGAAATAATACAATATTTTACCGTTTAAAATAAATATATTATTCAAAAGCATATGAAAAACTCAATATTATTTTCATTGATTCTCTCTATCGTTTATTAAGTTAAAAAAATACTGAGTTGTGTATTTTTAAGAAAAATCACTCGTTTCAGATTATGTAAGGTATTTATTATCAAGGGCCTCCTTTAAAACTATTTTTATTGTTTTTTTGATTAAAGTTTAACCCTAAAAAAAATAGGTTAACCATCATCTATCTATCTCTAGGGATATTGATTTATTAAACGTGACCATTTCGGGGGAAATATTTCTGATAGCATAGAAGTTCAAGCCCCTTAATCTGTAAATCTTTCCCTTAGCAATAATTTATGGCTCAGACATATTCCAAGGTTTCGTCATTTTTCTAAGAAGCAATTGAAGTTTTGTTTCAGGGTATAGAAAACCGTTTTTTTTTTGTGTAAGTTTTATGAAAAACTTTTCGTCTCTTTCTTTTGTAGGTGAAATCTTATGATGTTTATTTTCCAGTTGGTTTGTTTTCAATAACTTCTATTGAAAAGAACTTCTATAGAAATCATTTTAATAAAGGAACAGATTTCCAGGTAAGGGAATAAATCGTAAAATAACTTTGTGTTACATTTTTTTTAGAAGTAAACTCCTTAATTCATAACTATGGCAACGTTTTATTGTAAAAAGGTAACTTAATAGAAACAACGCACTCAGCTTATAAATAATATTCCATCGAATACGATATATTGAAGGAGCTATTAATATCTTGATTTTTTCAAGAATACTAACGAACTCGGTAGCTTTGCTGATACGACACCTGTCTTCGTACCCAAAAGTTGATGGTTTGATTCCCGTTGGTACCCATTTTTTTTAAAGTCTTATTTTGACTTCAGGTCTCTTAAATGTATTTCTTATTGGTTGCGAGACATTGTTTCACATCAATACACCCGCCAGGTTTTACTGTATACAACGGATATGTTATACAACATTATCTATAATACAATTCATCAACAGTGTCATAGATGACACAGTTGACATTGATATTAATCATGAAAAATATTTGGAAAGCTCAAAAAAGAGATATTTTTTTTGCAAAAGTTATATTTGAAAATATTGGTGCATTTGAGAAACTGTTCTTTCCGGCTCTTCTTAAATAATCGAAAGTTAATCAAAATAGTAAACGATTATAAAAATCTCACGAATTTTATAAAAGGAAACATTCTGTCGGTAATAAACAACCATTTTCGAAAAAAATAAAATGTAAAAAATCAGAGTAATCCTAGGAGTTGTTTGAAAAGGTGTATGGAATTAGGAGACCCGGAAAGCCTTGTGATATGTCCTCTTAGCCTACCTCAACAGGAGTCCAACGCGAAATGATTTTTTAATAAAATTAAGTTTTTAAAATTAAAACGTAATAAAACATAAAAAATTTATGACATTAGACGTCCATTAGAAGTTCCGATTCAAGATAATTTTGCTTTTGGCCGCGCCAATTTTCTCAAAAAACATTTTTGTTTAATCCTTATATTTTTAAATCTTGAAAATTCAAGTTGAAATATTGCATGAAAAATTCAAGTACTTTTGCTCTAGTTAAAAATTGCCGACTGAAAATAATCCAGTATAAATTACAAGATTAACCAAGATTAACCCATCTCCATTTTTGGACCATGAAAAGTTGTTTAGCTTTCGACCCAGGTAAGTGGCCTGAGGTGAGTTTAATGCCATAATAAGACTATCCCGGGGAATTTTTCAATCCTCTTACATTTCCTGGTAACACCTTTACGGTTAAACTCGTAATAGAAACTAATGTTAACTTACTTGTTAATGTCGATGTTAAAATAACTCAAAATCTGTTAAAGCATTGGTTTTCCCCTAAACAATTGATCATTGGCAGCTCCTACTTGAAGCGTTCGTGAAGATTTAACTGAAATTAATTTTAAGCTGAAAGTATACACTGTTAGATCTCAGACTTTCCCTGTGCTAAAGAAGGGATTGTTTATAGGTTATAACTTTTCTTTTTTTTACTTTATAACATACGTATAGTGAGATTTCTGAACCCGTTACCAACTAACGTTAAAATCCCTTCACCATTGTAACATGTCAAACAGTGATTGATAAAATACAAACTTTAAATTCAGTAAAGTTATATGTTTCATTTTCAGTTCGCCTTTTACTTTTCCCTTTTTTCCTTTTTTAACGATTGATGCCTTTAAACTTTTTTTTTATTTAATTGAACTTTGTACACATGAAAAAATATTCAAGCAACTTTTTTTACTTAGTAATTTCCCTTGTGTACTCGTATCTGGTAAGCTGGAAGAGACTAACAGGCACGTCAGATTGTGATAGAATCAAGTATCAATAATTGAACCCGAAATTATCTATTTCAATGTATTACTGCCTAACTATTTCAATGTTGTCTCAACTATCTTACTTCCCATTTGTCATTATGTAAAATTTGGACTCCTTTGACCTGAGGTGGTATATGTGGGTTTACTTTTTATTTTGTTTTCTGCCATACGTTATTGTTTTTTTTTTCTTTTTTATTATATTTATTCTTTAATCTAGATATGCGGGGGTGTGGGATGGAAGCCCCCTGATGCCCTTGCGGTCGGGCTCGCCCTACATTGGTGGGGTGTATCTCGGCCGTGGGAATGTTTGTGTAATGAGCCCGGACCTTTTGGTGTACTCTCTCTTGATTGTTTTTTTTTCTTTTTTTCTTTTTTTGTCATCTACTATATTTATTTTTTTGTATATATTCCTGTTTCTACGTGTTTAAGGGTGTGGGCTGAAAAACATCTGGTGTCCCCGTGGCTGGGTTCGCCCTATATTGGTGGGGTGTATTTTGGCCGAGGGGATGCTATTAGATGAGCCCAGACCTTTTGATAGCTTCTGTGTCTGATGTATTGTCTGCAATTTATGTGTTTTAGAAGTGTTATTCAGGTGTGATCTTGTACATACTATGTTGCTGTCAGTAAACCTAATATTTATTTATTTATTTAAATTGCTAGATTATAATCAAACGTGTAATCTATTAAACAACAGTGATTTAAGTAATTTTTAATTTGGTTTTATTAAATATTTTAAGAAATCGGAATAACTCAACTTAGCACGTGAAAAATTAAATGGTTATAAAAATATAATATTTTCTAGGTATCATCTAGATTAAGAGACATCGAACATCCGATTTAAGGGTCAATTAAATTTGGAAGTATCGAGGTACTGAAAAAATACCCTCGATTTGACTTTCATCTGCGACAATGGTTTGGGCGGGTTATGAAGCTAAAGCTCACTATGTCAATGAGATCGTGTAAGTTTGAAGGACGGACAAAACACTTTAAAAAAAGAGATACATGGAAAGCCAAAGAAAATCAACTTATCATTTGTTATGTGAACCATTGATCATTAATCCAATCAATTTTAAATATTTTTAATTACCTCAATTCAATTATCGCAACTTTTATAAAATGAATGCTTTTCCTTTTTCAATTCGACGTTAAACCTGTGTTGAGGTATTATAGAAAAAATAAGACAGCGTTGTATGAGGCGTATCCAGAAAGTAAGTGTACTGAGGCTCTCACGACCGAATGGATTTTATTTTCGACATGTTGGCTACACTTCCGTGTAGCCTGACCCTTCCCCTGCGCAACGAGACCAGTTCGAGGTCAGTACGTTGAGAAGTGTCGACGCGACAACACGTTTCGTGAAAAATGTCAACCCCATCTCCCGTCAAGTTCTCCGCTCCATCGTTACTGGAAATGAAACTTGGGTTGCATACTACACGCCTGAAACCAAAAGGCAGTCTCAACAGTGGCGTCACACCTCTTCACCTTCCGCCAAAAAGTTCAAAACCACAATTTCAGCTAAGAAAATCATGGCATCCGTGTTTTGGGACTGTCAAAGCATAATTTAAATTGAATATATGCCTCAAGGGGAGACCATCAACTCTGCAAGATACTGTGAGACCCTAAAAAAATTGCGGACGGCGATTCAGAACAAGAGGAGAGGCATGCTGAAAAAGGGAGTCTGCCTGTTGCCCGACAATGCCAGACGGAACTGCTCGCCTCGTTTAAATGGGATGTCCTGAACCATCCCGCGCATCTCCATGACCTAGCACCTTCAGATTACTATCTCTTTACCTCCCTGAAGCTGCAAAGGGGTGGAAAAAGGTTTTCAACCGACGAGGAGGTAAAGTAAGAGGTGGAGAAGTGGACGGAGGGGTTGGCGGGAAACTACTTCGAGGAAGGCATCAAAAAGTTGATACCCCGCTTCACCACTTGCATTGATAGGAATGGCGACTAGTCGAAAAATAGCTTACATACTATATGTACTACGGTAATCACGTAATTTTTTTGTTTAAAAAAAAATTGTAACCTACAAAAATTCAGTACACTTACTTTCTGGATATGCCTCGTATGAAATGATACGAAGCACAGGAAATATTTAACAAGCTTGATCATTTTGAGGATAAAAGGTTGAGAAATACTGATTATTAAAACTTGATACTTTATGTAACGCTCTTCAAGGGCGCTCTGACTCAAGATTTGAACTTACTTTTATTGAGAAATTAAAAATATTACAAAAAATAATGACAAAATACGTTTAGTGAAAAGATTAGCCGGTTATTGTTGTCAAATATATTGTGTAATTCCCCGTTTCTGCATATGTTAAAAAAACATATTTAATAGGAAAACTATAGTAAACTTACGAAGGAAAGACGAACTACAAAGGAATCTTTGAAGATATTCTGAAATGTGATGATAGTAACACATTTGGGTTTAGGTGGAACGAAGAGTTTTGTGTTGTATTGTATTACATTTTCGTTGTATAAAGTATAACTTTGCAGGCTTATTGTAATATAACAATCTCTTCCAACCAAGCAGAAAGACATTAGAGATTTTTTAAATGAAAATCAGACTGTAATTCTTTTTTAAAATAAATGGTTTCCAGTGGGATGACACCCGCAAAGTCAGAATTGGGAGGCAGACATCTTATCAACTAAGCCACAGTGATGCTAGTGTGTGTGTGCAAAGTGTCGAGGCAGACTATTTTACTCCGGAGGGCCGGCAGCAGCAAAAACCCTGTCATATTACCCCACCCTATTAAATTGACTCGGAACAATCAAGTTGTCAAATTTTATAAAATCAATCTCAATATATACACGTCTTCAATGGAGTCCTCCCATAAAGGGACTTGATAAAAAGAGAAAAAAATGTAATCTTCCCATTCGTGATACTTGAGTCAATGTAAATGAAAAATATATGCTGTAAGTTAATTTATTTTTTAATGTTTCCATGAAAAATACTCCTTTAATTCGAACAGTAAAACAGCTAATAAGAAGACATAAAAATAATCTTTCCTGTCACGATCCACGTTATTAATAATTATTATAAAATTATTGATCTCAATGATATGAGTATAATTTTCTCGATATAAAACGAAATATATGCATGTATAAAAACCAACTTGTTTTGCCAGAAAGCTGAATTTTACTTTAAAAAAGTTTATTAAAACTTAATTATCAGTGGGTAATAAAGGAAGACCTCTGTAATTTAAAGCAAATGAATTTAACTTATAAACATCATCGAAAAAAAGATAAAAAAAAGCTTTATGTTAAAATTGTGTCTAAAATGTGAGTACATATTTATAAATTGCCTCATATTTTTAAATTTAAGAATTTTCGCAAACTTTGTCTTATTTGCTTTTTTTTCTTAGTACAAAGCACCGAAACAAGTTCGTAACGATTCTGATTTGCAGAAATTTTTCATACACTATTAATTCATTACTCCTTCACGCTTGCTAACTTTTAAATTTTTTGCGGTTTTGCTTCAGAAGAAATTTAATAATTATAGTTTTAGAAAAATCTATATTTGAGCGTCTATTTTAAGAAAATAATGTTAGAAATTTCACGAATAAGAATCTTCTTTTTTCTCAAAACAATTGACTAGTGAATAAAATTTAGGTATACTTTCCTAATCGACGACCTCTGGTGTAGACAAAATGCCTGTTCCCCAACTCTCAAGCTTTGTGGGTTCAATTTACATTGGTTACCAGGTTTCAAAAAAGTTTTCTAGTCTGGTTTCCCCTTAAGGCTTGTTTTACACCTTGCTGGTTGGTCGGAAGAGATTACTACGCGGCGATAAATACGCTAAGTAGTACTGTACAATAATCAAATAAAAAATATATAAAAATGTGTTTTCAAAAGAATTTCATTTAACATAAAAACATAATAACTATTCATTAAGGTTTTCCTAAAATATTAGGTGTTAACATAAGTTGTGTCGGTTTTTTTTTTTTCAAATTTAAAAATGCGCACCAAAAATAAAACAAAATGGTTAAGATTAAACGTCATTCGAAAGAAAATTTTCTGTTCTACAAGATATTGTGTTTGCTTTTACGTTACATGTATTATTTTATTTGATTACAAGCCTTCGAAATGGAATGTCAAGTAGACGAAAGTGAGCATTTTCGACACCTCCTTCTGTTCGCGTTCAATCGAGGGAATAAAGCTGCCAAAGCTGCTCGCGATATTTGCAAAATGTACGGTGAAGATGCAATGAATGAATGGACAGTTCGTCGATGGTTTTTGTGTTTCAAAGATGGTAATTTCAACCTGAAAGACATGGAGCATTCCGGACGACCAGTGGACTTCGGTGAGGACCGCTCAAACCATATTATTCATGAAGATCTCCTTCAAACAACCGTATAATTGGCTGAGCAGAAGAATTGTAGTCACATGACTGTATACTACCATATTAACCTGTACACCGCGTTAAAAATCAAATTCCACGAATCCCGTGCGCGGCACAATTTCGGCGTTTTTTTAAATTTCTAAGTTTAAACGCGTATTTTGTTTGAAACCACTGATATTTGATTACACCACCAAGTAAACATGACATTCAAGTAATTTTCTTATAATAAATAATAGTCATTACTCTTAAGGAGACTCATTAAATAAAGGAGATAAACTAAACATTACGTAAAATACACAAAGGAATGTTACAGATCAGATCACAGGCGTTTGTGCTTCCCGCGAGGAATACGTTAAATCAATGGGAAAAGTCCAGAAGTTCGGCACCTGGGTTCTACATGTTTTGAACAACAAAAATCAATTGTCGAATGTTGAAGGAGGTGTCGAAAATGCTCACTTTCGTCTACTTGATATTCCATTTTGAAGGCTTGTAATCAAATAAAATAATATATGTAATGTAAAAGCAAACCCAATATCTTGTAGAGTAGAAAATTTTCTTTCGAATGACGAGTAACATTAAACATTTTATTTTACTTTTGGGGCTCATTTTTAAATTGGAAAAAAACGGACACAACTTATGTTAACACCCAATAGATAACTGTTCATTGTCAATATATTGCGTTTGGTATACTCTAACATATATCTTATGAACATGTTATTGTGGAACGAACTCTCATAGTTAATCACATGTGAAATATCCTTATTTATGTTTGAGAGAGAATTGAAAAAATATAACATCACTCAGAATATCATTTTACATTAATTTCCCTTTAATATCTTTCCTTATATTTAAATTAATTCCTTTCCTCTAATTCTTTCATTATTGATAAAGATTCCTTTTCTCTTATTCCTTTCCTCTAATTCTTCCATTATTGATAAAGATTCCTTTTTTCTGAATATTTTCCTCTAATTCTTCCATTATTGATAAAAATTCCTTTCCTCTAATTCATTCTTCTAGTTCTTCCATTATTGATAAAAATTCCATTGCTCTCATTCTTCTATTATTGATAGATTACTTTCCTTTAACTCCTTTCCTCTAATTATTACATTATTATTAAAGATTCCTTTCCTCTAATTCTTCAATTCTTGATAAAGATTTGTCATTGAATTGTTTTTTTGTTACTTAAATTAAAACGAAGTAATTTATATGATTTATTTGGTTAGTCTGTCATGTATTAAACGGTTTATTGTTTCTAAGATGAGCTGGTTTGTTGAAAAAAAAATGCAATAAGATCGCCACATGTACCACGTTTAACCCTGTACGCTAAAACAATAAAAATAAATAGAAATAAATAACAAGATATGATAAAAAAAATTAAATCCATCGTTGTTCTTGAATTTCCGATTAAAAAGTCATTTTGGTTAATAAGTGTGGATTTATTGGAATTTCCTTCATTTAACTTTCTCCGCTCAGTGAAGATTAAGTTGGTCGTAAAGATGATATAAATGTGGTCCAATCACGACAAGTAAATAGAGAACTAGAGAGGTCAACAAGAAAAAGTTATCGTTATTGGGGTGAAGCATGACCCAGAATTAGTTTAGCCAAAATATATAATATACGAGTATATACATAGGTCTTAGAAATTAACTATAAAAAATAGTCAACATTTTTAAGTAATGAATCATTTTGCTTTATTTTCAAAATAATAAATAATGATTACTTTAACAATATAACCATGTATTTAAACTATCAAATCCACATTTTTTAATTGCGTGGACTTTACAGACCTTATAAAAATCACTAGAAAAGAACTACTAGTGATTTTTATCAGGTCTGTATATATGAAACCGGAATTTTTTTATAGAAAATACACATTTATTGAATGAAAATGGTAAAAAATATTTTACTCAAAGTATTGCCCATCGCTAGCTATACATTTTCCCCATCTCTTTGGCAATTTGTGGATGCCACGCCAAAAAACTGTTGCTCTTTTGAGATAAACCAATCATCGAGCCATTTTCGTACATTTTCGTAAGAAATGAAGCGCTGCTCAGCATGTGCGTGTCCCATCGATGCAAATGTAATCGGATGGAGCCAAATCTGGTGAGTAAGCCGCATGCGAAATTATTTGCCAACTAAACGCCTCAATCGTTTTCTTATATTTATATTGATCTCTACCTAATTATTTGATTGAAAAAATCTCAATTGGTAGGAATGACTAATAAGTCACAATTGTTAGGAAGACGTAAAAGGTTCTTAAAATGAATGATGTGTATGGTGACACAATGTTTTAGTTAAATCAATTAAATTATGACAGATCGCTGCTAGTGGTATTTTCTAGATTGTTAAATGGTTTAACTAGTGACATGAGATACTTGTATGAAAATAAACAGAATATTAATTCTTTTAATTCAATTCTTGGTGATTTTCAAGTTCTTTGTATTTTAAATATTAAGTGGAATTTTGTACATTGTATGTCAATTTTCTTACTGATTTTTTTAATAACTTTTTTATATAAAAAAAAATATATTAAGTGTAGTGTGCTGACAAAATTAACATAAAAATTTTGTAAATTATTTATTTAAAATCCTGTATAGCTTTTTAATAAAAAATTGTATATATGTATTGTACTTTCATTGTACCTTCTAATCAACCAAATAGATGCATAAGAAAAAGGCCTGAAAGGAAAATCAGGTCAAATCTCTTTTTTAAATGTACCGATGAATTTCAAACACGCAACCTCCGGGATGGAAGACTAGCGACTTACCAATTAGGGCATGGAGATCGTCATGAAAGAAAAGGGAGGAAGTTGCTTGCAATTAAGGTTCGGATTACATAAATATCACTTCTAAAATAAACTTTGTTGTTCACAAGATTATAGTAATTTTATATGTAAATATAGTGGGTTTTTTGCTATACAGCAAATTCTTCCGACTAACCAACTCATCTCGGATATAATAAACTGTTTAATGAGTCTCTTTTCGCTTGATCTGTGAGAACGTCCATGTTCTTAAAAAACTGTTTTTTTTTGCGAAGATATGAAGAAGTGTTGGTATTGTATGTTTATTTCATAACATATTCAAGAGATATCTCAAAATAAAAGAAAAAGTTGACTTCATGTTATTCATACTAACTATTTATTATTTTGTTTATTAGAAAACAGTTTTGAGAGAACGGTTCTAAGACCTTTTATAAGATATATCTGCATCGAAGGATACTCAACACAACGTTTTCAAGTAACCGAATTTTCTACAACAATCCCCTAATTAACCGATTTCCGCTCCGTAGCTTGTTCATTTGGGAGGCTGAATCGGGAAATGAATTATTTATAATGCGATTAGCAACCCAAAACAGGTCAAGTTTAATCAATCGCAAATGTTTGTTTTCTTTATTTAATTTTAGAGGGTAGATTTGCATTCAGTCAATTTGCAATTTTGCCTTGAGCCAAATACATATTTACAGATCAATAGTTTTATACTGTTCATAATATTGTGGGAAATTTGTGGGAGAAGGCTTAACTTTGTGCTTAGATAACAACATTTGGAGATAAGTTATCTGTTTCTACTTGGTACGGGTACGGTGTAAAGATACGACAATATATCTTGTAATTTTTAAAGTCGTTTTTAAAAATCATTTTTTCAAGTCTTCATTTTTCTTTCTCGATGTATTTTCTTGTTAAATTTGATTGGATTTAAGTTTGTTTATCTTGTATATTAAAATATTTGTGTGGAATAAAACGCATTAAGAAACAGTAAAATATTTCGTCAATATTTCTATTCATTTCCAATTTTTTTTACAAAAATGTCCTGAAAGTAGTTTACAGTAGTTTACAGTAGAAAGTTTACAGTTTAGTAGTTTAAAATTAAAGCTAGAAAGTTAACGAATGTTTACCGTTAGAAGTGTGTATGTCGATGTCAGTTCGAACAGAATTCAGTCTTGTTTGTGCTCCCCTGAAGATGAGGTGAAAGCCTTGAAACCGGTAGGATTATATCGTTACAAAAAGTAGAATAAACAGTGTTTGACAAAACAGTAAGAAAGCTTTATCTTCCACATTATCTAACACTGATTATATAGTCTTAATTTTGATAAAAAAGAACAAAAGTTCGAGACTTTCTTAGTTTTGATTTTTAGCTTTAATCGAAAAAAGGTTTTTAAGTTAGCGTAAAAAGCTTTCTCACACGTTTCCTTGTAAGACTTTTTATATGTTACCATACAGTTCACCTGTCTTCTTTTTTTACATGGTCCTATACTGTCTATGTAGTGAAACTCTGGAACAAGCTACAAACGTTGCCCCGTTCTTGGCATGCTTTAAGAAGCGACTGAAAAACTCTTATTTTGTTGTCAGTAATACAACGTGCTTCATCCCTAATTTGTATTTCCTCCCCAACATCTCTTCCTTTTTGTTTGATTGATGACATCTCATTTTTTTCTTTTATTATGTATATGTTGACCTCGTGGCCTAGGTAAGAAGTCCATCTCCCAACTGGAGGATGAAACCAAGATTCCAAGCTGTTTTTCTCTGAAAATCTTTTTCAAATATTTCAGATTGATTGGAAGAGATTGCCACATGGCAATAATCCCCCCAGGTTGTAATATATACAACAAAAGTGTAATACAATACAATATTCATAAGTCTCATACAGATGAATAATCATTTGAATATTTTTACGACCATGTAACTTCTATTTTTAACTTTGTCTAGTTGGCTTGAAAAGATTGCTGCCTGGCAATAGCCTCACCAGATTGATTTTATAATTAAATGTCAAATAAATAAATAACAATAAATCCTTTAGAAAGAGTTAAAATTATATTATACATTAAAAAAAACAAATCTAAAATGAATCACATCACTAAAAAATACATCAATAAGAAAGCATCAAATCGTTTTATATAGCATATTAAATAACCCAAATCTAAAATCATATCATTTTTATCGACTCGTTCAATCCTGTCTTCGTAATACAAACAGGAATTTCGCTTGAACACTCCAAAAATAACCTAGTTTATTTTCGGATCTTAATCCTAGATCAAAGAAATTAACTTAGTGTTAAACCTATTCGTTTCCACGGCATGCATTTTATTGTTAATCGACTGCGTTAGATACATGCACCTAATTACTCTGACATTATCAAAACACTCCAATTAGAAATTTGGCATCCTCTCAAAGGTTGTGGAAACACTTGCTCTAGAAGTTATCTGGAGATTAATTGAATATCTTTCTAGAAAAGCATCCCAGCTAGTGTGAACAACAGCTGCCCAGTTATTTACAGAGAAATACTTTAAACTTCTTTGAAAATAGAACCAGAAAATATTGCTAATAAAAGTAGTAAGCTGCCAATTTAGCGAAAATGTGATTTTTGTAAAAAAAAAGTTCTCAATTCATTATTTTCTTGTGTTTTGAAAACTTTTATTAAATGTTTGTGTTTATTAGTATTTTTTAAACATATGTGTGTTTGTTGGCACGTATTTTGACATTTCTTTTTTTATGAAAGTTTATGATTACGTGTTATCAATGTTTTTTTTATTTTACCTATATATAAAAAATGTATAATCGAGATTTTTGAAAATGATAATGATATTTACAGAGCAATACTTTAACCTTTTTTGAAAACAGAACCAGAAGGTATTGCTTGTAAAAAGTAGTAAGTGGCCAATTTAGCGAAAACATGATTTTTGTAAAAAAGTTCTAAATTCATCATTTTCTTGTTTTTAGAAACCTTTGAATTGATGTTTGTGTTTATTAGTATTTTTTTAACATATGTGTGTTTATTGGCATGTTTTTTGACATTCTTATGTCTAATTTAGTTTTTATGAAAGTTTATGATTACGTGTTGACAATATATTTTTATTTAACCTATATAAAAAATGTACATTTGACATTATTGGAAATGATAACTTTTCGAAGATTGTTAACTTTCCAATACAAATATAATAGTATCAAGTTATTTTAACTTTTGAATTTTATTTATTGCATCGCGACTAAATAAATCACATTCTGAGAAAGGAAAGAAAAAATATTTGTACGGTCAAATCCCATAATAACCAAATTCATGGGACCATAAAAATGTTGTACTTACTAAAATTTCGCTGTACTGAATATGTGAGAAAAAATTTTCTTAGCGATATTCATAATTGCATTTTAAATACCACATAATACTAATTGTTGAAAAATTATGTGATGCTATTGGATATATAAAGGTTTTTTAATATATTCAATCTATAGTTTTCCAAAACGAAACCTTCATATCAGGGGGTATAACTCCATTTTCATAATCATCTTCTTTGCTCTACAAAGAGAAAATTGGATTCGACGTACCCGTAGAAGACTTAAAATTTGATATATTTTTAGAAATTTTAAATTGGGAAGTAATTTTTCGTAGAATTTTACAAAAAATTTAAATCTGTATAAAATTCAGATATTTATAGGTTATGATTGCATTGCAGCTTAATGAATTTCATTTGAACATTTTCTGAAACATTACTTTCACATCAAACGGAGTGTCAAACCGTTGAAATCGTCTGTGTCTGAACGAATGTCAGTAAAGCGAAAGAAAAATAACGTTATTCTTAAATCGTAGATTGTAGACACAAATATACACATAACATATTGCTATCTTATTGGTCTTCTCAAAAGTAGAAACATTGGTGTAGTTTAGTTTCTTAAGTTGGCATTCCCACAATTGTAACTTTGTTTTGAATGCGAGGATATATCTTCGCAGATTGCGTACTAGAGCAGAATAGATTTGATATTTCGCTGGGGATTGCGGACTAGATAATATTGATCGGTAGCCAGGTCCACCCTCGTAGATTGCCGACCACTGATAAAGCCACCAAAGAACGATCTTCAATTGTTTTTTTTTTATTAAAACATAACAAAAACTTATTTATTTAGCCCTTTGACTTGTACAATTCAACCCAGAGGGGATTTTTTAGATTGTAGAATTTTGAAGAATTGTCAAATTCAAAATAATCCTGAAGGCATCTTCTTAGAAAACAACATTTGGTTTCAAAAAAAATTCTATACGTTTTGGAAGTTAGATTGTGAAATGTATATTGTCACACCTTTTCCTAGTTTTTAGAATAATATAATGTACACATTTGATTACGTAAATCAAGTTTACCAAATTCCAATCTTACCAGGTGTGACGCCTGCTCTGCTCAGCCGGGTGAAAAGGAACAAATCCTCTTTGATCTCAGGAGTTTGTAGGGTTATTGGCACTCTGAGTAACTCTTTCTCAATTCTTAGCGGGACAAGGGGCACAATTAAACGAGATATAATTTTAAAAACAAAACAGTTTATTATATAAATGGATTAATAAAAAAAACTTGAACGTATGTCAAGAAAAAAAAGTTTTAAGTTCGGTTCCCGAATCAATGGCTCGTAGATTGTGTTGTGAATTCTAACAAGGGGGTTACAATAGCAAATTTGAATTTAAGTAAGAATTTAAGTAATAAATTAAGTAATAAATTTGAATTTAATTTAAGTTTGCCAGGGCATAAGGTCCTGTCCGAAATCCAGCATTAAATACAAGGAAATAATATTCACCCAAAATTGAAGATGTCGTCTTGAAGCGTCTGTGATACGGCAGAGAAAATCAGCGAATAAGTCTGGCAGTATTCCGTGTGAACAGCGTTGAACAAGCGTCCGTGCCGCACCGCGTCTCGAATGGAAGAGGAAGCTGCGCGCGTATGCCTCCCCTTTTAAAGCAACTCGCGAGAAAGAGAGGACAATTATTTCCGTCTCCCTTACCAATACGAGCGCCGCCCGAATGTACAGACGTGAAACCATGTCGTCATTGAGAAGATGTTTCTAGTAAATATACCTGGCTGTCACAGACAGCAAGCGGTGTCTCGACACAAAGCAGATTTTATTATCGAACCCTTTTATTTAAACAAATAATGACAATGGAATTCTTTACAATTCGGGACAGGGTTTTGAACCCCGAAGCGGTGACCACCTAGGAGTATTCTAGAATATTCCAGTATTTTATGATATTTTGATCTTTTTGTTTTCAAAGCAAGCGCATGGTCAGTCATCGATCGAGACCACGTGTTTCATAAAACATGATATGTCGGGAATTTACAATATCGAGGTCGTGAACTATGCAATTTATCAAATATAGTCCTCACAATATCTTATTCAACATTATTTTAAGTCAAGACAAAAAAAAACGTGATATCTCTGATTTGTACTTTTGAACGTCTTGACTCAAAAATCTTTGGAAAACAAACGTTATCTTCTATAACAAGTATGAAATATAATTCATAATCTTAATAAGCCCACTTTAATTCTGACAGATTCATTACTAATTTAACATTTTCCAGAAAATATGGAATCTCTATTGCTTCACATCTTAAAATAAGATGGTCTTATTTCTAACGCAGTTTACTTTTGAATCAGTTGATGTTCTCAGATCTGGAAATGGCGTGACCTCCATTATCTCATTAGTTGATGCTGTAAAGCATTGAACGAGACGTTTGGGAAAAAACGCAAAATAAACATTACCTCTCAATATTTATATTCAAGTTATATTCCGTTAATATGCATTGTAAAAACTTTTTTTGATCACGGTGCTACGAGTATTTTGTTCTATTTTAAATTTGGAGTAATTCTTAAAAATAAACACTGAACCATTCTAATTGGCCGGTGTTTACAAACGTAGGAGAGAATGATGCTTTATCCGTAAACATTAGTTGAAATCAAACAACTTTGGACTTCATGAAAATAATTTTCAGCCTCTTGTCATAAATTTATAAAAATTGTTATGCAAAGAAAGATTAACGTTCGAAAATGTTTTTCGCATAACTGCAAAGTATTTTATGTAAATATCTTAAACGACCTTCGTGGCCTTGCGGGTTTGATTCCTGTTGGCATCCGATTTTTTTAAAAAAGGGTTTCACCATAAATTTCAATCTGGGCAGTTTTCTTTATGATTGGTTGGAAGAAATTACCTGAAAATTAACTTACTCGGTTGTATTGTATAAAAAAAATTGGAGGTTATACGAGTGCAATACATTGAAAAAAATTATATATTTCCATTGTGGAATTTTATAATCATTTTAAAGCGCTTATATTTAAAGGATATGATTTAATAAATGTAGTACATTTTGTATATATTTTTTGACAGTTCAAGGAAAATTTGATCACATATTATGTTATTATTTAATCAATACTTAACGGTATAAATTCAAAATCGTTGGATTTGATAGATAAATCCGCGGCATTGTTAGCACACCATCTTGACTAGATTCATCTATACTATTCAAAGAATACATATAAATTAGTTCCGCTGACGGTAAAACATTTGCTGTTAATCCATGTTTATGGTAAATAATGGTGAAAAATGGAAACTAAAATCATTCCATAAATATAAGGTTATAGTCGTATAGCGAGGCATTTAAAAGGTTCCAAAAGAGATATTAAATGTTTATTTCATTATTTATAAGAATGTATTCTAACAAAAGCAAAAAAAAAACAATGTCAATGGTTTTAACAACACATCGATAGAGTTTGAAAAAAGCAACGCATTTTTTTTCGGAAAAACTATTAATTATTTCAAATTGTCAATGAGAAACTTAAAGTTAAACATTTTATGTGAGAAAAAAATGCATTTTAAATTCGTAACTGAAACGAAAAGATTTTTTTTTTTAATATTTTATTCAATGTGACGTTATAATTCTATGGAGCTTCATTATTACTTATATAAAAAAATCAGAAACACTTATAAAATTGTTTTCTATTATTTTTGTAATATAACGATAGACTTTACAGTCAAGTATTTGAGAAAATCAATCAAGTGTTGCCACAAAAATAATAAAATCGAATACTTATTTCATATTTACATTTTTTAGGTACAAGAAAAGTCACACGATATAAAAATTATCTTTCCTATGTATATTTTATATGAGTCATGTCAGCTTTATCATGTGATTGTAACAAGACAAGAAAACAAATGACAAAGCATGTAATACACATAACTTGAGGCTCCTGTTTCCGGAGATGTTTCTATGTTGCGATCCACCCCCCTTCTTCGTGCCACGAGTACCTTGGCACCCCATAAATATTCAGCAGTGAAACAACAATTAAATGAACGAACAAGAGTGAAACAACTTTGAATAATAACATAGATGTACCTGTCACAGTCAGTAAAGCAGCAGAAAATAAGTGGAATTTATTCATTTATGTCACAAAGTTGTTCTTCCACACAGGGCCCTTAAAATATGCTATGCTTTTAGAAAAACTAGGTCAAAGTTTACGTTTTCTAAAATAATTAAAAGGCTTGAGTTTTCTTTTAGTTAATCAACTAATAGTTTTCTCTAAAACTCAAATGAAAGTTTTAAAATCCTATCATTATTAAGAAAATACTCAAATTATTCTTCCTACATGATCAAACCTATTTATTTTTCTTGTTTTTTAACAATATATTCAAAGTGGATATTTTTTGACAAGATTATTAAAAAAGACACATGTTTATGTATCTATAAAAAACTAAAAATATTTTTTTCATATTGAGCCTTAAAAAAACAATAAAATGTGTCAAAAATTTGTTATATAGAATTTGAGTTATAAACTAAAAAGGTATATTTTATATGGAAAGAGATTTTTAAATCACTAAATCTTTGGAATTCCGTTACTTGAAGCCTCCAAATTCCATAACAAAAATTCATGCGCTTAAACAAACATATTGATTTGATTTATTCACCAGGGAGCCTTTTTTAGTACCATCTGAAATCGAACCTAACGGAAATCACACGTCTTATCAACTTTTCCAACTAGGTTGTCGTCATGGTGCTAGTAGTATGAACAATTTAATTTATTTATTATGTTTTTCGTATAATTTAAGCGGTCAAATAAGAATTTTCATTTTTCCCGATACCTCAGAAATAAAACATGTCGAGTACCTGTAAAATCTAGCCACTTAATATTTAGACTCGGCCTTAACACCCTAATCGAAGAAAAAAAGGCTATTTTTATTTTCATATGTATTTTAAAGTAGTCTACCCAAATGGTCTCACCGCCAGCCACGTACCGCGTTACAATTCATGTTTACCCTCACAAAATTGTAATGTTCTTTAGACATACATTTTTCTAACAATTTACAATAAATTTCGGAATATATGGTAATGTTTTGCTCTACAAAAAAGTTTTAATAAAGTAATCAGGCGAGTTAATAAATTTTATATTTGTTATACCACGGCTCAGGGTCAGGGGTTTTCAATGAAATAGTGCCGTCATATATTTATTTAGATGCCGTTATATATTTATTTTGATGTGATTATATATTTACACTTGAACTGGACAGTATCAAAATTTGCTGAGATAATAATCCACCACAGTGTTTTTCTATCAACTTTGATGTATGGGAGTGAAACATGACATGTGAAAGACTGAAGAGAGTCAAATAAATGCTGTAGAAATGCACACATTTATAAGAATACACGAGTTGACAATGCATGACAGAATACGGAATAAAGTGATTAAGGGTGAATAATAACTTAAGGTTGATGTATCGAGTGAGATCAAGACAAGCACTCTTAGATGATTTTAACAAAATAAATATACAGTGCTAATCAGAATAGATGACGTGGTAGAGGTAGATTAAGAAAAGTATGGTTGGATCAAGCGATATTTTGAAGAAAAAAAAAGAAATGAAAACGAATGTGATAGAAGCCAAATATGTACGAATAGATGGTGAAAATGAGCAGAAAAATAAAGTGATGGTTTGTATGCATATTTAAATACAGTAATCCGGTGAGTTTGTTTATTTTATATTTGTTGGACCGCGGCTCATGGACAGAGATTTTCAATGAAATTGCGTCAAATATTTTTTACTGAGAGTTATCTAGCCTCAGCTTGGGGATGCAGCTAAGACTTGTTGAACTTGTTGGATGTGGGATTATATATGAATTTCATGGATGTAAAAAAGCTGTTTCAAAGCAATCAATGTGTCTAGTAAGATGGAATTAGATTAAGATCAATGATTTTACATGAAATAGAATAATGTTGACATTTAAATAATAATAATAAAATCATAATTACTGTTATCACTGTCGAATTTTCGGATTCTTGAAATAATTGCTAAATGGCATTAATCCCTGTCATGTTTTCTTATTTATTAATATCGTATAACGTTAAGAATTTTTGTATTTAATCCTTTCTAATGCTTTAAAGCTAAGGTAGCAAAGAACAACGTGTTTTCGAATTTATTGAGTGAATCAAACCTTTTAAAGTCAAGATGTATAGAGAAAACGTGAAAATAAAAAATTATTAACCCGCATCGTTGCTAAGGCAAAACCTCGATGTACTTTAGAAAGAATGCGTAGGAAATACAAAGAATGAGGGGGAACTGAAGTATTTAAACGAAACATCCCCTTCCCTTGAGATACTAGGAATACTACCTTAAGAACAAAATCATTCGAAGCTTTATTATTGGAATATTAGATGAAAATAATGTTAGGAGTATATTTATTTTTTCATAAAAGACGGGTGAGAAGTTTGGGATTTATCCAAAAGGAAAATAACGCGCGAAATTGATTGATACGAGCGGAATTAAAACGGACTTTCCCTTTGTTCTGATTTTGACGGGTAAATAATGACGCATAAAATCGAGTCCGAGCGTGACGCAGTTGTAATTAGGACAAGGAATGATGCAATCATCCTTTGTTTCTGGAAGATTCTATTCCAAAACGCGCGGTATAAAGAATTTCATCTATCACCGAGCAATTGCGTCACTTATAATAAATAATCGGATGCAAGGGCTTGATTGGTCGAATTACGGCCCGACCAAAGATTTGACGAATCAAGAGATCGCTTACAAACGTTATGGACGGGTGAAATGGCATCACGTGCGCCATGGACAGGTGAGGCGGCAAAAAGGTCGGTTCATTATTACGAGCGGTACCGTGAGGACGACTGGTTCTGTTATTGAGACAGATCCCGGTCGGGGGAATACGAATTAATAATTAATTAATTCATTCAAGTTATCGGTCAGTTACCTTGTGTTCCGAGTTATAATCTCCTGTTGGGAGCGTACGAATTAATAATTAGTTATTTTTGTGAAAGTTCTTCCCGCACGTCAGACTAGACTTGACGCGGGGATTTATCTACGGAATAGTATCTCCAAAGAAATAATCTTGGATTATTATTGGCTCCCTCGGGCGTGAAGCAAGTAAAGTTTCGAGAAACTAAGAAAAGCGGTTCTTTAAATAACTGCGGGTCTGAAATCGTTCTCCCAGGCCGAAGGGCCAGGGAAGAGTTTTGTATCGGCGCAGCGCGAAGCTTCAAAGGGACGCTTGCGGTATCATCATCATCAGAGTCATCGTTCCGGTTTCGTTTTCGGGGAAAATCTTCTGGTTCCTCCGCAGTTCCGAGAGTATAGACATTACGCGTATTGTTCCTTATCGATATTCATGGTGTTGTGGGGTGAGTGATCTCTTTTTATTGTAACCTATCATTGTTGATTTCTCCTTACCTCATAACCTTTATGTTTGTGATGAATATTGAGCGGAAATCGGTCTTTAATGCAAGCCCAAATTATTAGTCTGCCTACTCTGGTATTTTTGTAATATATATAATTTTTTCTCGGCATTATTGCGGAGTTTTTTTTATTAAAATCTCATTGGATTAAACTAAGTATTATCACAATTTTATGTCTTTCCTTTGTTGTTCCCCTTGTCCCGGAGATAATATCTTGGAGGCCTAGTACAAATTATTATTGAGCCCATCGCGATCTGAGACGAAAGAGTACTTGTTCTGTAATTTCTTCATATGCCGCTGAGACCCGGGTAAGTTTTATTGAGAGAGAAATAGTGTCAGAAGTGTTTAAACTATTGCTTTATTGTTGCATGGAGGCAACGCTTTCTCTCTTAATTTAGTAAAAATAGGTATAAGTCTAACAATGTCGCCCGTACGTGGGGCCATTTTAAAAAAAATGCTGGCTTCCAGGGTATTTGACTGAGTGACGGGGTTATAAAGTGTATAAAAATATAATTTGTTCTTTTTTCAGAAAATTTAGCGCCAAATTCGTAAGATAAGCATAGGTAGCCATTTTGTCGTGTTCGAGAAGCATCTGTGGCTGAGGTGGTTGCGAATAATCAGGAGTATAGTTTTGCCGCGTAAAGTGATTAGATACGCATTGAGTGATAGTTTAGTTCAAACAAAATAAGCGACTGAATAAATAAAAGAGTGCCTAGTTAATTGTGGATAGAGAAGTGATTAGTGGTTACGTTCGTGAAGTATTCCAGTGTTTTTGAAATTTCAAGACCATTTGTTTGAAACCAATCTCGCCTTATAGCTTGCGCGGGGATAGGCAAGAGGAGAGTGCGTATAACTTACAGTAGTTCGGTTTGCGTCGCTGTTGATGCGGTAAAGGAAAATAGTGTTACTACATTTAGATAAAATCACTTGGTGCTTATACTCAATTGTTTTCGGAACAAATCTTTGTAATATAAGAGAGTGATTAATATTGAATTGAATTACTTTGAGATTTAAGTAGTAGATTCGTAGCAAGCGGTGTGGTGGAAGCGTGTTTTAGGAAATTTGATAATAATACATATTGGTTATAATTGCTAGTTCTTAATTTCGGAACATTTCAACTAAGGGGGGGTTTGTGTTAAATTAAAGTTACGTTTTAGTTAAATTCTTGTTCCTGTTGAACGGTGTAGGTAAAGCATTGTTTAACAAGGTGAAGTAAGATTTCGTTGGGTATAAATTTTGATACCTACTGTTACGAATAGGATTGAGGATGGATAGCGCAATGGATCCAATAGTTAATATAATGAAGGCCTCGAAGGAAAGGCTAATCGGGGAATTAATTGAAAGGGGATTAGTTCCTGGTAATAATTTTTATGAGTTGCGGCGTCAGGCCTCTTTGTATAACAAGAGTCTTGTATCATCGTCATCAGAGGCGGTGGCCTTACCGGTTAGGCGCGGACCTTACCGGAATCTTATGAGAGCTCCGCAGTTTTTGGAGGGAACGGACCCGGGTGTGACAGTTTCGGGAACCCTGGCACCTTCGCCTGTAGCAAGTTCATCTCCGTATAGTGGGGAGGGGGCGGCGCGTGTAGGTATTCCACGTTCGTCCCCTCAGTGGAATTTAGATTTTTCAGTGTGGCCAGTGGAGCCTTTTTCTGGAGGAGGTTGCGTGAGGGAATTTTTGTCGCGTCTAGAGGAATTGGGTTGCGCACGAGGGGTCGAGGAGAATGCACTCTCGGCGGTCTTACCGGAGTTTTTGAGAGGCGGAGCCTTAACGTTCTTTAGGAGTAAGAAGAGGGAAATGGTGGATTGGAACACGGTTAGGAGACTCTTCCTAGAGAAATACGAGTCTGAAGATTTTATGACGGAGCGGAGAATGGATATCTGGTCTTCTATACAAAAACCAGACGAGTCCTCTACGGACTATGTTTCTAGGGTACAAAATATGAATCAGTCTTTAGATTCGCCCTTGACTGATATGGAATTGGTGAACGTATTTAGGCGCGGGTTACATCACCGATATAGTTCAGTTCTTGTCAGCTCTCAACCGGCATCAGTCAGTGTATTGGAAAAGCTGTGTTTGTCCTTTGAGCTGATGAATAGAGATGAGGGAAGGTTGCCTCGCCCTGCTCCTTTCGTTTCGAGAACAGGTGCCAACCTGTCTCCAGTCTCTCGTACCCCGTATACTCGGGATTCGTTTACCCGCAGGTGTTGGCGGTGCAATCTTCCTAATCATCAGGCGCGTAATTGCCCCGGGCAGCCGCGTGGCCGAAGGGAACCCGTACGGACGGCTGACAATCTTTGGAGGGCTAGAGCCGTCCCAGCGCGTCCGTTGGCTATATTACCCGATATGTCTGGACCGCCTCCAGATGTTCAGTTTCCAAAGAACCGGTGGGGCACTAACCCGTATTAAGTACGTCATAGTTACCGGATTTGTCGCATTACTCAGCGACCGGGAGAGTTTTCCTTTTTTGTAAAAGGCTTGATTGAGAGTACGAGTTCAGGGGAAGAGCGGCCCTACCTACGTTGTAGTATTCAAGATTTGCCGTTTTCGGCTTGGCTCGATTCGAGTGCGTCAGTGGACGCAGTAGCTAATGAGCATTTCGTAATCTCACGTTTGTCCTGACCAATTGTTCCGGCAGGCCGTGAGACGCGGAACGTATATTTGGTTCCGTTCTATTCGCAGTTGAATTTCTTTTACCATTGAGAGTAGTAGCCATCGATAATTAGTTCCGTTTCGTATACGGTTATAGATCGTTTGGCATGGTGTAGGTAGTTGAATCACGTTGTCTCACGTTGTCTTGACCCATCGTTACAAATGATATACCAAGCATCCGTGGTCTCGATCCGCCGTCGCATGCAGTAGGCAGTAAGCCGTCGTCGCACGAGAAGGGATGCGCACGCATAGGTTAGATCCAGTCCGGTGTCCACTATTTAGTGACCCGGTGGAGTATAAGAAGGTTAATAGCATATGGAGTAGTGATAGGCTCATCGGTGCCTAATTGGGAGTCATTCATGGTCGGGAAAGTACAGGTTCTTAAATTAAATTTTCGTTATATTCTTGTTAATGTTTAAATCATACCTTGAAAGTATGCACTGTCGGATTCTTTGATGAATGGCAGTAGAGTTTTTTTTTTTAATAAACAACATCACCAGTGAGAGTTCATAATTCCGCTAGGGTGATTAAACAGTGAGCTAGTCGTGAGGCAATCTCGTATGGAGTCATGTCCATATGTTCTATGTACGGGTTTGGTACTCTTCCCCGTGATTAGTGTGGTTATTATTTTTAAAGAGTATCTGGCGCTCAGAGCCTGGGCCTGGACCATGAGTGACGGAATGCTGAGAGCCTCGAGTAGAGTACCGAATTTCTTATGTACTGAGGGGTAGGCTTCCTTCAGTATCGGGTGTTCATAAGGTTGAACATTGCTTTAGTGCAAAACCCATTGAGGAGGGTTGATGTTTGAACATTACCTTCGGATAATAGTCCGTTTGGAAAGAGTCTGTAGAGTGTACAGAATTTCTTATGGAGGGAGGGGTTGGCTTCCTTCCGTGTTGAATGTTCATAAGGTTGAACCTTAGCTCAGGCAGGTATCCATTGAAAGTAGTGCCTGGAAACGTTGGAGAAGATTGTTATAAGGGTTTGCTAGTTGCTCGTTAGATTGGACATGGAGATGGAGTCTCCTCGCAACAAGGGTTCCCAAATAGTTGGAAGATTTTTTTGTAATTCGGTGATTGCACATCTGAGTCATTGCCTGGGGCTGCTGGTCCGGAGGAATTAAGGAAGTTGGAGTTGCTCCTAGTATTTTTTGAGAATAATAATACCCTGCATCGGTGGTACGTATGGTTATTACTGGTGTAACCAGTTCAGTGGATTATTGCCTTATAGAGAGGAATGGCATCGCTGGATGAGAACCTGGGATTTACTGTTTCGTTTTATTGTAGCACTATGCTGGAGAGTTACGGAGTTATTGCCTGGTGGGTCGGCTCCCATTCTCTGTAAGAGATTGACGCCTTTCTTTACCGTAATTAGTTACGCGGTAGGAGGTCCATTTCGAGTGGTTAAGTTTGAACCACCCACTCATACGTTGAGTTTGTTGTCCCACACATGGGAATAAGTTTGTTTAGGTAGGGTTTCTTGTTTCCCTGTTTACTGCAGAGCGGTTTATTTACATGTAACTGATTACGTAAAGTGAAACTGGATTATTTGTTGATCTTTTTTTTATTTTTTTCCGTCCGTCAGGGACTCACCGAGTATGAGGTCAAGAGGTTATCTGGAAGACAGCTCTATGAAAGGGTTATGGGATATGTGTAGGTTGTTAAGGTGCTGTGGTGAAGGAATAAGACAATAGGTGGGTGCATTTCTCGAATGAGCCTTTGACGGAATTCCTGTAACTTGTACGGTCGTTACCGTTTGTTTCGTATTGCCTATTTCAAGTTTTTTTTTATTAAGGGATCTCCGGGTACGTTTCTTAGGTAATATACGTTTGGGAAACGAGCCCGTGCCTTTGTGGTCGGACGTATGGTGTATCTCGCTGCATAAAAATAATTTCTGGTGTTGTGGGTTTTTGTTTCTAATTAGTCCCTTGTTATCCTCTTTCTGGGGCGCCGAATAGCATCGAGAGGCCTGAACTGCCTATACGAGTTCGTGACAGGCCTGAACTGCCTATACGAGTTCGTGACAGGCCTGAACTGCCTATACGAGTTCGTGACAGGCCTGAACTGCCTATACGAGTTCGTGACAGGCCTGAACTGCCTATACGAGTTCGTGACAGGCCTGAACTGCCTATACGAGTTCCTGACCGGCCTGAACTGCCTAAGAGAGTTCGTGCGTTTACTTTAGTATTTTGGGTGTTTTTGTGATTGAATTATATACATCCAGTAGGGCGTTGGCTTGGAAGGTTCCGATTGGTGCAACCGCGTGTTCTGACCCTCAGCTCCTGGTTATCCTCAAGCGTCATATGCGGATTCGCGTGATTCTTGGTTCCGGTCTGGGGGCCGGGGGACGTGTCTTGCTTAAGATCGGGCCTAACCGCGAGTGTTTCAATAACATTGTTTATTCTTTTCAGAGAGAGAATAGGAATGGATTAGAATTTCAGGGAGAGGGTTAGGTGTGAGCCTTGTGGTAGGACAGTCGTTGAACAGCCGGTTCTGCTTCGTTCTAGCTATGTTAGATTTCCTAATAGTTTAGAAGGGTTCTTTTTAAAATTCCGTCTCGAAAGAGTTCTCGGTCCTTGTCTGATTACATTGGCTTGCGTAATAATTACCACTTATTATACCAAGTAGGTGGACTGTAGGGATTGTGGAAATGTGTAATGCAGTCCTTAGCGTGAGGGCTGGATTTGGGCTTGTAATGATTGATCTCTGTTCACAGTGAGGGGGAGAGGTTGACAATGGAGGAGTAGAGTCACCCGTATAAAACCTGTAAGTGTATAATTAAGTAAGTGTCCAGTGTTATCTTTAAGGGCAGCCGCGAAACAGGCTGCAGTGTTTAGTGAGAGGACGAATGGTGATTAACTAATTTGGTTGTAAACCTTTTCTCAGCATGATGTCCTGAGAGGAGGGGTGGGTTAATTATCTATTAACGGTCTACCTTTTTGTGATATAGGGTGACCATGTATAATATAATTTTGTTTTTTTTTTATTTAATGTGGATTCCTTTTGTTGTTTCTGCTCTGTACTTTGATGTATCACCAGCCGGGCTTTATGTAAAATCATTATTTCCTTGTTATTATTGACGGCTTACCTTTTTGTGATATAGGGTGACCATGTATAATATAATTTTGTTTTTTTTTTATTTTTTTTTTAATGTGGATTCCTTTTTGTTTTGTTTCTGACCTACCCTTTGATGTATCACAAGCCGTGCTTATGTAAAATCATTATCTATTTGTTCTTAGGGACGGCCTACCTTTAGTGATATAGGGTGACCATCCATAATACTTTGTGTTATTTTAATTTTATTTGAAATTCTTTTGTTTATATCTGATCACCTTTGAAGTATACGGTGACCATGCCCTAGGTGAATTTGTCTACAATCTATTGTCTTTGTTTTTTTTTTTTTTTTTTTTTTTTTTTTGTTTTATTTGTTTTGTTTATTAAAATTATTTTAGGAATTGTACTCCCTGTATTATGCAATTGTTTCAATGCTGGTTGCCCTGTGGTTAAACCAGTATTGGAAAGATAATCTTCTGTACTATTGTAAGGAGTTACCGGAGGATTGTTCCGTGCTCCTTAGTATAAGGTTATGGGCTATAGTAGATTCAGTAGTGTGTTGTCATCGTAAGGTTTCCGTGGTTTCCTTGCGGCTAGGTTCCCTTACACCAATTAGGGGTGTCCTGCAGGCAAATGCTGACAACCGGTAAATCGGCCACGAGACCGTATCCAGTAGGGGGGACATACACCCCTTGCTCCTTATAATTGCCTACAGCTGATGTGTCTATACTCTGGGAATGATAATTTTTTTTTTGTTGTTTTTTTTTGTTTTCTTTTATAACATAAGATGGAGTGTTAGGAGTATATTTATTTTTTCATAAAAGACGGGTGAGAAGTTTGGGATTTATCCAAAAGGAAAATAACGCGCGAAATTGATTGATACGAGCGGAATTAAAACGGACTTTCCCTTTGTTCTGATTTTGACGGGTAAATAATGACGCATAAAATCGAGTCCGAGCGTGACGCAGTTGTAATTAGGACAAGGAATGATGCAATCATCCTTTGTTTCTGGAAGATTCTATTCCAAAACGCGCGGTATAAAGAATTTCATCTATCACCGAGCAATTGCGTCACTTATAATAAATAATCGGATGCAAGGGCTTGATTGGTCGAATTACGGCCCGACCAAAGATTTGACGAATCAAGAGATCGCTTACAAACGTTATGGACGGGTGAAATGGCATCACGTGCGCCATGGACAGGTGAGGCGGCAAAAAGGTCGGTTCATTATTACGAGCGGTACCGTGAGGACGACTGGTTCTGTTATTGAGACAGATCCCGGTCGGGGGAATACGAATTAATAATTAATTAATTCATTCAAGTTATCGGTCAGTTACCTTGTGTTCCGAGTTATAATCTCCTGTTGGGAGCGTACGAATTAATAATTAGTTATTTTTGTGAAAGTTCTTCCCGCACGTCAGACTAGACTTGACGCGGGGATTTATCTACGGAATAGTATCTCCAAAGAAATAATCTTGGATTATTATTGGCTCCCTCGGGCGTGAAGCAAGTAAAGTTTCGAGAAACTAAGAAAAGCGGTTCTTTAAATAACTGCGGGTCTGAAATCGTTCTCCCAGGCCGAAGGGCCAGGGAAGAGTTTTGTATCGGCGCAGCGCGAAGCTTCAAAGGGACGCTTGCGGTATCATCATCATCAGAGTCATCGTTCCGGTTTCGTTTTCGGGGAAAATCTTCTGGTTCCTCCGCAGTTCCGAGAGTATAGACATTACGCGTATTGTTCCTTATCGATATTCATGGTGTTGTGGGGTGAGTGATCTCTTTTTATTGTAACCTATCATTGTTGATTTCTCCTTACCTCATAACCTTTATGTTTGTGATGAATATTGAGCGGGAATCGGTCTTTAATGCAAGCCCAAATTATTAGTCTGCCTACTCTGGTATTTTTGTAATATATATAATTTTTTCTCGGCATTATTGCGGAGTTTTTTTTATTAAAATCTCATTGGATTAAACTAAGTATTATCACAATTTTATGTCTTTCCTTTGTTGTTCCCCTTGTCCCGGAGATAATATCTTGGAGGCCTAGTACAAATTATTATTGAGCCCATCGCGATCTGAGACGAAAGAGTACTTGTTCTGTAATTTCTTCATATGCCGCTGAGACCCGGGTAAGTTTTATTGAGAGAGAAATAGTGTCAGAAGTGTTTAAACTATTGCTTTATTGTTGCATGGAGGCAACGCTTTCTCTCTTAATTTAGTAAAAATAGGTATAAGTCTAACAATAATTGATAAAAAAACTAGGGAGTATGAGTCAATAGTTTTTCTTTTCAATTAGTTAGAAAAATTTAAATATTTGGGTGCTAGAATAATGTGCAATAATGAACTCTATAGTGAAGTGCTTGAACAATTACAAAAGGCCGCAGATATTTCCGGATGTTTAAAGAACACTATCTGGAAAAACAAGCATATTAACATCCAAAGCATGGTGAGGATATATAAGACCTGTGTCCGCCCCATAATGGCATACAGTATAGAGTCCAGAGCCGACACTGTCAGAACTAAAAACCTCCTTCGAACCAGCGAAATGAAGATACTCAGGAGTATCGCTGGCAAAACCCTTCGTGATAGAGTACGTAACACAGAAATCGGAAGGACGTGTGAAGTTGAAGATATTGTCAGATGGGGACGACAGAGAAGAAGGTTCTGAAACGAACACGTATCCAGAATGGCGGGACCAAGAGCCGTAAGAATGGCCAGGGACAGTATCCCCCAAGCAAGCAGACCTCCAGGACGACCTCCCAAAAGATGGAAAGACAGCTGGCAGTCGACGTCGCAAGAGCAAACAATGATGCAGGACCATAACAGGCCAACATGCTTAAAATAAGATGAAGAAGAAAAAGAAGAAAAATTAGAACGAGTTCTATATGTTTCGATTTCGTCAAATTTCGTTGTGTTTAGGATACCTTACCTTAGAGCCACGACGTTTGAGCATAATGATTTTAGTTTCACCCGCCTGGAAATACCACAATACAAAGTTTTGTAAGTTGTTGTAGCGTGTTCGTATTGTGTTTAAACTTGGATATTTTCTATTTTGATAAATGGCCACTGAATTTGTGTGAGAACATTTTTCACGTATTTTCAGACAATAAAGAAAAAATTATATTTTTGAAAAAACACTAACATAGTTTAAGTAAACATATAATTCTTTATAATAAATAAATTATGTATGATGTACAATATACTTGAATATTTTACTAGAAATAACTAAGTTATTTTACTTTTTAGATTTCACTGTGACACGTGTTACTATCTCCAAGCTCTCTTCAGGCGAAAGGATCTCGATTTTTTACGAGAGCTACATTTAGGTCAAACTGGTGTTATGTTTTATCGGACTTGTGTGATCTATTGACCCAAAACAATTATTTTAGTTAGACGATAATCTTTATTAATGACTTTATTTCTGATAATCCTCATTTTAAAATATTGCACTTTTTTGTACACAATTCAGCCTGGCGAGGTTTAGTAATCTCTGCCGCTTAAAGTATTTTTAGCATCAAAAAGTAGTTATTGAAACTTAAAGGTAAAACTAGACTTGACCATTAAAAAAATGGTGAGCTACGGGAATCGAATTCGCAGACTTTGGGCTGAAAGGTAAATGTTTTACAATTAAGTCCACGGATGACGACCAATACAAAACTTTGTAAAATTTTTACGATGTTTGTAAAATTTTAACTGTCTTTTGTTTGAAATCATGATTTGTCTCTATAATATATTTAAAGGATTTTGTTTGAAATCACAATTTGTCTCCATATGTTAAGCGAATTTTGTTTGAAATCATAATTTGTCTCCATAATATGTTTAACGAATTTCGTTTGAAATCATGATTTGTCCCCATAATATGTTACGCAAATTTTATAAAGTTGTCCTAAAGGTTTCAAAATATTTCATGAAAAAGAAAAACAAATTAAGTTATTTTTTTCGTGATCTTTCAGAATATGTTGAAAAGGAAATAAGGGTTAAAATATCATGTTGTAAGCTGATGAATGGTAATAAACTTATAAAAAAGAATTCAGCCTTGATTCACACAAAGATCATATTGATATTAAAACCTTTTTGTTATCTAACGAACAAGATATGTAATCGACGATGATCTAGGATATGTGGAAGATGTGGAAAACAAAACGAAGTCTAAGTGTTGAAGAGTCTAAAATTATATACATGTAGTGACAGAGTAAAAATTCTATACATGTAATGACAGAGTAAAAATTCTATACATGTAGTGACAGAGTAAAAATTCTATACATGTAGTGACAGAGTAAAAATTCTATACATGTAGTGACACAGTAAAAATTATACTGATCAACTCCATATATGTTAGTATGAACGCATGCAAGCTATGGTTCAATTTTAAAAGGGTCTCTATAGAACGATTTTGGGATCAAATATATTATAATAACGTGAACCGATTAGTATTAAGTCAATCGTGCTACTTTAGCGCATCTTAACATACATATTTGGAGAAGGTAGAACGCAAACGTTCGTAAACTCGATAAGAAATCAAACAACCAGGGTGAGAGAAGGAATAATATTATGTACCACCTACGAGGTGATCCGGGTTGCTTTCCTCCATCTAGCACAGATGCTGACTTAAAGATGGCAATTGTCTAGACTTCGTCTTCATCTAGATATTGATGTACCGTTTCTTAATATATTTATGACTGATATTTGAGGAAGAAAAAGAAAATGATGATGGGTATGTAGAACGAATAATGAAGACAGACTAACAAAATAAATATAAGGAAAGGCCGCGTAAGAAGAAGACTACGCCAAGTATAGTTGGATCAAGTGAATGATATTTAGAAACAAGAAAATGTAGAATGTCAGAGAAATCGTAGGAGTTGTCTTAGAAGGTGTATGGATTAAGAAGGAATGAAAAATATGTATCGCAATAGAAAAGTCTGACGCCCTGTCCTATCTATCTAACCCGACAGAGGGCATGGTATGTATTATATTAAATTACTTGACTTTTTTTCTTTGTTCTCACCAATTTTAATTTTCATTAGACTTTCAATATGTACATATTAACTTGTTTCAAGTATTTACAGTACCCAACGGTAAGTAATACACATCGGGCTTAAGACTTTCGGCCATAATCAGCTAGCTTCGTCTTTGTAGAGGGTCGTCTTTGTCATTCATACACGTGTTCCGTCACCATTTGTCAGTCGTTGTCAAGCAATCTAAGGACAGAGGTGACGCTCTACAAAGTCGAAGTTAGCCGATTATGGCCGATAGTCTCTTTCTTAAGCCCGATGTGTTTTACTAACCGCCTGGTACTGTACACATTACGTGTATTCATATCACATATTACGTATGTATATTTATTATTTATAGTTAAGACGTCAACACTGTGGAGGTTTAAAGATATAATTCGTTAAGTAAAATTTAACTTTACAAAACGGTATAACCCTACCGGTTTCAAGGTTTTTACGTCATCATCAGGGAAGTACAAATAAGACTTCAAGTCTTGAAGTGAAAACTTTGAAACCGATAGGGTCGTACCGTTATGTAACAGTGTTTTAATTAACAAATTAATGTGTATTATACGAGTATTTTATATGAATGCACTATTTATTTATTTACCATAAAATGTGAAATAAATTTTTCATTTTCATTTTTTATTATATTTACATTTGAGTTGTTAGAATGCGCATAATGACTTAGTCCAACTTTGATAAGCGATCTTTTATAAAGCAAATGATGTCACGCACAGTAGCTATAGAATTTTGCCTCATTTGCGTGACAACCCTTTACGTCGGGGATCATGAAAAATGAAACGTCGTATACCAACTATAAATGTTATTAAAATAATTAATTATGTTAATCAATAAACTATGAAGAGAAATTTTTCATTTGTGTTTTATTACACTTTGTTGTATACCATAGTGTACACTTTAGAGTAGCGCTAATGTGGCTACCAGACTTAATTTGTTCTTTTCTATAGGATTTTTATTACACTTTGTTGTATACCATAGTGTACACTTTAGAGTAGCGCTACTGTGGCTACCAGACTTAATTTGTTCTTTTCTATAGGATTTTTATTACACTTTGTTGTATACCATAGTGTACACTTTAGAGTAGCGCTACTGTGGCTACCAGACTTAATTTGTTCTTTTCTATAGGATTTTTATTACACTTTGTTGTATACCATAGTGTACACTTTAGAGTAGCGCTACTGTGGCTACCAAACTTAATTTGATCTTTTGTATAGAATTTTTCAAGTAAATAATTATTATATTTTTTATACATTATTTATAGTTAAGGCATTAACACTGTGGATGTTTAAAGATATCGTAATTTGTTTGATCAAACAATATTTATTCCACTTTATGTAACGATATAACCCTGCCGATTTCAATGTTTTCACCTCGTCAGCAGGGGAGCACTTAATTATTATTTATAAGATTTCTGGCTATTCGGGTATTCCTGAAACCGTGCACGATATTCCATTATATATATGAATAATCTATTTCTTCATTCGTTCTAGTCGATAAAAGTGTTTTTTCGTCTTAAACGTGTTAATTTTAACGTTTTCATCTTAACGTGTTCATTTTAACGTGTTCATTTTAACGCGTTCATTTTAACGCGTTCATTTTTTTATTGCAACTGTTATATTAATGTTTAATGAATTGATAATAATATTTATTTTAGATCAATGTTTGTTTTCTTGAAATAATTCAACTTAATCGATTTATATTGTTATGAAATGTCATGAAGAAACAAAACCAGATGTTTTGAATAATTATTAAAAAAAATAGAATTATTGAATTCAATTAACATTTTGCATGCCACAAAGTGATAGAGAGAAGGATGGCGTGTGCTGCTGTAGGAAGCACTTGAAAACAACCATTTTCAGAAAGTCTTTAATTTACGGTTAAATATAAACAATTCATACATACACTACACTCCACCTAAAGCCAAATGTATTATTATCACATATCGGAAGATTTATTAAAGTTTCTTTGTACGTTTTCCTTTGGAAAGTTTTCTGTGGTTTTCTTACCTAATATGTGTTTCTTGACATTTACAAGTGTAAGGAAGTTTCTTATTTAATGGCCGCAGCCATTATCTTCCTATCCTTACACTCAGCTTCATTTATTTTTTTAATGTTTTTTATGTGTCAATAATTGTTAGTTCGAATCCCGATTAGAACGCACTTGAGGTGAGTCTACTCTCTAAACGGCGCTATATTATTTTTCCTTTTATTATTATTATTATTAAAACGGTGTTTAATAAGCCTTCAGTAAAAAAACCTTACTGAAGTCCTTTCAAAATGAGTTTTGTACCAACGGGAATCAAACCCGCAACCCGTGGGTGGAATACGAGTTTATTTTCAAGTAGATTACGGAAATCGTTTTTATCTTAAATGCGATCCGGCAGAACTTAAAATATTTAAAATAGATACCATTGTTCTTGACAAAAAAAAAATTGGATACACAGAGAAGATGAGCGATATGACTACGGGATCCTGACAGATTACGCATGGGGGGGAGAAAGGTTTCGAAAGGAAGCTTTTGCTCTGGTGTGATTTATCATTTTTACTTTTTAAAGGGATGTTTATTTTTAAGAGTTTTCTCTGTATTTTTTATAGATGTAAATGGAGTTGTGAAAACTTTTTTAAATAAGAAACAATGTTTTAAAAACTGGATTATAACTATAAATTGAATCAAAAATATTTATATTCTCGTCAAGATACTCGTAAGACCATACATGTCAACAAGACACCGACAATTAATTTCTTGCGTGTTGGTTTCTGAACACATAACACTCAATTAGCTGTACTATTTTTGACACTATTATTTTGTTTTTTTCATACATATGAAGGGAGGTCAATAAACTCGCGGAATGAAATAGTTCTGAATTGGGTGCTCTTCACAACTGTGGCTTCCAAACATTAAATCACCCTCCCTACAGCCCAGACCTGGCACCGTCTGACTATCATTTTTCCTATCTGAAAAAACAGCCTCAAGGGAAGACATTTACGGACAAAGAAAAAATTCAAAGTGCAATCTTGGTTTATTTTGAGGGCAAAGCAAATTTTTTTTTTTCGTGGGTATAAATAAACTTATTGAAAGATCTTAACATGTATTAGAGTTAATATTGAATATATTGAAAAGAAAAAAACAAAACAAAAATTTCCAATTTCCCCTTTATTCCGCGAATTTATTGACATCCCCTCGTATGTATGACTATATTCTCAAAAAATCCAATATTTGTTATATGTATGCGTTATTCCACTAAAAACAAATCTGAGTTCTTTACCTCTATAAAGTAAGTCTTCGACGATTACGTAAGTCTGCTTGGTGAAGTTTGGTAATATTCTGTGGTACACATACATAACATACGTGAGTGTGGGTCTCTTATTGTTGTTTTAATTTTGGTTGTTTTTGTATTTGTGTTTCTGTGTGTTTTTCTTTGTTTTTTTTTTTTTTTTTTTTTTTTGTTTTTGAGTTTGTTTTGATTTTTGTTCTTATGATTGTGTGCAGTATATTGTGGGATGAATATTTTTGGTCTTTCTGGAGCGATAATGTGTGAGGAGTTGAGTTTCGCAAGATGTTTCCAGTTGTAGTTAAGTGTCACTGTTTGTCAGGTTGATGAGAGCGTGCAACGGGGTTTTTTGTGTTATCAAAAATCGGAAAGAAGTATCGATTTATTTTTTCATGCTAAATATCCTCAGTGAGATACAGGCAAAAGCCTAGTTTACTGGGGATACGACAAATGAAAGGCAACAAACCCAGATCCATTAAAATTATATGTCCAAATCAAATTACCTGTTGTTTTTTTCTCAAATTGTGTATATTTCTTGTCATGTGTAATAAATAAATAAATAAAAAATATTGAACTTAAATATACATATAATTATTAAATAATTTTAAAACAATGACTGTAATTTATTATTACTTCTGTTTTTTGTATCTTCATGTAAGTTTAAGATAAAGTTTTGTATTATTTGTCTATAATTTTAAGTACTTGTATAACCTGTCACATGTTCATTTGTATATAAAGACACTGTTGTGTCGTTAATTAAATAAATAAATAAATATATGCCATATAATTAAAAAAACATTCTCATCATTAAATAACGTCAAAAAAACACAATATTGTTTAATTAAAAAAAGAGTTTAAAAAGTTAACCAGTAGATTGAACAAAAAAAACACTTTCTTGTAGAGTTATAATAATTCAAAAAACTAAACCAGTAAATAAAACAAAAACACTTGCAATATGAATGTGTTATTGAAAAATGTTTAAAAAAACATTGTCATAAAATTAAGAAAAAAAGTTTATCTTGTAACTTAAATATTGCCATTGATTGAGCTAAAAACATATTTCACATGAGTCAGAAAAAATTATGTATCTACCATCCGGGTGTATGGAATTTGATTCACGAAGGTACCAAAAACAAATATTAAAAGGGTCCAAGTCTGGATAAATAGTAAGGTTAATGTTAACTTTAGCGTGCGGTAATAAAGCAAAACACTGAGTGGTAAAGCTAAAGTTTAGATAGCTGATAAGCTAAAGTTTAGATAGGTGATAAGCTGAAGTTTAGATTAACGGAGCCGAATACATATTGTGTCCCATTTATGTACTTTGTGATATAGAACCTCCATGGTTCAGTTGCTAATGCTGATGTCTTCCATCCTGAGGGTTGAAGGATTCAATAATCATTAGTATCCCTTTTTTTAAAGCTTTCAGTCTTGTTTTCACTTAAGGACTTTTTAACATCGATATATTGTACTGTTTTACACTTTTGTTATATACAGCACAACCTGTTGGCCTTATTGGAAATATGTTACAACCATCCAGAAAGACGTTGAAGAGGACTTAAATAAAAACCAAACTGTATTCCGTTTTTTTAAATCTGGGTTTCAACGGGAATGAAACCCGCAACCTCCCGGTTGGAAGGCAAGCTTCTTACCAACTAAGCCACGGAGGTCATTCGTGTTTTTTCTTTTATCTTTCTGGTTGGTTGAAAAATATTGCCTTATGATAATAAACAAAATTGTAAAATAATATGTTGAACAGAAAAATATGATTAAATAAATTGATACCTAGATTAATTAAGCAAATTATGACTTATGTGGCCTAGTTGGCTAGACGCTGCTCTTCCATCCGTGGTTTTTGGATTCGATTTATGATAATACTAAAAAAAATAGTGTATAAAGGTAAGTATTTAAAGAATTAAGTTGCAGTGGGGTTAAATAGTTGTATATGGTATCAATACTTACAACCGCTAGACATGTGCGAGTATTGTTACTGATCTAAGTGCAATAGTGTTTTCAACTCATATAATGTTAAATTATGAAATGCTTGCCTATTCCAGTAGTTTATAGCCCGATAGCTCGATTACTATGGACGAATATGAAATTGTCTCCTAGCCACGGTTTTTAACATATTCGCATAATCAATTAAGATATGTTGAGGAGTAACATACGGATTATAAAACAAAGTTAACTTAATTTAATCATGTCTTGGAAAAGTTTACCACGAATAACATTCACGAAACTGGTAAAACAAGCAAATCAGTGTAATTTTTTTATATGCGGTGTCTCACAAAACAAACTTTTGACATCGACATTATAAACTCTCGACCAACTCTACCCTGCCTCCTCGTTTAAATCATCTTTCTGGTTTATTTTTAATTAAAACTTTATCTCAATTGCTTTGTGAAATCATAACTTTATTAACAAAGTGCACGCTTTCTTTGAATTTTAAGTTCCTCTGTCAAGTTCAAATAGTAAAAAGCTTCAGAATTATTTTGTCTTACAAGCATAAAACTATAATTTTCATAGGATTCAAATAAGATAAGAATCTTTTATATGAAAATTGATGTGCTGAATTCCGGACCACAAATACTTTTGGTCCAGATCTCTTCGGCAATATTTTCAAATTTAATATAAAGTAGACCCTTGCGGGTTTATAATCGTATGATACTCTCTTCCAAATACTCATAAATATGTTAAAGAGGCTTTAAGTAAAAACTTTACTAGAACCCAAATATGTTTCGAGGCTTTTGCGGTTCTTTGTATTAGTTGGATAAGGTTTTTCGGAGTGGTGTTCTTTGTGGTTTTAGAAACGTCAGCATCATAAACCAAACCACGCAATATAATACTTCGAAAGACCTTATACAACTACAAGTATTCCAAGATTAAGTATATATACTTTAAATTATTATAAATTCAATATTAATTAAGGTATTCCTAAGATTGAAACTTTAAATTGAAAAACACAGATGTAGATATTTTTAATTACCTAGTAAGAAAATTATCTAATTGATGGCCGTTCTATTTCATGCACTGCTAATAACGTAAAAAATCTCAAACATTCCAAATCACATGCTTTGGTATTTAAGCGCATTCTCTTTCAATGGCTGCTCTCAATTCATTAACTTTTAATGGTTTTATGCAATAAACTTTAACTTTGATTAGTTTCTAAAAAAACGTCTATTGGTGTGAGGTATTGAGAGCGCGGGGAGTATTTGATGCTACCTCTACGGCTAATCCATTTGTTCGGCAAATTTTTATTAAGATAGGTCCTCACATTACAATGATAGTAGGAAAATACACCATCTTGCTGGAAATACAATTTATCTTAATTCCTAAACTCTTCACAAATGCGTGGTATGACCAACTCCTGCATAAAAGTCAAGTATGTTAGACGGCAGGGGTGTATACACATTATATGTAATTTTTTTTTTTAATGTATATTAAGGGAATCACACCACAACCCCGAGTTTGAATACAGGCGTCTTACCAACTAAGCTACTGAAATCGTCTTTGTGACCTTGCTTTGCTTAGAGTTTTCAGTTTTTCAAGTTTGTTGCCTAATCTAACTAAAAAAATTTGATCATTCGACGTTTTTCTGGTTTACATTAAGAGTTTTATTATTTCTGTATTTGATTTAAGATAAGTTTTTTCTATTTTATTTATAATAATGTTCTAACTTGTCATTATTTTTCTTGTGTATATTGTCCTTTATTTAATTATTTGCCTCAAGGAATTAATGTATTTAAACCAAAAAAATATTCGCATAACACTGTCTCAAATAAATTTCCAAGTATAGATCATTCAGTCAAAATACTCATTTTACAATAGTGTGAGTAACAATGCGTTTACAAAAACTTGTCACTTTACTTTTTTAATGAACTGAAAAAGCAAAAAAATATATAAAATTATAATTTTATATTCAAACATAGAAATGAACACACACGTTTTGTCAATTAAAAATTCTGTCAGCTTAAATTGTAATAATCATAAAAATAAAAATTAAGTAAGTTTATTTCACATATTAATTGTTTAGACATGGCAGATTCTAGGAATTATTAAATAACAAGAATGAAATTGTTCAAGATTAAAAATAAATATAAGTACAAGTATTATTGTATAAAGTAAAAATATTCGTCAGCTTTAATTAGATTGCACATAAAAATAAAATGAATGTAAGATTATTTAACATATTAATGCATCATAATTACAATGCCAAATAATAATAGTGGATGGAGTGATACTAAATTCTATGAAATTTTCAGTTATAACAAAGTGCATTCTAAGCTTTCGAAACATTTTGAGTTATACATTACATTACACAAAAATCGCACCCCTAATTTCGACATGGTAGTGTTTTTCTAATAACCGACTATTTTAACAACTACACAAATGTGCGCTCTGCGCGAACCAATCGTGTGGCATTCTAAAACCAATACCACTAAATAAGTTATGTAATACGGAGTGTTACTCACAGTATTGGAAAATGAGTCTTCTGGCTGACTGATCTACGAGTATATCTAACTGTTTTATCGACATGCAAGTACAAAGTTAATTTGTCTTTCCATGGAATATTAAAATTTCAATATCAAAGAATAATAAAAACATAAAAAATCAAGATATTTCATGCAAAACTTTATTTTGCACAAAGCATGATACAATAATTTATCGAAATACGTTTATTTGATAGTAATGTAACATATATGAACTTTATTGCATTTTCTTGCAAATTTAGTAGAAATAAAATCAAAATCAACATATCAATTATAAAAGTCAAACACCTTATGTTATCTTATCGTACTTTTTGCAGCACATTTAAGAGTTCCTGTTTATTCATGAATAAAAAGCTTTCCCGACCACACAACCCCTTGCCTCTGAAAAACGGTAAAAGTTGCTCGTTGTGTGAGTCATTAACGCTTTACGAGCTTTTATATTCTAAGTTTCCAGTTAATACCAAATAAACCCTCATTAGAAGCTCTCTTAATTTCAAACCTTTTAGCAAATACCTCACAAATGCATTTTGTATCCAATAAATGAGACATAATTAGGAATGAGATTACCGATTTCCGTGGTCTTGTGGTAAACACTTTACTTCCACCTGAAATTTTGGGATCAATTCGTGATAGTGAAAAAAATTTCAGACTAGTAAAAGTGTTCGTCTAATAAAAAAATATTCATTCGTGGTTAGTACGTGCGTGTTGGTATACCTTTAAGTGTCGTAGTTTTACCAACATGTGCAATTACAAACCGCAAGTTACGGACCTACAACAGTGGTTCAAAACCCGACGGCTCGATTACTAGGACCAAATACAATATTGTCACCCGGCACGCTTTTCAATATATCCAAATCGCTTATGGAATAACATTTATTGAGATGCCATACAAAAGAAGACAAATTATTGAGACAATTTCCAAAAATAATTAAAAGATTTTTTTAAATATATATATATATATATGTATATAATATATATATACTCCTATATCTCTAAAATTATTTCAAATAACTTGATATGTTAAACAAACATTGTTTTGTCGACTTCACATAATTTTTTTAAATGCTCTAGACAAACTTGCACTGAGAAGAATACATGATGCGACGATATATGAGGGAATACGGAATGAAGTGATTAGGGATGAATGTAGCCTTAAGGCTGATTTATGGAGTAAAATAAAAAAATCCCATTGAGATGCTTTTGGCATGTAAAACAAAGAAAGGGCTGATAAAACAGATATATCGTGCAAATGTGAGTTGAAGGCGTGGCAGAGAAAAGCCAAGGAAAGTAAAGTGGGATAAAGTTAATTGGATTTTGATAGAAGAAAACGTAAAAAGCCAAGATAACGCAGGAGCTGTATGAGAAGGTGTACGGATGTAAAAGAAGGAAAAAATACGTGTCTCGATAGGAAACGTCTTTTGCCATTCTTGGTTGGCAAGCGGCTTTATGGTGTGAGTATATGTATATTATTAGCTGGTTTTATCTATTTAAAGGTGTATTGACCCCCTTTTCCATAAATTTAAAATTAGTATACCTTAAAATCTTAAGAAGGCTTATCTCAATAAGTCCTGCTTGATAACTTAATCAAAAAAGATAATTTTCACCTTGTTATGAGCCATGTTCTATGAGACAGGTATAGAAAAAGACAATTTTAGAGCAAGCTGTAAGTAAAAAATCGAATATCAATTTACTTTAAACAACTCACAATTAAATAACGTATAAACTAAAACGTTTAAACCTTTCTGAGTAAAAAATAAATAAAGAAAACTCACTTCATAATATCATCTGAGATTTAAAAAAAAATATATAAACCTCTGAAAATATTTAGGTTTAATCTACTTTATTATCAAGGATAGAGTTAATCCTGTCTGATTCCCTCTTCATATGGTCAATAGATTCAGAAAAAGGTAGAATAAAAGTATCCCTGACCATGTAGGATAGTTTAGAAATAAGATCGAATGAAAAAATATACAGACTTTACCATTTTCCAGAAAACGGTTATCAAGATCTTATCCAGATAACTGTTTTCCTTTGAATTTCCGGGACATAGCAAAATATCGAATTAAATTATAATCCCATTATTTTAGATGAAAACTTTTTCAATTGCGTGTTATTTCTTTTTTCTTTTCTTATATAATTGAAAAAATAAAGTTATATGGTTATTACAATTTAAATCAATGATTTTTTTGCTAAAGTTGTTAAAAAGAAACCAAAGAATAGTACATTTCAGTTTTTTATTGACCCCTTTGCACGAACTTTTCCTAATACGCAAAAGAAGGTCAATATTTTTCAGGATTCTTTTTATATAGTATATCCACAGTCACTCAAATGATTCAATATATCTACGAGGATATCACGCGTGACTGAGTGTTTAACCATGATATTCGTTCTGTAAGTTGGCGTATAGTTCAGTCTGATTTATTGCACGACTGTATTAATTGAGGGCACATAGAATAAGTGCTTGATGATTGCTAAGATGGTCAGCTAGTGTGTCCTTAAGCGACAAAATAAAAAGCTCACGCATTCGTGGAAGCCTAGGTGTTACAAACATCAACAGCAAGATGGAGGAGAGGCGATTGAGATGGTATGGGACGTTGGACGCAGAGTACCCGATCACATTGTGAACCAGGCAATCTCCATGAATCTTCCTCGAATAACAAACAGAGGAAGACCAAAGAATTCATGGGTGGTGCAAAAAGATAACCTCATGCAGAGGCACGGCCTGAGGGACGTAGTCCGGGACAGAAGAGCATACAACCTGAGGACGAGGAGAGCTGACCCCAACAGTCTTCGCAGACAGTGAGCTGGGATGGAGCCAGGGAGAAGAAGACATAGAATAAGTGCTTCTTGAACTTTCAGAATATTGCTATGGTTTCTTGCATATTGGTTTTGAGACTTCCATAATAGCATGCCTTCAGAAGTTCAACACAATACGCATATTTTGGATAGTCACCCTTTATTCTATACCAGGTATGGATAGGTCTGGCCTGTGATGTCAATTTTTGTGGCCCATATAGGATCACAACTTAATGTCACACAGTATAGAATTGCGATACCTTATAATGAAAATAATTTGAAACATCGATGCGTTAATGAATGAAATTACACAAGTTTTTAACGTTTTAAAGACATAGAAAGTATTTTCTCAATCATTCGCAACCCTTAAAATGTTAATTCTACTTTTATGAAATATAATGATTTCAAATAATTGAGAATAAAAATTGCTGTCATATTTGTTTCTAAATATATGCAAACAAACTTTCTCAATTATGAAGTTACATAAAAACTCAATAAAATTAAGAGTAACTAATAATACCTATTAAGAAGCAATATTAATGCTGCCAAAACAAGCATGCAGCCTGGCACGAAAAATTTGTAGATGATAAAAAGCAGTTTTATTTTTCTCCCTGGATATTTTTTAATTTGTTACATTTTTTTCATATAATTATAAATTAAAAGAAAATTATTAATTTATAATAAATATATCAATCGTTAAATTTGACTGCAGTATTATTTTGTCCTCTGACCCACGATGACTTCCCTCAGATTGAATATAGGTTTGACAAAGCCTGGGTAATAGTTTGGCCATGCCTGTTCTGTACCATAGATATTCGTATCTGAGGATGTTTTGTATTTTTTCTATTGTATTATTATTTGCGCTAATGAAATGCTCAAATATCTGATGTTTATTCTATTCGAAGTAAAAAAAATTCGATTGATGTCCTAGGAATATCATATGCTGGAAAAAATGTTTTCAAACGTCTTTACAAATCGATAATTTAAACATCTAATGGTTCAAATCTTATTACAGTTTTAACTGTAAATTTGCCTAAAAGTTCATCATAAGCTTTTCTTGGAACGACTCGATATATTTCTTCTCTCATTCATGGACCGTTGATGTCAAAAAAAGCTTTCTTTATTAAGGTTTATTTCATATTTTTCACAATTCTGGTTATGGTACTTCCTTACCGTTTTATTATCTTCGTATTTATCTTTTAAAGTTCTTTCAGATTGTGATATCGTTTAAACTATCACATTTCATCATTTTGTTTGGATTAAACCTTTTGATTTAATTATTTATAACAAGAGAGCTTACCGATAAGTGTGTCGCGTTTGATTTGGAAGTATGCTGCAATAATGCAATATACCAGGAACAAGCACCTGGAAAGGAAGCAAACTTAATTGGTGTGTCAATAATTTAACCAGCTGATTCCAACATTTTCAATTAAACCCTTAACCCTTCCCTTACGGTGATAAAAATAATACGCGTGTTACGGTGTTGGGTAGTGAGTACGCAATAAAAAATTAGCGATTTTAAATCGGAAAAATAAAAACCTTCATAGATAATCCCCTTAATTAATTATAATTGAAGTTAAAAATTGTAATAATTGAGATTTATTTGCTGAAAACATTAAAAAACCATCTGAAAACATTAAAAAACGCTCACGAAACGGGCGTACGTCTAACCTATTTACAAACCTAGAAGCAACTAGTGGCGCGGAACGTCAGTCGCATACCCCGGCGCATACGCCTTTCCTTGCGACGTTGAGACAGTTCAGCTCCTCGCAATTCAGTCTAGTATGCAAGAGTGAGATGCGAATATAGTGTCGCACTTCCCGCATACTATTCACCTATCGTCAACACGAGGCACTCGCCGCGTTTAAATGCGATTTTGTTTTCGATCTTTACAAAACACCTTGATGATGTCGATAAATTCTGATTATTATTAATATTATTTTTTAAATCAATGCGTAAATATATTATGGAGGAATACCTTAAATCTTAACCTTGTTTTAATTATATTTTTAAAGATATTGATGGTTATTAGAAGCAACGTGTAGAAGATACCCAACACAGGGAAGGAAAGGTTAAACAAAATCAAACTGAAAATGTTTTAAATTTGACAATATCAGTTAATTGAAAAATATACAAACATTGAAAATATTTGTTGTCTTTTTAAAAATAAAAAGATAATAATCATTTTCATCAAATATTTTTCTTTTAGCTATTTATTATCATTTTAATGGCGTGTTGCATGCTATGTTATTATGGTAAACCTTACTAAGAAGATCGCGTCTGTTAATTATTTTTATTTGTTGAGTGAGCTTGACAAAGTATGTAAATTAAATAGCTTAATAAAAATGGTTTGCATGAAAGTTTTCTTCTCTGAATATATTAAAATTTGTTAAGTACTCGTATGCTTAGCGAGAAAAACGTTAGGAAGCATAACATTACAACAATCATAAATAAAGAACGAATAAAATAAAAAGATTTGCATGTTATGATGATTAAGTTTTTTAGCGTGATGCTTAACTTGATACGTCATGATGATTTTGATATGTCTTGTATTTAAAATAAATACAAAGTGAGAGTAAATAATCAATGAATGGTCGAGTGAATAATAATGTTTATTTGTCTACAAGTAGGTATTTTATAGTTGTGCGTGAATGCACCCGCGATATATACTTTGTCTCACTCCTGCGCGTGCCCCAGTATAGCGGGTAGGATATTTATTTGCCGAAACGGTGAGACAAAACGATGCGCTCTCCCTCTACCGTGGAATGCCGCGTAAATTATATTTGCGAGTACACATTGTTGACGTTTCTAGTATGTGACAATTGTAGATGTCCAGAGGTTGATTCATCGGTCGTTGACCCTGTATGTTTGACAATTTATTTAGGGACGTAGGTTTTCCCTACAGTTTTATAAAAAAAATACTTCGAATGTTTTATACACATGATAAAAAAAAAAAGACATTTTTATGAAAAGTCCACGAAGCAGCACACTGTTAAACAATACCCCAGACAATCATTTAATCTCAAATGGTTTTCAATTTTTAAATCATTTATACAAAAGATAATAATGGATCTCGTTGTTTTACCATTTTCGATGTTGTAAACATCGTCACCATTATAACGTCATTTTCCTGAAAGGGTTAGCTCAAAGAACAAATCTCCACTTCATTCGATCCGGGTACATATAACGTCCATACACCTCATCATGCATTTCTCTCTTATCGTAAAGCCTTTTCAATGTCCTTTTACCAATTTATGTTACGCCACGTTATTCTACGACTTATTGTCTTCTTATTGAATAATGGCCGTGAACTCTTCCGAGTATATACCATACAGTTGTTACTTAATTAAGATTATTACATCAGCTTATTTAAAAATCGTTTCCTATAGTTGTTGGTTTTCTGTTTATCGATATGCAATTAAGTCTTAATGGTGTTATGTTAAGGTTTACTTAGAGTTTTTTTTATAAATGGAGTAATGAAAATAAGTAATGATGTAAACAATTAAAGAAAATGAATGTGAACTACAATATTTACTATTTATATTTAATTATAATACTTACAATATTTACTATTTATATTTAATTACAATATATACAATACCTACTATTTATATTTGATAACAATATACACAATATTTATATTTAATTACAATACATAAGATTTATTATTTATATTTTATAACAATATATACAATATTTACTATTTATATTTAATTACAATATAAACAATACTTACTATTTATATTTGATAACAATATATACAACATTTACTATTTATATTTAATTACAATATAAACAATAATTAATATTTATATTTGATAACAATATATACAATATTTATATTTAATAACAATACATAAGATTTACTATTTATAACAATGTATACAATATTTACTATTGTTATGGCCTTTTGCAACGAAAACACTTTTAGAATTTCAACTGTGTAATTTTACTTGTATAATCGTTGAATTACATTATAGTATAATATTAACAGTATTGTGGAAGTTATAATAACGATGATGTTAACATCATAGTGGCTTTAAGAATTATGATTATTGCCTCTGATATGATGTCATATTTAAAGCGAAGATAACGTACGCATGACCCTTAGATAATTAAGAAAGAATTGGTCGAGTATGTTATCGGTGCCCTTAAGGTCAAATCGATATCAGGCAATTATTTGGAATGTCTCGTTTGCTGTTTACTTTCATATGAATTTGGATAGTGACCAGTTCCTGATAATTCCAACAAGATAATAAATTTAAAAATAATACATTGAGTTAAGTTTGACATACACGTGATAACACTAATATTTATTGGATGTAGATAACATAGTACATGATATGGTTAACATTGATAAGCTTAAAATTGGTTTGAATTTGTTACATTGTTACTTATAATATTTATTGAATGTGGATAACAGAGTATATGATAAGATTAACATTAGTAGGGATACATTACACTATTTATAAATGATCACAATATGAACAATATTTATATTTAATTACAATATATAAAATATTTACTTTTTATATTTTATAAAAATATATATTGTACAATATTTATATTTAATTACAATATTTACTATTTGTATTTTATTACAATATGTACACTACTTACTATTAATATTCAATTACAATACAAACAATCTTTATGATTTATATTTAGCCACAACGTTTACTATTTATATTTAATTACAATATTTCATATTTATATTTAATTACAACACATACAATATTTACAAAACAAAATACTGAACTGTTTAAACAAAAATAGGATTTTAAGAAAACAAGTTCCTAGCAAGCAACATCATTCGAAACAGGCAGAAGAACAAAGCAATCAATAACTTCTGCCATTGATGCATTAGAGTGGCCGGTGGATAAAGCTTCAGCAGCAGATTTAAAGACCACGTCCATTTTTCGGATCGAGATCCTTGAGCTTTTGGTGCCAGCATAACGTGGTCACCGATAATGATGACTCTGGCTTTACAGCAAGTTAGGATGATAAACAACTTTATTTTAAGTTTAGTCAAATACGCGGGGAAAAGGTTTTTTTTGTTTGAGAATTGTTCTATAACAAACTCTCAGATTCAAGTAAAAATTGGCAAAAAACATAAAAAAACAAATTTGATAATTAGGGATTCTCAACATAGAGAAAACTTTTTTTTTTATTAAACAAAGTAAATTATTGTACAAACATTTGTCAAGGCTATACCTATATATACAAATCTATTACTTAACTAATCTTAATTATATGTTATAATTTATGCAATTACTTAATCTTATTATCCTACATATCATTTTATTTTATTTATTCAATCTTAATATATGAGATCTTAGAAATAATTAACACCTACATACTACTTATAACTAGATAACAATTCTTACACTAATTATTTAGAAAAAACAAGTCCACTCGTTCAGGCTACTTGTATTCCATCACATTCACTCAGACCTTGGTCGTCCCAGCTAATACTGTAGGTTGACTAGTCAGGCAACAGATAATGCTTCGGGAGCTTGTGCTTATAACGGAAGGGCAAGTTGGATTTACTCTCGTAAGCCCCCAGGGCAGCGACTAAGGGATTGCTGTGATTTTGTTGGCTTTATAGAACTTCACGGTCCAACCGAGGATGTGGTGTTGTAGGGTTTCTTCTCGCTGTTCGGCGTGAAGTCGGGTAAGATTTATTCTGGGATGGGTATTAAAATATATCTCAAATGCCTTGTTCTGCACTCACTGGAGTTTCAGGTGATCCGTGTTGCTCACACTACCTCAAACAGGTGCGGCGCAGGTCAAGATAGGACGAATAAGGGTTTTATAGAGGAGGAGCTTATTTTTGGGTGAAAGGAAGCTGCGTCGATGAAATATCGAACTGCTAGCCCCTATGCCCTTGTGACCCTTCTGTCGATAGAGAAAACTGATAGCCTTTATATAACTATTAAGTAAGACTTTTGATTGAAATAAAGACGTGCCATAATCATCTCAAAAATCTAATAGTTATACGAGTATATGTTGTTTGGAAGCTCTCAATATTTTTTCGTAGTTCATACTTTATTGATGTTTTTATCATTTTGCTACGTTTTTTGTATATTTACTCGTACCTCCTATACTAGTCGTGTTAATTATTTTTGTAAATATTTTATCAGTTTGATAAAGATAAAAAATATGAGCGGCACAAAACGAATTACATTTTACCGTTATTATTATTTTTTTTTTAAATATTTTCAGATCAAATCATTGATTTGAGTTGGAATATTCAATCTAAGATATCAAGAAATAACTTTATAATGGCAAAAATTCTCCCAAAATAGATTTTTTGAAGTTTTTTAAAACTTTTTAAAATTTTATATAAATTTTAAAATACTTTTAAAAAACTACCTTGAATCTCGAGCTCTTTAATATACTATAGAAAATTTTGTTAAGCATCATTAAAAACAATAGTTTCCAAAACTTTGAGGACCCGCTTTTCATGTCCTTATCTTCTTTTATACATTTCTCATCCAATTATGAAACTTACATCCGAATGTTTTTGAAACAACGTAAAATAGAAAAGAGATTTAAAGCGTAATTTAGCTGAAAACAAGATCAACGCGCAATAAGTACTATTTTTGTCAATAAATAAATCGCAAAATTCAAAATTATTGTTCACAGTGCCAATCTTGATGCGGATTGAAAAGAAGTATGTTAATATGAACTTAGAATATCTGGTATTACTACATTTAATAGAGTAAGAAATACATACACATATACCATCATGCGATTTCCCTATTGGGGTAAGCAGAGAGGAGTGCGCGCCAGACTTTCTTCTCTCGACACACACATTCTTAACATATTCTACATCCATACACATTCTCATACAATATACGATTTATTGCGACATAAAAAAACTTGGCCCAAAACAATTTTCTTTTGTGTATCATCCTTTTTTATTGTATTTTGTTATACTAAGATTATGTTAATTTTAGTTTATTTGGCAAATGTATTTATTAAATCACCATGTTTTTTTTCTAAGCTTGAAAAGTTTTATTATTTACAATAATATTTTTTCCAAAAATATACTTTTTTTTCTGATGAATATTGCTGTTATGTATATAAAAATTCTTATTTTTTGTAACTTTCTGCTTTATTTCTTTCTTAGTCACCATTTAATTTTTGAGTGACAATTTCGCAACCCCGTTCACTGGATAGAAACCACAAAGGAAAGATGAAGTAAATAAAATGAAATTGAATTAATAATATTCATTATTTGCGATACTGAAAAGACATCCCTTCTCCAAACAATATTTTGTTTATATTTCGACCGAAGTATTCAAACACTGTTATTTCTTGCTTTAAAATGGTACTCTCATTTCCGTCGAGCATAACTTTTTGAAAATATATTATTTATAGTAAAGGCATCAACACTGTGAAGGTTTAAAGACAATGTAATTTGTTCAGTCCAAGAGTGTTTATTCCACATCATATAACGATATAACCCTACCGGTTTCAAGATTTAAATCTAATAATTAGAGAAGCACAAACAAGACGTTTTTTTGTGCTCCGCTGATAATGAGGTGAAAGCCTTAAAACCGGATGGGTTATACCGATATATTTGTTTTTCGTTTTTTTTTATCCACTTGACACGGATTTCTTCTGTTACACAAAAAGAGTATGCTTCTAGCGTTAGCTTATTCGTTAGGAAGAATATCAGCCAGGATTCTTCTCATACTGCTAGACGGTACCGAGAATATATCAACCGTGTCATTCAGTTGATTCAATATCTCTATACCACGCGTGAGTGAGTGTTTAGCCATGATATTCGTCCTGTAAGTTGGTATGTAGAACAAAGTGGGATTCCTTGCACGGCTATATTTATTAGGTGCATATAAACTAAGTGCTTCTAGAATCGCGGGACAATTAAAGCAACCTTGAAAAACTTTAAGTAGGAATATCAACGATAGAAAAACGTTAAGTAGGAATGAGAGTATAAAATAGATTAAACAGTGTTGGACTAAACAAAGTATATTTTTTTAGAAACTTTATAAACTCTTCTGGCACTGGCCATAATAATCAGGTTAATTTCATTTATACGTGAAAAGGAAGGATATTTCTCGTTTTATGGTATCCTGTAAGTCCTCGACCATTTCTTTTGAATGAATTGCATCAATCTATTTGAAAGATTTGATTATACGTCAATAATTAATTAATATATGGACAAACTTTTTTACGCAGGATACTCTCGGAGTATCCTGGTCATATTGTAATTGAACAATTTAATATTTTTATTGAAAAGACTGCATCATACGTGGGTAATAAGTATGTGTATACAGATAACCTTTTTAACGGAGGAAAGTTTGGCTGGAAATAATTGAAGAAAGTGCAGTCAAATATTGCGGAAGTTGCGATTTGAGACCCTCTGCAATAGGTCGCATTTAACGCTTAACATTAAAAATGTGAATTAAGTTATATAATAGTACAAATGAACGATGGCCTCTATGACCTAGTCATTATGACGTTTTTTTTAACTCAGAGGTAGTGGGTTCGATTCCTGTTGGTACACATATTTTTTTAAAAGGATATTAACCTTCTTTTTCCTTAAGACTTTTTCATTAAGGATTTAACCACCTTTTCGTAAGAAATTGATCCAAGGCTATAATCTCGCCAGGTTAACCTACATACAACAAAGGCATAATGCTATACAATACATAATGCTTACATAATACTATACAATACATAATGCTATACAATACATAATGCTATACAATACATAATGCTATACAATACATAATGCTATACAATACATAATACTATACAATACAAAAAATATTATATATTAAGGTTTATTTATTTGTTATTATATTTTATTTGCATTTTTTTTTAAGTTTTACCAAAAACCGGTAAGATATTTTGATCAAACCACTTGACTCCAACAACAACATTCCGTTTTCGAGCAAAGTCACAATTCATGGTTTAGAAAAAAATCTGAATAGACCGATGCACTACAAAACAACTTCAGCATCCATCATTAAAAATATTTTATTGTCTTCACGATAAAAAAAAACCATCAAGACTCCGACGCTTTCTCCTTTGGGCTGGGTTAAATTCCCAGTAAACTCGGAAGCGAAAACATTTCATTGAGATGGTTTTCCTTTTATTACAAAATATTGAAAACCTCGAATTCCCTTTGGGATATTTTTATAGAAATATGGATAAATATTGAAACCGAAGTTCTGTCCTCATCCTTAAAAAATTGTAATAATAACAATACTAGGACAATTTACGTAGAACAGTTAAGATCGCAAACTTTCCTCAAGGGTAGTCTAACTCGGGATTCGAACCCAATGATTAGCAACAGGTTAGAACTATAAAAATATAGTAAACCATTTAATAAAAGAATAAGTAAATGAGTTTGCAGGCATTAGATTGGGTACTTCCTCGTATCTGTATATGTCAAGTAAAATACATTTGGTGGTAAAATCGTTAAAAACTTACCAAGGGAAGACGAACTACAAAAACTTTCTTTGAAAATCTTTCGATGTGTTAACCTTTCCTTCCCTGTGTTGGGTATCTTCTACACGTTGCTTCTAATAACCATCAATATCTCTATAAATATAATAAATACAAGGTTAAGATTTTAGGTGTTCCTCCATAACATATTTACTATATTTTGTGAAGATCGGAAACAAATTCGCATTTAAACGCTGTGAGTGCCTCGACCTTGTGTCTTGACGATAGGTGAAGAGTATGCGGAAAGTGCGACACTATATTCGCATCTCACTCTTGCATACTCCACTGAATTGCGAGGAGCTCAATTGTCTCAATCGTCGCAAGCGTAAGCCACGCCGGGGTAAGCCACTACCGCTCCGCGCCGCAGTAGCTTCTGGGCTTGCAAATAGATTAGACCTACGCCCGTTCCGTGAGCGTTGCCAGGTGGTTTTTTAATGTTTTCAGCAAATTAATCTCAATTATTATAATTTTTAACTTCAATTATAATTAATTAAGGGGATTATCTATGAATGTTCTTATTTTTCCGATTTAAAATCGCTAATTTTTTATCGCGTACTCACTACCCAACGCCGGAGCGCTCGTTTCAATTTTAGCACCGTAAGGGAAGGGTTAAAACAACACATGTCTGAAGGTAGTGTGTGAAGTGATCAAATGTTACCCTTAATTTTATAATATATACGAAAAACGGGCTTTCTAAAACTGCACAAGCCACCTATATATATATATATATAATAATTAGAGGCAGATAATTCCACGCCATATGACCAGCACCAGCAGAAGCGTTTTTATAATAATCCACCCTATTGGATCGATTTGGAACAATTTATTTATTCTATGAAGGTAAAAATTTACCACAACGTTCTAATCTTCTTCGAGGCAACATCTTTCATGGGGAGATTTAAAAAATTTAATACGAATAGAAAAGACCCATCAAGGTACGACAACATGAATACAAAGATATAAAGTTCGAAATCAATTCGTTCGCAACACTTGAGTCAAGTGGTCTCAGATGACATTATTGTCACGCCTTTTTGCTAAATTTAAGAAACAAGAATTATATGTACACAATTGATTACATAAATCAATTCACCAAATATCAATCTTACCAAGGTGACAGGGCCGGACAGGTCAGTCGGCTTCTTAACGAGACAAGTACTCTTTAGGTCTCTGGGGTATTGTTGGGTTCTCTTAACTCTGAATAAGTCTCTCTAGTTTCTCGCCGTAATCAAAATGGCGTCCTGGAGTTCTGTGATATATGAGGGAGAGCAGTGTCGGACCCAACGTCTGAATCTCACCACGTTCTGCACGGAATGGCCCGAGCCAGCTAGCGCCCGCTCCCCCCTGGCCAGGAAGTACCACGAGGCAGGGGTGCCAATCTCGACCTCGGTCCCCCGTGACAATGTTGTCATTGAATAAAAATGTACCTGACTGCAAGGGTAGTTACCCTTATCTTATTGTCTTTAGTATTTTAAAATATTCAAGTATTTCATAATATTTTAATCTTCCTGTTTTCAAGGCAAGCACATGGTCTCGACACCACAAGTTTCATAAATTATGACATGTCGCGAATTAAAAATTTCGAGGACGTGAAGTATGCAATTTAACAAATATAGTCCTAACACCCCACCCTAAGTTATTGAAAGAACAAAAAAAAAACAAACAAAAAAAAAAATTATCCTCCGTATATCACAGACGCATCAGTCCGAGGGATGTTTCTAAGGAGCGAGGGGTGTATGTACCCCTCACCGGATACGGTTTCGTGGCCGATTTATCTCTAGTCAGCATTTGCCATAGGTGTAGTCTTAATTGGTGTAAGACCGACCACGAGGAAGGGAACCACGTAAACCTTTCCTTAACTAGGCTCCTAAACAATTTAACTTCAACACATAGCCGGTTACACAGGAGCGGGAAACAATCCTTCCCAACTCCTTACACAAAAAAAAAATACACAAAGGTACAAGATTACAAGAATTGATACAAAACAAAACAATGCACAATGGTACACGATTACAGGAAATCGATACAATATTATTAAAATCAAATCACACAACAAGAAATTAAAATAATACTATACAATCGGGTAATATAATTAATAAAATATTAAACTGCAAGGTCAACTAACAATCAAATGTTGACCAAGAGGGAAACAAATCAGTTAAGCCATTCTCTCATTACAATATTCTGAGAAATGGACACAGCTTAACCAAAATAATAAAACAAATCTGCAGTCTTCTCCCAAAGGCTGACTTTAGTGGGTTCACTGTAGGTCACGGGCCAACCTATGAACCAGCTGCTCTTCAAAGGTGATTCCTGAAATTCTCCCCTTTCAATGTGGATTATCTTCAAAGGTGATTCCTGAAATTCTCCCCTTTCAATGTGGATTCCGTCCAACCAACCACCCACATGGCTCAACACAAAATTAGAATCCCACCTCCCTTGATACACCAAAGACAACACTTTACAACACATTCCTTTCCTCGCCCTTCCCTATACTGCACAGTCGGGAACCGATAAATTTTAAAGCGGCCCCATATCACGGGCGCTTTCCACAATACGACCGCCCCTGGCACACAGCACAAGACGGTCCAAACTTCCGGCCACTACCGGGCGTAGTGATAACAACAATGATAACAATAAATTTCGCAATTGCCAATATCTATCATTTAAAAATTTCAAGAGGTTCACACAGAACCTTATACGTCAAATTACAAATATCCTATGGTTCACACAGAGCCACTTTCGAGGACTTGTAACTCCTTAAGTTCAGACAGAACTTTATACATTGAATAACAAATATCCTATGGTTCCCACCGAACCATTTTCGAGGACTTATATCTCCTTAAGTTCAGACAGAACTTTATACATTGAATAGCAAATATCCTATGGTTCACACCGAACCATTTTCGAGGACTTATATCTCCTTAAGTTCAGACAGAACTTTATACATTGAATAACAAATATCCTATGGTTCAAACCGAACCATTTTCGAGGACTTATATCTCCTTAAGTTCACACAGAACTTTACACATAACTTGGGTTTCCTCAGACTCCAAGGTCTGGACAACCGTTGCAGTAACAATTCACCACCACACAGAATGGTAACTGTATAGGTGGAGCCTTAGTCCCTTAAAAAAAAAAAAAAACACAAAACATGATAGAAAATTGGCAAGTAGCCCCGGCTGACAGCAGGACGCGTCTACGGACCCCCAGAACAGAGCCAAGAATCACGTGATACCACTTACACAACTTTGGTCATCTAGGATCCGAGCGACAGACACGCGACCCCCCCGAACCGAAGCCACCCTAGCCCGAAACATGTGCATGACAGAACACATAAAAAACACAAAACATGATAGAAAATTGGCAAGTAGCCCCGGCTGACAGCAGGACGCGTCTACGGACCCCCAGAACAGAGCCAAGAATCACGTGATACCACTTACACAACTTTGGTCATCTAGGATCCGAGCGACAGACACGCGACCCCCCCGAACCGAAGCTACCCTAGCCCGACACATGTGCATGACAGAACACATCTGTAATCGCAATCGCTAATTTGGGTTCATGAGGCCCGTGATGGAGACACACAGCAATCCATCCCAGATGTATTCTCAGGCCATCTTCAAAACCTTTATCGGTTGGGAGGCTAGCTTCCCCCAACCCGGACTCTTAAGGCTGCCCAGGGCCTCTCGGTGATTCACACCGAGCCAAAGTAAGGAGACAATGATAAACAACAACAACTGGGAATTCAATTTACCGAGCGAGACCCACCATACGTCCGACCACAAGGGCACGGGTTCGTTTCGAGATTTAACTATCCAAGAAACGCAGCCCCCAGTCATGACGCATGCTGCCAACACTACAGTAACCAGAGCTCTTATTCCAAAACTCAAAACAGAGCAAACTTTGGAATTCAATTTACCGAGCGAGACCCACCATACGTCCGACCACAAGGGCACGGGTTCGTTTCGAGATTTAACTATCCAAGAAACGCAGCCCCCAGTCATGACGCATGCTGCCAACACTACAGTAACCAGAGCTCTTATCCCAAAACTCAAAACAGAGCAAACAATACAACGGTAATCACCGTAACAGTTACATAAAATCGGTACAAGTTCAAAACAAACAAAATTAGAACGGCAATTACCGTAACAGTTACATAAATTTGGCACAAGTTCAAAACAAAACAAAAATAGAACGGCAATTACCGTAACAGTTACATAAATTCTGTCAAAGTTCATTCGAGAACGCACCATACTCTTATCCTTATTCCTCCCAGCAGCACCACTACAACCTCCACATTTCCCATAAACCTTTCATCGCGCTGCCTAACAGACTACCATGCGACCCCGTACTCGGTGAGTGCTTTGACAGAACAAAATACATTATAATATTTTACACAACAACAAAAAAAAAATTAATCATTTTTATTTCAAATTATATACTCCACACTCAACAGGAGCCAATTCGTCAACAAGATGACTTACTTCAATACTATAGCCCTTCAACACCGTGGAATGCTACACCTCTCTAACAAGAAATTCCGAACACATCAGCGGTTATTATCATCATGGAACCCCGTCCAATAACTAACACTTGCTACGTGCAACTATCCGAAACGGATACTCCACTGTACCATCTGTACAATCTTTTCCAAAATTCAACTCGGTGGAAAGCAACACCTACTCCATAGCATTACTGAACAATTCTACTGCTATTAAACTTGCGGACCACCGTCCAGCGATAGCATTTGTGCAAAGCAATTATCCACGATGGATACTCTACTGAATCCTCAGTACAATCTTTGGAACGCTACTCCCGGGGGAAGGGTACACCTCTCCGTCAAGAAGTTCGGAATACATAACGAATTCTTATCAGATAAGACAACAATTAGGAAGACAATCCTTCCCTAATACGAAATTCTGAAGACTTCCAAGAATTTCTTCACTTAATGCCCTAACTTCTGCAGCCAATAATTCGATAGGGAATCTAATGAGAAGGTAACAATTACCACTAAATAACCCACAACAGCTGTTAGGTAACCCAATACCTAAGCTCGCATTACACAAGAGCAATTTGATCCTGAATGTAATACGTGTACCTTCTACAAACGGTACTAATCATCTATGTATTACATGAATTCTTACTTCAGAAGGACCTAAGTCCTTCGTTGAGATACATATAATCCTACTCTAGGCTCTCAGCATTCCGCCACTCGTGGTCCAGGCTTAGGTTCATTGAACGCCAGGTATTCTTTGGTTAAGTCACCGGGTTGAATACCAGCCCATACATAAAACATATGGAAATGAATCCATACGAGATTGCCCACGGCCAGCTCACTTATTCATTCACCCTAGTGCAATAATAAACTCGCACTGGTGACGTCACTTGACATACTAAACTGTCATTCACCAGGGAATCCGACAGTGTACACCTTCAAGGTATATAACAAAATATTTAATTTAATTATTTTAAGAACCATTTTCCTAACCATGAATGACTCCCAATTAGGCGCTGACGAACCCATCACTGCACTGTCAACTATTAGCTTATCTATAATCCACCCGGGCACAGAAGCTGTGCTCAGGACCGGACCCATATCATATGTTCGCGTCCTTATCGTGTGACGACGGACTCACCGCATAAGGTCTATTCTAAGCTATACTGTATTCAAATAGTCAATTTATATAATATTTATGCAGCTACTAAACTTCAGCCGTATTCTTATAAGAGAATAACCGCTGTATTCCTTCCCTCTTACAAGACAAGAATGATACATTTAATAATTTGACTCCAGGTCACGCTTTCTAGTTTCTAAAGAGAGAATACTCGACTACGATCTCCCTATTACGACGAGAAACAGTTCTATAACCAAATATTGGTCACTCGACCACGCTCCTTAGCTTCTAAGGAGAAAATACACAAATAACTCTATCGTTATTGCAACAACAAAGGGGCTATACTCTATTTAACACTTGGCCATGCTCCTCTTATGTGTCTCGACTACGAGAATCCGAACTAATTCTCACTTAGCTTTATGACATGGAGTGCTATACTCCTCTGTCGGTCACTCGATCGCGAGACTATCATTGGTCAACCTTTGCAATATCCTTCACGTGATATCTCCCTACCACTTTTCCACTAAGCTCCGACAGCTCGTAAACCGAATTGGAGATTTTCCTGCTAACCACGCTCTTTATAAATCTCGGTGCCAGCTTGGCGCTGAAGTAACGACCTGCATTTGACTGTTTAAAGGACTTCCTCCATACCACCTGTCCAACGGACAGACGTCTCTCTCTACGGCGTAGGTTATACCTAGCTGCGCTACGCTTAAACCCAGTCAATAGTTTAGCAGTGACGGTCTCGTACAATTTTTCCATTCTGTTTAGCCCTTGGAGATAATTAGGAGATCTCGTGGAAGAGACAATCTGATTCGAATCCAGTTGGTCGTGGAACGAAGCATGGGGAACCGGATGGAATCCGTGAAACAGATAAAAAGGGGTGCTACCGGTGGCTATGCTCACAGTATTGTTTAAACAGGAACAGATCTTCCCTAAGAATTCGCACCAATCTCGTTGATTGTCCTGTACCAAAATGGATAGACACGTCAGAATTGAAGAATTATATCTCTCGCTGGTATTGTTTTGCGGGTGATAATACGCGTTGTAAAAGAGGTCTCGTATCCCATAGGATTCCAGGAATCCTCTGCATTCCTTCGATATGAACTGCCTACCATTATCCATTACGATGGTGCGTGGCACCGAACACGGGAGAAATATTGACGCTTCCAAACACCGAATTATAGCCTTAGACGTGGCCACTCTCAAGGGAAAAGCCCATACATACTTACTAAAGTTATCAACTACCGTTAAAATATGAGAGTTCCGTTTCCTAGACAAAGGCAAGGGGCCAACGAGGTCCATACTCAAGGACTGCATGGGCCGGGATGCTTGCTTGGGCTCACTCATAAGGCCACATGGACCCTGTGTGTTATGTTTATAGGCCTTGCACGTTTCGCACCGCGATATAAAATGAGTTACTGCCTCAGATAATTTGTTAGCAAAATACGTCCGAGTAATAATTTCCATAGTCTTCCTAACACCCGGGTGACACAGGTTCGAATGTATATCATCGATCAAGGGGACCAACGCATCCTGGGGTACCACGACCCTCCAATCTCGTTCTCCCTGGTTGCGGACAGGGTCGTGAGAGGAACGACACAACCGCAATAGATGTCCCTTTGCTACTTTAAAGTTTGGCCGCGACCGTGGATCCTTCTCGCACTCTCTTAGGATCCGTAAATACCATTCGTCGGTTACGTGCTCGAACGGAGGGGAAAAGCTCATCGCGGATACCTCGATTCGACTGAGTGCGTCAGCCAAGCGATTCTCGCAACCCTTTTTATAAAGGAAATCAAAATTATATTGTGAGAGTCTACAAGCCCAACGGGCTAATCGGCCGCTCGGTGAAGACAGATGGTCCAGATATTTTAAGCATCCGTGATCGCTCTGAATCGTAAACCTGGTTCCGTCTAGATAACTACGGAAATGATGGACTGAGTCCACGATGGCCAGGAGTTCGCGCTCGGTGGTACTATAAAGCCTTTCCGCCGGGGAAAGCTTTCGTGAAAAATAAGCTATGGCATGTTCAACACCACCCGGCATGGATTGTGAAAGAAAGCTACCGATGCTTATTCCGCTCGCGTCGCAGGTGAGTATATATGGCACCGTATAATCCGGTGGCTTCAGAACGGGAGACGTAATCATGGCACGCTTGAGGAGGACGAATGATTCTTCAGCGGTCGAATCCCACTGGAACTTAGAGCCCTTAAGTTTAATACTAGTCAAGCGACAGAGGGGCGCAGCGATCTTAGAAAAATCTTTTATAAATCGGCGGTAATATGAACACAAACCGAGGAAGCTTTTCACTTCCTTTACACTCCGTGGCCTAGGGAATTCCTTCATCACCTTAATCTTTTCAGGGTCCGTTCTCAACCCTTCGCGGTCCACTATATGTCCCAAGTACCTAAGGCTTGACTTGCAAAATTCCGACTTGGCCAATTTTATAGTAAGATTGGACTCCTTCAACCGGCGCAACACCAAACGTAAGGTGGCGATGTGTGAATCGAAATCTGCGCTGCAGATTAAGATGTCATCTAGGTAGCAAAATACATGATCGCCCTGATCGGCAAACAGTTTATCCATTAGCCTCTGCATTTCGGCAGGAATATTTTTTAGACCAAATGGGGTGACCACAAATTGGTACTGACCCCGGCCTTCTACGAAAAACGCGGTCTTGCACTTAGAGTCTGGGTTCAACGGCATCTGCCAGAATCCGTGACTTAAATCCAACGCAGAGAGATATCGGGTATCCCGTAAATTGTCTAAAATTCTATTAATATTTGGTAAACGGTACGAATCTGAATTCGTAATGGAGTTCAATTTACGCGGGTCCAACACGAATCGAGCTGAACCGTCCTTTTTCGGAACGATAAACGCATTATTTAGCCAGGCGCTGCGCGACGGCTCAACCACTCCTAATTCGAGCATTTCGTCTAGCTCGGAAATCATCTGTCGTCGGCGGATATGCGACAGAGGGTAAGTTCTCTGTTTTACGGGTGAATGACTGCCTGTATCGATAACGTGGTTGACTAACGTGGTACGACCCAGACCCACCCTTTCAAATGCGACACTATTGAAGTCCGCAATCAAAAGGTTCAACTGCAGATTCTGTTCAATAGACAAATCTGCAGCCGATGTCAAGCATGAAGGCTTAAAAGACTTATTTCCTATCTCGGACACAACGGGTCTCAAAGATAATTTTTCTATACTAGAAGAAGGAAAGAGATTCGGGGTAAGGCCCGAGTGCTTTAAGAAAGGGGTACCCAAAATCAGGCACTCCTCCAATGAAGGAACTATTAAGAAATCCGCCCAAACGGTCTGGTCATCGTAACATAAAGGTAACTGTACAGAACCCAGCACACGGTGTTCCTGGCCACCCGCCGTATGCACGATTCCCTCGCGAAGTAGAGACGGACAATACTGACTTTCAAATTTTTTAAAAAGTTCTCCACCAATTACGTTAACCGACGCGCCTGAGTCAAGCAAGGCCCTAAATGGCAATTCTTGAATATAACAGTGAAGGTAGGGTCGCTCGTCCCTAGCATTAGTAATCTCTACAAAATTTACGAAAGGGAACGATTCTTTTGAAGCTGACTGACGCGACCAACCCGGGAAATCCGACGTAACTGAATCGGGTTGGTGCCCTACCGGTTTTTTGGAGCATTAATAGACGGGGGCGGTCTTGACAAATCCGGTAACAAAGCCAACTGTCGAGAGGGTACGGCTCTGGCCTTCCAAAGGTTGGTAGCCGTCCGTACAGGTCCCTTCCTAAAACGTGGCCGGCTGGGGCAATTACGCGCGATGTGATTAGGAAGCCGACACGAATAACACCTCTTAGGTAATGGTTCCTCAGCATTCGAGGTGTAAGATACCGGTGACAACCGAGCACCCATTCTTGAGAAAAGGGGGGCAGAACGAGGGGACCTTCCCTCGTCCCTGTTCATTAGGTCGAAGGTCAGGCACAATTTTTCCAACTGGTCAACCGAAGACGGTTGCGAGCTGACAAGGACTGAACAGTACCTATGATGTAGGCCGCGTCTAAATACTTGTAATAAATCCTTGTCAGTGAGAGGCGGTTCCAAAGACTGATTCGAGTTCTGGATTCTCGAAACAAAATCCGTAGATGATTCGCCCGGTTTTTGTATGGAGGCCCAAATATCCATCCTGCGCTGAGTCATAAAGTCTTCCGACTCATACTTTTCTAAGAAAAGTTTCGTTACTGTGTTCCAATCTTTAAATATCTTAACCTTGCTCCTAAAGAAGGTTAATGCTCCCTTACGTAAAAACTCTGGTAAGACCGCCGGAAGCGCGTTTAGGTGAACACCTCTGGCACAAGCTAATTCTTCCATTCGTGACAAAAATTCCCTTATACAACCCGTTCCGGTATATGGATCAATTGGCCAACACGAGAAGTTTATATTCCATTGTGGCGACGGAAGTGGAACATGAGAACGGGAAATCCCAACCTCAGTATACGGAGATGAATTTGTCAAAGGCATCGGTGCCAGAGCTCCCGAAGCGGTATCCCCATTATCCGCCCTCTCAAATAACTCCGGAGCTTTAGAAAGGTTTAAATATGGTCGAGTTCTAGGGGGTAAGGCCACCTCCCTCGATGATGATGGAGCGAGACCTTTATTGTATAGACTGGCCTGACGACGCAATTCGTAAAAATTATTACTGGGGGAGAGTCCGCGCTCAAGTAATTCCCCTATCAATCTAGCCTTGGTCGACTTCATTACGTCCCTAATTGGATCCATTGCCAACAACAACGAACAAAAAAAAAATTAAAACAATAAACAAGGCCCAAAAAGAAGAAAAGAAAAAACGCGATATCAGACCCCACTAACAAAAACACACTTCTAATTCAAACGATATGTTAAACAAACAAAGACTTCTCTCTGAAGCGTGGTACAAATTTCTGAACACCCTAACTTTTAAATCGAGTTTAATAAGGAACACACGATTCTTAACAAGAAAATATTTGGAAAAGTTAGCTAGAAATCTATTCCAAAAAGACTCGAAAAACGGCCTTTCCAACTCGGAGCCCGTAGCACGTGGGCACAAGGAAGACCATGTGGTCGCGAACAGCGAAAACAAACGCGGGAGAACAACAAAAAAAACAATGGCAGTAAAAACAAATGATGCGAACACGTGGGAACAAAATAGAGAAAACAAACGATATGTTAAACAAACAAAGACTTCTCTCTGAAGCGTGGTACAAATTTCTGAACACCCTAACTTTTAAATCGAGTTTAATAAGGAACACACGATTCTTAACAAGAAAATATTTGGAAAAGTTAGCTAGAAATCTATTCCAAAAAGACTCGAAAAACGGCCTTTCCAACTCGGAGCCCGTAGCACGTGGGCACAAGGAAGACCATGTGGTCGCGAACAGCGAAAACAAACGCGGGAGAACAACAAAAAAAACAATGGCAGTAAAAACAAATGATGCGAACACGTGGGAACAAAATAGAGAAAACAAACGATATGTTAAACAAACAAAGACTTCTCTCTGAAGCGTGGTACAAATTTCTGAACACCCTAACTTTTAAATCGAGTTTAATAAGGAACACACGATTCTTAACAAGAAAATATTTGGAAAAGTTAGCTAGAAATCTAATCCAAAAAGACTCGAAAAACGGCCTTTCCAACTCGGAGCCCGTATGCACGCGACAACAAGATGGCCGCGTGGTCGCGAACAGCGAAAACAAACGCGGGAGACACGTGGTTCAAATTTGCAAACACGTGGGAACAAAAAATAGAGAAAACAAACGGTCGTACACAAAAAAATACATATAAAAACACTTTTCTGAAAATAAATTATTATTTAAAACAAACAAATTATAAATAAAAGCCTTGTCTAGCGAGATATCAAGAGATACAGAGTTTTCTGCCCCGCGTTCGGGAGCCAATTATGTCACGCCTTTTTGCTAAATTTAAGAAACAAGAATTATATGTACACAATTGATTACATAAATCAATTCACCAAATATCAATCTTACCAAGGTGACAGGGCCGGACAGGTCAGTCGGCTTCTTAACGAGACAAGTACTCTTTAGGTCTCTGGGGTATTGTTGGGTTCTCTTAACTCTGAATAAGTCTCTCTAGTTTCTCGCCGTAATCAAAATGGCGTCCTGGAGTTCTGTGATATATGAGGGAGAGCAGTGTCGGACCCAACGTCTGAATCTCACCACGTTCTGCACGGAATGGCCCGAGCCAGCTAGCGCCCGCTCCCCCCTGGCCAGGAAGTACCACGAGGCAGGGGTGCCAATCTCGACCTCGGTCCCCCGTGACAATGTTGTCATTGAATAAAAATGTACCTGACTGCAAGGGTAGTTACCCTTATCTTATTGTCTTTAGTATTTTAAAATATTCAAGTATTTCATAATATTTTAATCTTCCTGTTTTCAAGGCAAGCACATGGTCTCGACACCACAAGTTTCATAAATTATGACATGTCGCGAATTAAAAATTTCGAGGACGTGAAGTATGCAATTTAACAAATATAGTCCTAACATTATTTATAACCTATGATAGTGTAGTGTTCCAGATATATAGTATATGTCAAGTAAAATACATTTCGTGGTAAAATCGTTAAAAACTTACCAAGGGAAGACGAACTACAAAAATTTTCTTTGCAAATCTTTCGATGTGTTATAACAACACATGTCTGAAGATAGTGTGTGAAGTGATCAAATGTTACCCTTAATTTTATAATATATACGAAAAACGGACTTTCTAAAACTGCACACGCCACCCATATATCTAATAATTAGAAGCAGATAATTCCACGCCATATGACCAGCACCAGCAGAAGCCTTTTTATAATAATCCACCCTATTGGATCGATTTGGAACAATTAATTTATTCTAAGAAGATGAAAATTGACCACAACGTTCTAATCTTCTTCGATGCAACATCTTTCATGGAGAGATTTGAAAAATTTAATACGAGTAGAAAAGACCCATCAAGGTACGACAACATGAATACAAAGATATAAAGTTCGAAATCAATTCGTTCGCAACACTTGAGTCAAGTGGTCTCAGATGACATTATTTATGACCTATGATAGTGTAGTGTTCTAGATATACTCTTTAATATGCCTGAATCAGCAATTTGGATAAATTTAAGGATACTATAAAAATTCGAGATGTCGAGAAAATATTTTTTTTATAAATAATGCCAATCACTGTCATCCCTTATTATTTTTCTTAAAGAATAGATATGACCGAAGAAATAGTATCCTTATGCCATCGAACACTTGGCGGAAAAATTGCCTGTGTCGTTAGTAGCACAGCGCGGGGTGCGAACTGACAACCTTCCGCACGGAAGTTCAGTGCATTACCGCGCGACTATGCACCTCTTGATTGATATTTATTTTAATTTTATTTTCCATTTAATAAAGTAATCTTTAATGCAAACATTCATAAAAGATTTAAAAAAATATAACGTAAGAGCTAATCTAATTTTTGTTTTCTAACTACAAGCTAACTTTAGTTTAATTTCCTTCATGTAATATTTTTTTTTTTTCTTATATAATATTTAACGCACCAATTTTTTTTCACCAACCAATTTAAACCAGTTAATGATAAAAAAAAGTTATTGTAATTAAATGAAAAAGATATTTTTTTTTTGTTAAATATACGAGTAAATTACTCACAAATATGAACTATTATTTGTCATTTATCAAAATGATTACTATAAATTTTCTCCCCTTGATTAATCTTTTTCTTAAAGCGCATCGTTTAAGTTCTCAGTTATAAAATTCCATTATTTTTCAACAAATTTTGGCACCTTGACATTAGATTTATGATTATTTTTAACATCTTTGTCACTTTAAAAAGAAATTAAAGAATTTCCAAAAAAAAAAAAAAACTACTTTAAGACTTGTCAACAGATTCAACGAAAAGAACTGAGATATTTTATAAAGATAAGATAAATTAGAAAAGCTTTTGAAAGCTCCAACGGAACGAGTTTCAAATCAAATTTTCAATTTATTTTCAAGGTTCATGGAGAAACAAAGCACCAAAAAGTATATGAAATTTTTTTTTTCTCGATAATCTAATGAAGTTTGCCTTGGCCAAATAAAATAAAATTTGACATCAGATCCAAAATAAAGCGAACAGTCCCTTAGCTTATTGGTATTTTTTGCTTTTTGTTTACCATCCTATATGATGAAATTGTTATTTGATCTGGAAATAAAGATTTAGAAATTAATTTTTCGTAAAAAAATATATACTAGGCGTATCCAGAAAGTAAGTGTACTGAGGCTCTCACGACCGGATGGATTTTATTTTCGACATGTTGGCTACACTTCCGTGTAGCCTGACCCTTCCCCTCCGCAACGAGATCGGTTTGAGGTCAGTACGTTGAGAAGTGTCGACGCGACAACACGTTTCGTGAAAAATGTCAATCCAATCTCCCGCCAAGTGCGAAATAAATAATGCCGGGCAAGAGTTTTTGAGACGCTGCAAACTCCGTAGAGATGAATTTTTCCGCTCCATCGTTACTGGAGATGAAACATGGGTTGCACACTACACGCCTGAAACCAAAAAGCAGTCTCAACAGTGGCGTCACACCTCTTCACCCTCCGCCAAAAAGTTTAAAACCACAATTTCAGCCAAGAAAAGCATGGCATCCGTGTTTTGGGACTGTCAAGGCATAATTTTAATTAAATATATGCCTCAAGGGGAGACCATCAACTCTGCAAGATACTGTGAGACCCTAAAAAAATTGCGGAGGGTGATTCAGAACAAGAGGAGAGGCATGCTGACAAAGGGAGTCTGCCTGCTGCACGACAATGCCAGACCACACACGGCCAACGCCACGAAGGAACTGCTCGCCTCGTTTAAATGGGATGTCCTGAACCATCCCACGCATTCACCTGACCTAGCATCTTCAGATTACTATTTCTTTACCTCCCTGAAGCTGCACATGGGTGGAAAAAGGTTTTCAACCGACGAGGAGGTCAAGGAGGAGGTGGAAAAGGGGACGGAGGGGTTGGCGGGAAACTACTTCGAGGAAGGCATCAAACAGTTAATACCCCGCTTCACCACCTGCATTGAGAGGAATGGCGACTATGTTGAAAAATAGCTAACATATGTACTACGGTAACCACGTAATTTTTTTGTTTAAATAAAAAAAATTGTAACCTACAAAAATTCAGTACACTTACTTTCTGGATATGCCTCGTATATTAAATTAAGTATTAAGATGCTATGAAAATATTTAGTAAAAATTCTTCTCGCATATTAAAATCCAGTAAACTGTATTGTATTACTATTTAGTTGTGTATAAAACAACATGGCGGGACTATTGCCATGTGGCAATCTTGATTCATCAACTAGAAATATATGTTAAATTAACCTCTAGTGAAAATCAAACTTCTTCTTCCCAGTATCATGTCAGGACCCCTAACGTTGAATATCACCTGAGAGTTGACACATTTGTCCCCGGCAGCCCGAAAAAGATCCCCGACGCCCCTTATGCCAGTTCAATCACATATGTTGCGAAGCCAGGAGATTTGCCTCCTGCTAACACCTCTTTGGCCTTCTATTTTGCTATGGATGATCAGGTGCAGTAATTTGTACTTTGCTCCTCTAACTACGAGTACATGACCCAAGTAGGACACCTTTCGGATTTTAATATAAGTCAGCGACTCTCTATCAACTTTGGCTCTTTGAAGAACCCTTGTGTTGCTGACCATATCTGTCCAGGGTATCCGTAGGATTCTCCGATGCATACACATTTCAAATGTTTCCAGTCGGTTCATACTACCAACTTTGAGGGTCCATGGTTCTACTTCATGCAATAACACTGACCAAACGTAGCATTTGACTAACCGTTGTCGAAGTTTCAAGTTTAGATTATAATCACAGAATACGCTTCTCATTTTATTAAAAAAGCAAACTAGAAATCATTTTTAAAAAAATCTACGAACAGAATCTGGTAACATATTTCTTAATAAGGCCACGAAAATGCTACAAATAAGGTTGGCAAACCATCTCGCCACATCTGCTATGGCAAGATGCCACAACTATCCAAATAAAAGCGTCGCATTCAAATTAGCTACGATGCATAACTTTTCCAAACAAAAAGCGTACGTGAAACAGCTAATTACGACACGACTCGTATTCTACAAGTGTATTTCTCTATAGACAAAAAATCGAAGGTCTACTGATACTCTCATATGCATACTTTATGCATTATGGCTTTATTCTCCTTTCTGACTCTCTTTTTTTTTATTTTAAAGAGTTCGCCATTTTCACTTCTAATTTTTAAATATTTTTTATAAGTTTTGAGAAATGGGAGAGATATTTTACGTTCTTTTAAACAAATTTCAATCAATTGAAAAATCTATCCATATTATTACATCTATTTATTTGCATAACTATGACAGTTTTTTTGCAAATACAACAGGCTGACGTAAGGACCCTCAACACCCGTGACCACATTGATAAAACATTTGTCTTCCAGCCCTGGGGTTATTAGCTCGATTCCCGTTGGAATCCATTTTTTTTAAAGGGTTCTGCGTTGATTTAACTTAAGTAAATTAACATCTTTAAGTGGATTGGAAATAATTGCAGCATATTTAAATGAATACCAGCTTGTACTGTTAACATAATACAACAAGTTGTTTAATATAATACAACAACTACCACACAAGGAATACGGTCTAATGATATATATAACATAACATATGTTATGTATTATTTATATTCCTAACTATGCTAGTGCTAAAAGAAACCTGCTGAAAGCTTAATTCGTAAGCAAAATCTAAATAAAAATTTAAATTTCTAGGAAAAAAATCTAATACGTACATAGTTATCATTACGACATTTATCTGTTGGGATAGACAGAGAGGACCGAACTCCAGATTTTGATTTCTATAAACAAATCATTCGCTTTTTCTACATCTGTACGCCTTATTATACAACTCTTAAGGTTTCTCTGATTTTTACCATTTTCTTCTTTCAAAATATCATGAACTTGTTTCAACCATACTTTCCGTGGTCTTTCTTTATATTTGTAGTTTATATTTTATTTTTAAGCCTTTCTTTAATTATTCGTTGTACATGCCAAAAACATCTCAATATCACTTAACACATCAGCCTTAAGTTCACATTCATCCCCCATCACTTCATTTCGTATTCCATCATTCATTATCATCTCATTGCACGCATTTCTGCAGCCTTTATTCGCCTCCTTTCAGTCTTTTTTCACATTCAGGAAATAAATTTAGTACAACAAATGAAAATATGTAATAATAAAATATATATTCAAGACTATAATTAATGAGCTGATCCGAAAATAAAAATATATCTCATTTTGAAATATGTCCTACACGACCTCCGTAGCCTTGTTGATAAGATGCATGTCTCCCAATCCAGGGGTTGCGGGTTCGAGTTCCGTTGAACAAAGATTTTTTTAAATAACTATTCCAGTCTAGTTTTCACTCAAGGCCTCTTTAACCCCTTCATACCTACATTAATACTAATGTAAGAAAATCTTGCTTATGAGTGTATTATTTATACTTAATGACAGATTATATATAAATGGCGTCCAAAACGGCCATAGTCGATAGTGCAGTATCTTACACTTCAATTGTTATTATTGAGAATAGAATACATCGTCGTTGTTCTGCGAAAAGCATCATAAGTCCAAATATTGAGTTTTGAGATAAATGCAATTTAATATGTTGGATCTGAACATCTGGTGAACAGTTATATCCCAAAAATCTCTCCGCTCTTGGCCAAAATCGTCCCATGCCTCCCTCATCCCTCAGCCCCCAACCATTGAAGCGTGTATATCGGTACCAGTTCGAACAGCATTTAGTCTTGTTTGTGCTCCCCTGAAGATGAGTTGAAAGCCTTGAAACCGGTAGGGTTATACCGTTACAAAAAAGTGGAATAAACAGTGTTTGATAAAAATAAAGTACAATGCAATTTAAGTTTCGGAAGGCGATGTAAAATCAAGTTATAAAAATTTCTATATTTTCATAATAACAGTGAAACCATATAACTTTTGAACATAAATGTTTTTTCCGCGTGTAGATATTTTTATTTTAAGTAAAATGGCATCAAAAATTCAGTTTAGACAAAAATGGACTTTATTGCTTTTCACAGAACAAAGACGATATCATAAATATGTTAACAAACTGGATATGAATTATTTGTCCATTATAATGGACGTCAGGTCTGAAGAGGTTCAAATATTTCTGATTGGTTGGAAGAGATTATAACATGGCAAAAAGCCTGCTAGGTTGTTCTGTATACAAAAGTTTAGTGTAACGAAAGTTTAGTACTATACAATACATGTATCAGGTGCTGTGTTTAATCAATCAAAATATGTATCAGGTGCTATGTTTAATCAATCAAAACATGTATCAGGTGCTATGTTTAGTCAATCAAAACATGTATCAGGTGCTATGTTTAGTCAATCAAAACATGTATCAGATGCTATGTTTAATCAATCAAAACATATATCAGGTGCTATGTTTAATCAATCAAAACATGTTTCAGGTGCTATGTTTAATCAATCAAAACATGTATCAGGTGCTATGTTTAATCAATCAAAACATGTATCAGGTGCTATGTTTAATCAATCAAAACAATATCTTTGTTGATATTTCGAGTTATTTCTTTTTATGTTTTGAATCGGTTCTCATGAATTTTATTTTCAGCATAGCAATTATAAAATTTAAAATTTTGTAATATTTTCAAACAGGAATTATAGGGTTTACTAAGAAAATCCGGATAATAGAACGTTATGGTTTTCCCTTGTATTACGTATTCTAATTTCTAGAATTACTTTTGTTTTCAACACAATTAACTAATTTAAATATTCGCACAATAAAATTTGGTTAGAATTTTACCTCAAAACATTTTCTTTACATCAACGAAAGATTTTAAAATAGAGTAAATATTCCACACTTTCTTAGTTCAGTTGTTGAAATTTCATCTTTTTTCTGGATGTTTCGAATTGACCAAAAGATACATTATTATTTGAAAATCTTTTATTTCCAATAAGAGATCATGAAATTTTGTGTAAATTATTAGATTTGATTTCAATAAAAGTTAACCATGAAAGTAAAGAACTAACTATCGCAAAATGGGCTTCACGAAGGTAATTTAAATGTCATACTCGTTCAACTTTTTTTTTCACGTCAATTTAAAAGGTAGAAAAAAAAATTCAGTATATTTTTGCTGTTTTAGTATCAATTTTTATTCATGGTGCTAAACACGATTTTCACGTCAATAAAAACAAAACAATTTTCACGCAATTTCATTCACAGTGGGGTAACTTTGCTTTAGGGGGATTTCTTCGTATTTCTGTTTTTTCTTTCGATTTATTAATGATTACTATATTCGAATATTTGTGCTATTTTTTTATTGTTTTCTTGACAGTATAAAGTTATTTATTCAAAAACTATTTATGTATTTAATACTTTTATTGCAAATACAAACTTTGCTTTAGAAGGATTTCTTCTTATTTCTGGTTTTTCTTTCGATTTATTAATGATTAGTGTATTCGAATATTTATGCTATTTTTTTATTGTTTTCTTGACAATATAAAGTTATTTATTCAAAAACTATTTACGTATTTAATACTTTTATTGCAAAAACAAACTTTGCTTTAGGGGGATTTCTTCTTATTTCTGTTTTTTTCTTTCGATTTATTAATGATTAGTATATTCGAATATTTTTGCTCTTTTTTATTGTTTTCTTGACAGTATAAAGTTATTTATTCAAAAACTATTTATATATTTAATACTTTTATTGCAAATACAAACTTGGCTTTAGGGGGATTTCTTCTTTTTTCTGTTTTTTTCTTTCGATTTATTAATGATTAGTATATTCGAATATGTATGCTATTTTTTTATTGTTTTCTTGACAGTACAAAGTTATTTATTCAAAAACTATTTATGTATTTAATACTTTTATTGCAAATACAAACTTTTCTTTAGGGGGATTTCTTCTTATTTCTGGTTTTTCTTTCGATTTGATAATGATTAGTATATTCGAATATTTATGCTATATTTTTATTGTTTTCTTGACAGTATAAAGTTACTTATTAAAAACCAATTTTTTTATTTAACACTTTTATTGCAAATACAGTCTGGCGTCCATATTGCCAGGCGGCAATCTCTTCCAACCAACCAGACGAACGTAAATGAAGCAAGTTACATGGTCGCAAAGAACATTCACATGACTACCCATTCCCACGAAATCCATGAAAAAATACGTGAGCATATGCCCACAAACTCCACAAAGACGGACAATCACCCGAACATTCCTTTTCATATAAAGTGAGATATCATCAATCTAATGAAAAGGAATGGATGGTAAAGAGGAAAGTAAAAAAATCTCGAATGAAACACGTTATATTATTGACTAGAATTGAAGAGTTTTTTCAGTCGCTTCTTAAAGCATGCCTAGGGCATTGCCGAATTTGTAACTGAAGGATTCTAGAAAAACTATTTAGTGAAGGATTCTGTGAATAGCTGTTTTTTTTTCATTCAAACAAGAATTTTACAATATAAATTATTTAAGTTGTTACTTGTTTTTGCAGTTATCATGTTGAATATTTTATTTTTGATTTATCAACATAAATTTTAGGTTTCAATAGAAATAAAAATTATATTTTGATGCCATCAAAATATTATACAATGATTCTTCTTTCGTATAAATATTCTTTTAGTGACACAAAGAAGGTCGGCTAAGCATTTTTTTATATCCGTTACGAAAATAAATATACTGTGCAAATGTGAATAAAATGGTAGAGATAAACCGAAAAAATCAAATGAATGGTATTTTGAAAGAAGGAAATGTAAAAGTTGGAAAAATCGTAGGAGTGTTATGACAAGGTATATGGATTTAGAAGAGATGAAAGTAATGTGACGGCAGGAAATCTGCTGTTCTTTTTTACCTACATTAAAAAAGAAACGGGTTGATGATATATATTATATTAATCTGTATGCACGCTACGAAATGGCTAGCCAATCATTCCGAATTTATTTTTTGCAGTTATAAAACTCTATGAAAGTGTTCAACCTTAGATTTCAAATATGACCCCAGTAAGATAAAGGCTGATGTTTAGATAACAGAAGGCATTTGATAGAGATTAAACCTAGATCAACAATATGTGATAATCTCAACTCAGTGCTACATTTCCGTTATTTTTCATCAACATTATCACCCTAAACGTTTCATTAGAAACTCAGCGATACCAAAAAACACATCAAAAAGCCCAGCTCTCTAGATCTTCTGATTAAGCATAGACTAGGCTGTAACTAGATTAAGCTGGGACTGCAAATCACTCTAACGTACATTTTTTTTTTTATGTTACATAAATTACGAGGCATATCCAGAAAGTAAGTGTACTGAATTTTTGTAGGTTACAATTTTTTTTATTTAAACACTAAAATTACGTGGTTACCGTAGTACATATGTAAGCTATTTTTCGACATAGTCGCCATTCCTCTCAATGCAGGTGGTGAAGCGGGGTATCAACTTTTTGATGCCTTCCTCGAAGTAGTTTCCCGCCAACCCCTCCATCCACTTCTCCACCTCCTCCTTTACCTCTTCGTCGGTTGAAAACCTTTTTCCACCCATGTGCAGCTTCAGGGAAGTAAAGAGATAGTAATCTGAAGGTGCTAGGTCAGAGGAATGCGCGGGATGGTTCAGGACATCCCATTTAAACGAGGCGAGCAGTTCCTTCGTGGCGTTGGCCGTGTGTGGTCCCTTTGTCAGCATGCCTCTCCTCTTGTTCTGAATCGCCCTCCGCAATTTTTTTAGGGTCTCACAGTATCTTGCAGAGTTGATGGTCTCCCCTTGAGGCATATATTCAATTAAAACTATGCCTTGACAGTCTCAAAACACGGATGGCATGATTTTCTTGGCTGAAATTGTGGTTTTGAACTTTTTGGCGGAGGGTGAAGAGGTGTGACGTGACCGTTTTTAAACTCGCGACACCACTTGTACACACTCGTACGATTCATAGCTTTATCACCATATGTAGTTTTCACCTCATTTTAAACCTCAACCGGAGGTTTTCCCTTCCAAACGAGATAACGGATGACGCCGCGTATTTCGCACTTGGCGGGAGATTGGATTGACATTTTTCACAAAACGTGTTGTCGCGTCGACACTTCTCAACGTACTGACCTCGAACCGGTCTCGTTGGGGAGGGGAAGGGTCAGGCTACACGGAAGTGTAGCCAACATGTCGAAAATAAAATCCATCCGGTCGTGAGAGCCTCAGTACACTTACTTTCTGGATACGCATAGTATTTTATTTTTTACATGTGCAAATTAAAAAAAATATTCAACCCATATCCTCTATTTTCCTTCACATTTATCGTTATTTATTTTTTGTCACTTATATCCTTATATTATATTGATTTCCTAAGTTTAAGACCCCATCACGGATGCTGAGAATAATTTTGAAACAAGTGCTTATTCGTTCAGTCAAACACTTTTTATTCCACTTTATATAACGGTATTATCCTACCGGTTTTAAGGTTTTCACCTCATCATCAGAGGAGCACAAACAAGACTCGTAGTGCTTCCCTGATGATGAGGTGAAAAGCTTGAAACCGGTAGGGTTATACCGTGTTATGGAGTTACATAAACAATTTTTGACCAATGAAATTACAATGTCTTTAAAGCTCCACAGTATTAATGCATTTACTTTAAATAATATATTTATACTAATTTATTCAGAGAAATTGCTTCAAAGTTATAAATCTGTCAACATGAATTAATTTGTATGAAAAATCTTCTTAACTTAAAAATAATATTATTATATTAATAAACATTCTTAGTTAAAAAAACTTAAAATTTGGTTACCCAACACCATATTCAAAGTCAGAACCATTTTATCGTATGAATCTATGATATAAACACGAGAAACTCTTCACCAGCAAACCAACCTGAGCTTTTCCTTTTCCTTCCCATCTTGTGAATCAACGTATACCTCATTCCTTTGAAATCACAATTGAATAGTGAAGTCCTAGATATAATACTCTCGTATTAACGAAGGCTTTTTCTTGGATACATTTTGCGTTAATTTAGTAATTTCCCTTTGTTTGGTGTGGTGTAATAACGTTTCACTCATTATATTATTCTTTACTATTTTTACACCTAACTTCTTAACAACATGCAACACCGCAGTCTTTTATTGTTTAAATCGAAGCCAACAGTGCTTCCGTGTTGAAAATATTAAAATCTGTTAAGAAAATCGCTTTTATTTATATGAATAATTTTCGAATTAACCAATGTTTCAATATTTAACCACAAACAATTTTTTTATTCCACTTATTACATTAACACTTGCCACCCTGTGATGGATAGTGAGTGACCAAGACTTATATTTCATTTGATTAGTCGACGTTTTATTACATAATTAAATTACTTTTATAGCTAATTACAAAAAATAATCTAGCCGATTTTGCATAATTTTAATTTAAAATATACATTTTTCACTGGACGCTTAGCGTCCAGCACCGTGGCTGGCGGAATTTTTTAGCACAGTAAGGCAAGGGTTAATCCTCGCTACACGTGATTTTATGACTCCGCTTATTACATTAATCCCCGCTACACGTGTTTTTACCTTGGTAATTTATTTTTATCAAACACTGTTTATTCCACTTTTTTGTGACGGTATAACCCTACCGGTTTCAAGGCTTTCACCTCATCTTCAGGGGAGCGCAAACAAGACTAAATGCTGTTCGAACTGGTACCGATATACACGCTCCAACGGTTGGGGGCTGAGGGATGAGGGAGGAATGGGACAATGTCGGCCAAGAGCGGAGAGATTTTTGGGAAATAACTGTTCAACAGATGTTCGGATCGGTGTACTGACTTAGACATTTTTAGGGCCTCTAATCTGTCCAATTTATTTCCGTTACTACTGATATGTAAGAATTTGGCATCATCGATAGAAAAAGTATGGTTTTCTCTCCGCTCTTGGCCGAAATTGTCCCATGCCTCCCTCATCCCTCAGCCCCCAACCGTTGAAGCGTGTATATCGGTACCAGTTCGAACAGCATTAAGTCTTGTTTGCGCTCCCCTGAAGATGAGGTGAAAGCCTTGAAACCGGTAGGGTTATACCGTAACAAAAAAGTGGAATAAACAGTGTTTGATAAAAATAAATTTCAATGTCTTTAAACCTCCGCAGCGTTAATGCCCTAACTATATACAACATGTTTTTACCTTTCTTTCTCCAGACTCCTTTCAGGTGCTTTCCGCCTGAGGACAACCTCGGGATACGGGATAGAAATATGTTAAGCTTGGATTAGTGTAAATAGTGGAGTAACAAAATAATTAAAAGTTAATTATTCTAATATGATGTTCCACAAAGTATAAGCCGAAACCATTGATAAAATATCAATGTTTGTTTGTATATGTTAAAAACATCTTCAGAATGAATATAGCAACGCTTTTAAAATATCTGACATACTTTAAACGGATTTAACAAGGGAATATAATTCTAAAAAAATATTTTAAGCTGATTAATAATAATAAAAATCTGAATAAATGTTTCCCTTTTAATTTTCTCCCTTCAGAGGCCTTTTTATGGCGGCCTGAATTCAGGATTGGATATAGAAACACGTGTCGTCGTAACTAGACACAAGAAATATATTCTCACAAAGGATCAAACGACATTTTGCAATCGTCAAGAAAATACATTACGATGTCATCGAATAAAATAGTACAGCCTACCGAGTTCGTTGAATGTGGAAATCTTTTACAACCAACTTGAAAGATAAAACAGAAGCCTGAAATAAAACCAGACTGATATTGTTTTAAAATCTAGGTATCCGGGTATGTCTTCAGGTTTCGGGTTCGATTGCATTTTTTAATTTGTTTGACAACCTATGTGGCCTAGTTGACAAGACGCATGTTTCCTAGCCTGAAGGTTGCGGATTCAAATTCCGCTAACACCCAGACGAATTCCAGTCAGGTGTTCACTTAAAGCTTCTTGATTATCTTTCTGGTTGGTTGGAAAAGTTTGCCACTGAGTAATACACCCCCCAGGTTGTAGTCTGTACGACAAAATAATAATACAAAACAAAGGAATGCAGGTATCATACGTACTAGTACACAGAGAGTCATATCGTCGTCTTTTATCTATTATGTATGAAATAAAAAACATAAACTGTATTTTTTGCATAAAATACACATTTTCATGGCATTGAAAAAAGTTTGTGTATTTTTTAAATAAAAATTTCCATTTAAAAAAAGAGTCATTAGTGTTATTATGTTAGGAATTAAAAAAAGGTTTACAAAATAATGGCGTTTGAATATTACGGAGTAACTGTCCGTTATTCAAGCGCAGAATTATATAGCAATGAATATGAAAATTAAATAAAAAATTTCCAAAAGTATAAAAATGCTGCCTGAAAATGTTTCACGATTTCAATACTTGTTTCGTGATTCAGCCATTATAGAATAAAAAAGCATCGCTCTGAAGAAAGCTTTCACTAAAAGCTACATACATTACCGTAAGAGGCTTTCCTTAATATTAAATATGACAAGTGATGCATGTGTTATAAACTTTATATCAAATATGTTCGTTGTTTGATGTCAGATCTCTCTGAAAATGTTGGAGAAATCTGGATATTATAATAATAAGTTTACTTATTTGTAGAACTTTTATTTTAAAAGCGGTGTAAATAAGGGGAGAAAAAGTTTTTGTTTGTATATAAAAAAAATTATAATTTATTAATCAAACATTTTTTATACTGCTAAATATAATGATATAACCCAGTTTCAAGGTTTTTCACCCTTTTGTCAGGGAAGCACAAATACGGCTGAATTTCAATTGTTTTATTAATGTTGCCGATTTTTTATTCATGCAACTACAATTTTTAGAAAGTGTATAAGCGAACGGTGTATCAATGATTGGCATAATGTTTCAAAAGAGAAAACAAATATGCGTCATAAAAAACTTATTAAATATTTACATGGGTTGGTTTGTTAAAGACCTACAGAAGTCAATGGATAACATACAAATGTAGAATGGGGATATGTGCCGATAATTGTACGCTGATGACATGGTAGCGTAAGCAGAGAACAAGTAAGAAATTGAGAGTTTGATAAATTAATTGTATGAGAGATATTATCAGTAAATGAATGTTGTGAAATCCTTTAAAAACATTTAAAAAATACCTTTTTTTCTGTATCAAGAAGCACAAATGAAAATTTTAGCTACTAACCTTTTATTTAAATGCCCGTTGGGAATCCCATACAAAGAAAACTTATTAAAACGTAACACAACAAAAAAGCAAATTAAAACAATCAAATATTTTTCCTACCTTACTTTATTTCAAGCTATTATTTAAGGCCTCGAGGTATTTATTCTTGCTAAATGAGGAAATGTCGAAAACAAAATAATCTGAAAGAATATTCTTGTAACGGAGGCTTATTTTAGCGGTGTTTAATAAAGGCGTGTTATTTAAACACATTTAAACCAAGTTAAATATTTAGCTGTGCGTCCACCCCTGGCGTGGCATTATATGGGGCGGAAATCCCAATGGACCCACTGGATACCGAACCAAAATTACTTGCCAGGGGCGTACTGCCAAATCATTTTACGTGTTGGGAAACACTATTTTTCTTAATATTTACTTTATAGTAAAGTAAATTGATTTTCTTGTAATTGACTTCTTAGATGTTGACTGAAACCCTTAGGTTCACGAATTTTCACGCTCATATTGATCTACCTTATTGGTATATAATTATAATTAATAAATATCTTATATAGCGCTGTATTAAATAAATTTACTAAAGACAGCTCCATGCTACCATTTATTCTCTAATCAAGCAAAAAATTTCGAGTTTGAAAATCTGTATTCCTTGAAAAATAATTGCCTTGAGAATAAAGGGAAATAGTTCGATTTAAACATGAATGATTTTAACATATGGCCAATATAACATATACAGCATCATTTAGAGAGCACTCTACTCAAAGGCGCTCTTACTCCGTAATCGAATACATAAATTTGTTTATGTCAATGCCAAAATTAGAAGGTAGTTAGTTACTTCAAAAAAATATATTTAAAATAAAAGGCATACTGTTGAATACTATTAATATAAAGTCAAAACGACTTTTAATTGTTTGAAAGCATCGTAAAAAACAAAACAATGACTAATTTAATTATCATAGACACTCGAGAATGGTTTAAGAATATATTATTAAATACTTGATAAAAATAAATTCAAATAAATAAAGATTCGTAAGAAAACTTACATTGAAACTTTATAAAAACACAGACTCAAGATTGTTGATAAGTCAAATATTGAAACTGATAATTATAATTCTATAGTTTTTTGAGATGATTTATAATACGAGTTATTCTGAGAAGAATATTTTTTTATAATTCTAACAACATTTCAAAAAAAAACTCCAAAATAACTCCAACTTGATAATATTGTATATATGGTAGCTGTGACACAATTAAGGGAAGGTCATGGGAAAGTGTTTGAATTCGTTCAGCTCACACATAGGCAGTCCCATTCGGGCTTTATCCAGCACAAGAAAGGGCGAACCCCTTTTTATCGTACACAAAAGAAGTTACGCTTCTGACAGGGAGTTATTGTCGTGGGGTAGTTACCTACCCTGAGGCAACTAGTGATCTGGATCCACTGCCACCACTTGTAAGTAGTTCTTCAATAGAATTTTTGCGATTTTTCGCATCTTGGATCTGTTAAATTTTGCATTAAAAATTTCAAACGATGATATAAACATAACTGAAGGATCCACGGTTTTTGGTGGTGCATTTAAATTGCTGAAATGTTTTCAAATAACATATTGTTTATCATTTAAATATTCATACACATGTAGTCAGTTAACGCATATTATTAAATAAATCTTTAAGACCAGAGCTTTGTTTGTGTTTCACCTTCAATAAGCAATTAAAATTTTGGGAGATTTGAGATTTTCACTATTGTTCACACTTGAAATTATAGTGAGTAGTTACTTCTAAAAACCAACTAAGACATTTTCACATTGATATCTATAACAACTATACGAATATAAAATACAATATCGATGCAAAAGGCAAAATACAATATCGATGATTATTCTGAACTAGTACCCCATTGCAACAATTTAAAAATACATGTTTTAAAAGTACAATTTAGAATTCAATTTTTTCTTCTTAAAACAGGATACTGTTGTAAGAAGGAAAACCTTACAAAAATTATAAACATTTGGAGAGTTAATTATCATATATCAAAACTCCCAGAGAAATTAAGATTCAAATAGACAGTGAAATTCAGATTGGTAACAGGAGTCTTGTGTGACCCAAAAATGCCTATAAAACTAAAAGGAAAGGTATATCAGACTATCGTTAGACCCAAGATTATATATGGCTCAGAATGCTGGACTATATACAGCTCTTAGGCAACTTGAAACAGCAGAAATGCGAATGCTTAGGTGGTCGGCAAGAGTATCACTAAAATATAAAATTAAGAGCTCACGCATTCGTGATAGCCTAAGGGTCACTGACATAAACAATAGGTTGGAAGAGCGACAACTGAGATGGTACGGGCACATAAGACGGAGACCACCAGACCATATGGTAAATTAGGCAATGCATGTGGATATTCCTTAACAGCTGTCTAAGGGAAGACCAAATAACTCCTTGATAACTCAATGCTCCAAAATCCTACAGAGAAACGGCCTAGATGAAAGTGACACCCAGAACCGAAGAACACACAGGTTGAGAACGAGAAGAGTTGACCCCAACAGCCTTCCTAGGCAATGAGTTGGGACAGTGCCAGGAAGAAGAAGATTTCAAGTCCCAGAGAAAATAATTTTCAATGAAAGTTTCACATGTTTTCTTACCTCGTTCGTTCTTTGCTTAAAATATCTTAAAATGGAGCTTAATACTTTGTAACATTCTTACTTCATGCTTAAATTTATAATGCTACAGTGTACTTACTTTAAGCCCAATACTTAGAATATTGTTATACCATATGTCTTAAGTTACGAATTCCTCTGTATAAAACAAAATCATTTTACATTTCCAGCCAAGGCTGGTTACTCATTTCATGTCGGATAAGTGTCTCTTTCAAAATCGAACGAAAAAGTTCGATTGTAACATAATTTGATTCGATTAAATATCGACAATTTAATTCAAGATTGAAATTAGTGTTTTATTTATATTTTATTCTCGCTTATTTTATGTTCCAAATTTGCGAATTAATGTTTTTTTTTTGTTTCAGGTTAAAATGTGAATAAAGTTTGGTAAGTACCATATTTTAACATTTATATTGTCATTTACAGCCTAAGTATTTATTTTATTTCGTTTCATATTAATTCCAAATTCATTATACATTTTAATTTTAATAATTTAATTAATACAATTTAAAGTTAATAAAAAAACAATACATACTTGACATTTTAAAAACAATGCATACATGACATTTTAAAAACAATGCATACATGACATTTTAAAAAGTGACCGAACTGTAACCGTTTTTTATTATTTTAAACTCCCGTTTCATTCCACTTGGAGTTTAATTGTTTTCTTTGAAAATGAAAAGCTTTTATATATCAGTTGGATAGTGAAATAAAATAATGTTTGTAAATAATCAATTCAAATTACAATTCTACGACATTTATGATTAAAAAATACTGAAATTTGAAACATTATAGCCTTATTCTGTACTGAAAGATTTCCTTTTGGCAAGGAATTAACTAAAAAGGATAATACAATACACGAGATCTTCCCTTAATAATTTCTCTATATCTCAGTTTTAAGCGATGCTAAGCGCCTGACCATCCCAAGATATGGAAATAATCTTAATCCCCTTTCCAGGGAAATGGTATTATTTATTGATGCTTGCTAAAGGAATACTGAAGGAATCCTGAAGGAATCATTCCAAAATCGTTACGTAATTAAAGAATTAATTAATACTTTTTATATACTTTATCACTCGTCAATAAAGTAATTTTAGATCACAAATTTTTTTATTTAAAAATTTATTTATTATATAAAATTCCAGTTGATAAAATGTTGTAAAAAATGTAACTTTCGTAAGATATGTTTTAAGGCTTTGCAATTTTTCGTATCAGTAAGGCCTTGGACACAGGTAAGAGCCTCACTTGGTACTTAGAGCTATACTGTTTGATTTTTTTCTTATAGAGCTTTTCTTTTGCATATACTTTTATAAAATCGCGTCAACAAGCTCCAATAAGGTCTCGGCCACACAGGTAGGAGCCTCGCTTGGGGCTACGCTGCGAGTTAGGTGACATATCCTAGTGAACCAACGCACCGCATACTATCACAATGGCCACACTGCACGCTTTGCGCCACGCTACATGACGATTAGTTACCGAGTGAATCTTCTAGCGAACAGACGTGTTGGTTAATTTTATTGTATCACCAAGTAATTTTACAATATGACGGAAGTTTTAATAACAGCTGTGTATTAAAAGGAACCTTTGTAGATTCCATCGAGCAAATTATACAAAAATGTGCCTGTAATAAAATTACTTTGGAATGAAGTTGCACAGGAAGTAAATAAAGATAAGATAAGTTGTAATGAAATGGGCTAGTTTTGAGAGTGGTATCGTTTGTTGACCCAACCGTTCCCAAATGTTAAATGAATTTGTGTGAAGCACTTTGGTGTGATAAAGCATGAAGTCACCTAGTCTTTTAGTCACGTAGCACCTAGCGAAGCACTTTGGTGTGGTCTTAACCTAACAAAAAGTCTTTCGGAGTGTTGTGCCGCATTGTTTGGTTAATGGTAGCACCATAAACCAAACTACGCCTTAGAAAATTTCGAACTTTCTGTACATGAGTCATAAGATATAAGAAAAAAATCAAAAAGTATAGAAACAGAAGTATTTTTACTTTAGAAAAAAAATCATTTAACTAGTGAGTAATGAAAATCGGTCGAGTGTTAATGTATGAAAAAAAAGCGAAATAAGATATCAGAAACAAATGAACGGATTAACTGAATAGCAAAATGAAAAAAGAGAGAATTAAAATACTTAAAACATGTGAAGAGAATTAATGACGAAAGAATGACTAAACGAAAATACAATTCATCAGTGCAACGTGTGCAGGGAAGAAATATACCGACGACAATATCCTTGTATCAAATTAACCAGCTTTTAAAATAAGGTAAATGGAGAAACACGAATAATAGAAGATTATGCAAGACAAAAGTATGATTATAAAAGTTGTATGTTTGAAAAAACATCGGGTTACTCTATCTACCCCACAAGGGACACGACGTCATTGTATGTTTATTATTATATATTGGCGATCAAATTAGTTTTTTTAATACGAAAATAACAAATAAAACTAATTTTGAGACGTCAGCAGTGTTATACGAAAGGAAAAGGGTAAACCCAGTATAACACAAACCCAATACAATAAAAGGCAAGCCAAGTTTAATACGAACTCAATACAATAAAAGATAAACCAAGTATAATACGAATCCAATTCAATAAAAGACTAACCGAGTAAAATACGAACCCAATACAATAAAAGACAAACCAAGTATGATATGAACCCAATACAATAAAAGACAATCCAAGTATAATACATTCCCAATACAATAAAAGACAAACCAAGTATAACACGAACCCAATGCGATAAAATACAAACCTACTAGTATACGAACCCTATACAATAAAAGACAAACCAAGTATAATAAGAACCCAATACAACAAAAGACAAACCAGGTAGTATACGAACCGAATACAATAAAAGACAAACCAAGTATAACATGAACCCAATATAATAAAAAAATAAGCCCATATAATTCACTTAATGAATTCCGGTAAGAATAATTTATTTATTTAACTCTAATGAGATCTCAAGGTCACATGGAAGCCACACAATACCCATACTAATTGGCCAATTGGTGGTTTCTTGTTATGCAGGCGTAATACAAATTATTATTATGTTGTTTATTATTATGGGTTATACCGTCACAAAAAAGTGGAATAAACAGTGGTTGATAAAAATAAATTACAAAAAAATATTATTAGTTGTAACTACATCGTTGTAGAATAAAATGTTTTAGTTAGGTAGAACGTGTATAGATACAATGAAATCTATGTGCGCTTTTCAAGTGAAGGTATCCCACGGTATACGCAGTCGCACTTTTAATACGCGGTCGCACTTTTAAAACGCGGTCCCACACGACTGATAATTTTACTATAACGGCATTTAATTAAAATTTAGATTGTTATTATCAACATCCGATTTGAATTTTGTAATCATACTGTGAGTGATGACATTCTTTATCATGCTACAAATAACGTAATTAGAATTAGAAAAATGCTACCCGTGCTACACTCAAAACGAGTTGAAAACGCTCTTAAAATCGTCAGATAACCGAAAGAGGGCCTTCAAGACAGTAGGAAAATTTTAAGTCAAATCTGCCAGACCCATTTGATTCATTACTCGATTGATATGAATTACTTATGTAGTCTTTTTGATTAAATATAAAACAAATACTAGTTTAAAGCTAATTTAGAAAATCAAAATTAAATACTTTGATATTCCTATATGCTTCATTTATTTACTCAGTGACACCTGTTTTGCCATATAATAACTTTGTTAAACAGTTATGCCATTGGTTAAACGGCTGTCACCTAATAAATAAATAAAGGATATTGAAGTATCAAACCATTTTAATATTTTCCTAATTGATAAATTCAATGCGTTGTCTTCCTATTTTTCTAATGTTTAATAAAACTTTGTTTGTTAAACCTCTAATTACGTTAAACTCCTTGACGCCTGTTACTTGTTTTCGTTTGAAACCAATGAGCTAAAGATCTCACACAGATTATAAAAAAAATACGTTATTCACTTTGTTACCAATAAAATCAATCGCGATAAACGAGGGATACCTGTATTTTATAATGTCTATTTTGATTCTTCTTCAAAAAACGGATGGCGATGTTTGTTTACAAATTAACAATTATTTATTTTCCAAGAGAGTTATTTTTGACTCTTACACTAAGCTTTACCACAGTCACTTTCCATTTTCTGACATCTCATTACTTGTGTACTCAAAATGTCTTCAGCAACCACATTTAATACCGCACAATTTATTTATCCACGGGCTGGAGAATTCATTATTAACACAAGCTTCTTCATAAATTCATTTTCAATCAAAGTTTATCTTTTGAAAAATTTATAAAAATACGCTTTTATTTCAAGTTTCATACTGGAACGGACTCTAAATTTACCTTTAATTATGAGCAGAGGGCACAGTTTTTTTAAACCCCGGAGAGTAATAAAGCCCACAAAAAGAATGTGGTAGGCACTGGAGACAAAGCCTTTACGATGGAATGGAGGATAAAACTAGTATTAAAAGTCCATAAACCGAAGAAAACAAACCTTTCAAAAGGCCTGCTCAGAGGCATCTTCTGGCAGGCCGCAAAGTAAATCAATAAAATAAAAGCTCGAAGGATTACATCCTCCATTTAAGGTTTATTTCTACTTCATTTCATCTTTATTCCTGTTCTGAAAGAATGTCTTTGCCAATATTTTAAGTGTTAACGAATTATAAATATTAAGTTTACTTGGCTAATACCCTTAATCTTTAAAGATCTACGCACCTATTTATACGTAAACTAATTGTCCACAGTAAACATAGCGTGCCCTTTGTTGATAGTTTAACTTGTTTAAAATAAATAAATAAATAAATATAAGGTTTGTAGGGAATACCTACGTCCCTAAATAAATTGTCAAACATAATTTGTTTTCAAAATAAATTGTAAACATACAGGGTCAACGACCGATGAATCAACCTCTGAACAATCTACAATTGTCACATACTAGAAACGTCAATGTGTACTCACAAAAAGTATTTACGCTTTGTCTCGCCGTCTCGGCAAATAAATATCCTACCCGCTATACTAGGGCACGCGCAGGAGTGAGACGAAGTATATATCGCGGACGCATTCACTCACAACTATAAAAAACCTACTTGTAGACAAATAAAGATTATTATTAACTCGACCGTTCATTGACTATTCACTTTCACTTTTATCCGCATTCCTGAGTTTTGTATTTATTTTAAATACAAGACATATCAAAATCATCACGACGTATCAAGTTAAGCATAACGCTAAATTGGTGACCCCGAACGAAAAGGAACACAAAATTCGACTAAAACGAATATAGCGAAGTCAATATCAACATCATCAGCATGTCCTACTAGGACACACGCTACAGGTTTATTGACAGCAACATAATATGTACAAGATCACACCTGAATAACTGTTTAGTATGTAATTGACAATTATTTACACCATCCTGAATTAAGATTGTTTTCGGTGCCATATTAACAAACTGATCCATTAATTATGTCACCGCTCGCACACGGAATGACTTCGTTGAATGAACTTTTGGATATCGATATAGTCCATGTTCCGGTAGATAATTTAATGATTGAGCTCTATAACAAACATTCTAAATATCACTGAGCCACTTCACAGGGAAAAATGAGTAACATTGCTCCTGTCTTTATTATAGTATTGTTTATTTTGACTTTTATTGCTATGTTCTTTTTTCTTTTAATACGCTTTCCATTGTATTTGATGTTATTTAACCCAATAATATTAAATAGAAAGCACATTACTAGAAAAGATCAAAAACCTGTATCAAATGTAAAATAAAAGAAAAAATATATTGAATATGTCCATATTTATTTATTATTTGACTCTCCGGGAATATCTCCATGGCTTAGTTAGTGAAACAGCTGTTTTCGAATCCAAAAGCTGAAAGTTCGATTCCCGTTGGGGCGATTTTTTTTAAAAAAGAGTTCCAGTCCTGTTTGTTTGTCATATAAACTAGCAAATATATTATAGTATAAAATAACTATCTTAAAAGACGGAGTAATGTATGAACCGCTAACTAGATGAGCGATTTTCTAAGTTACTATTTCCCTTTCCGTTTATCTGGTCATTGATGACGTTGAGTTATTTTTTTGTTATTTTGGTATCAAATGTTTTTTAACTTCGTTTATAATGTTAATTTCCACATTTTTCTCAAAATTTTGTAAAACAATTGTATTATTGGGTTCGAAAAGATTGCCACATGGTAGTTAACCCGTCATTTAAACACTCTACAGTGAAGTTTTTAATAACAATATAAAGTAAACTCCAACTTTTAACCTTCTTATTGGTTCAATTTATACATCGCGCGAAAACTTTATAACTAGTTTAAGCACGATAATATTTTTTCATGAAAATACCAGTAAATTATGTCACCTAGTTAAAAAAAATGTTCTTTGTGATCGCGAGATTATAATGTGTTCAAGTGCCTACCTGCTCCAAAGTAATGATTCACAGGTTATAACCACTCACCCTTGAAATTCGGTGGGGGTGCGGGTGTCATCGAAAGGTCATTTACTTCTTAAGGCACTTAAAAATTAAGGCATAAAAGGAAAATTTACTTCATAAAGGTAGTGCGTCTGCAGATAGAGGTAACTCTCTGTTTAACAATATTTATGAAGTGGTTTTATTAATCTAAAATAAAGGGAAGGTAACATTGGCAATAAACAAGAGTATAACTAAGATATCCAGAAAGTAGTTTCGTATTTCTCGGATAAATGTCTCTAAGATAAAATTTTCTTAATTCTAAAAATGGTGAATATATATTGTAATAAAAAGTAAAACCTTGGCACATTTTTTCAGCAATTGTTTACCCAAATTGCTGGAGCAGTTTTTGAGTGGTCATTTTGGAGATGGAACAAAATAAATTATGCGACAAAATCAAAAAAAATATATTTACAGTGTATAAAAACAATGCAGTAAGCGATCGTGTGTTACAATGCAGTAAGCGATCGTGTGTTACAATGCAGTAAGCGTTTGTATGTCACAATGCAGATAGCGATCGTGTGTTACAATGCAGTAAGCGATCGTGTGTTACAATGCAGTAAGCGATCGTGTGTTACAATGCAGTAAGCGATCGTGTGTTACAATGCAGTAAGCGATCGTGTGTTACAATGCAGTAAGCGATCGTGTGTTACAAATGTGGTTTTAAATATCCGTAACGATGATATGACTCTCGAAGATGATATCAGCTCTGGAATACCGGTAGCCACAGATGACGACGAAATCAAGGCTATGACCAAAAATAACTAGTGGTCTACGACATAGGAGGTTGCTGAGATACTAAAAACATCAATGGTCAATCTTCAGGAGCAAATAAAATTCAAAAATAAAAATTAAACGTTTGAATTTAACCTTAAAATACAGAATTACTTTAGGGCAATCCAATATAATATTGAATCAATAACTATAAGTTTTATGGCACACGAAAGACAGTGGCTTGTTCATGGTTGAAGATTTATAAATAAAATTCAATGCATACTCCACCAAGAATCAAAGATCCCCACCACCAATAAACCTGGGACCTTTTTACAGCCTGGGAGCTGCGGGTTTGATTCCTGTTGGTATCTAGATATTTTTTTAAAAGCTTCTATTCTGGTTTTCGCGTAAGGTTTGCTTAACATATTTTTGATTGATTTGAATAAATTTCCATAAGGCTACAAACCTACCAGGTTGTATATACACGTATTATTCTACTGTGTTACACTTACGTTGTACAATTTCACGATAATTTTTATTGTTTTGTATTGTATTATAATTTTGTCGTAAACAGTGCAACCTAGGTAAGTTTCTTGCCATGTGACTGAAACTGAAAACTATACTAGAATAACTGAAAACTATACTGGAACCTACTACTAAATAAATTGGGCTCTGGCCCATAATCCACAAGGCGGAAGAATCTTACTTAATTGATCTTAACCATATTTTTAATATTGTACAAGACAATACAGTTTATATATTATTTAATTTATATCGTAAATATATAAAAGGAAAACTCGAAAGAAGGTAAAACAATTGGAGGAAAACTCGGAGGAAGGTAAAACAATTGGAAGAAAGAATAATAAAACGATAATTCACATAGCACCGTTTAGAGACCGAACTCTCCTGAAGGGTGATCAAAGATCTCATATTTTAGATATACTGATGATGCAATCGTGATTGTAAAATTGCTTGATACGGATTACGAAATAGTTGCACTGCTTTAAAGAGTTGAGAATATGAAATAAAACTGCTAAGACTCGAGATAAATATATCCAAAACCAAACTTAATTAGGACAAATTAGTTTCCCTCAGGTGATGTAATCCATGGACTTGATTTTTTTTTTAATAGAAGATAGAAGAGCGAGAGAAATGAGATAACCGCATTTAACATGTGTTAATGAAGACGGATATTGCGGATTCCGTGGACGACAATGCACACCATCATCTTCATTATCTGGAGATACTTTCTACTTTATATCTGAAGCGCATTCTGTAATTTTTCAGACACATTTCCCGCAGATAAGGAAACAACTTGGAGGGATTGGTTATTAACGACAGCGTGGAAGCAGTCTGGGTAAGGAAAGATATCTAACCCATTGGACTAACAGGGTGAAGGATGTCATCGGATTATCCATCACCAGCGCTCTTTAAAGTGCGAGGTACTGAGACAGGCGGAGAAGAGTTCCAGAGAGTCTGCATTAACGCAGCATGACAGGAGAATAAAAAGGATTGTTTTTAATTAACTTAAAAAATATACGAGGGTCATCCAGAAACTAAGGTTGCAAGGGCTCCTGAGGCCGGGGGAAATTTTTTATTTCAAAGTTGGTGCAACTGGCGTGTAAGGGGGATCCTAACGGTCAGTTTGTTTGGTCTCGCGTGTTTGTAGGGCATTTTGTTCAGTCACAGTCAATTCTTCCGATGGAGAGGTCGTCGAGCGTTCCCCCCAACTCTCTAACCTAACCTAACCTAACCTAACGGTCAGTTTGTTTGGTCTCGCGTATTTGTAGGGCATTTTGTTCAGTCACAGTCAATTCTTCCGATGGAGAGGTCGTCGAGTGTCCCCCCCCCCCCTTTCGTCCGTGCGAGACCCGCGCGGTCATCAGTTTTTTGACTTTGCAGAACAATACCGCCGCGAATATCCATCGGAAGCTCGTGGAAGTTTATGGCAATGATGTGATGAGTCGACAACATGTCACGAAGTGGGTTAGGTTGTTTGGAGAAGGCCGTATTGATACTCACGACGAGGCAAATAAAAAATAGTTAAATATATTTGTGAAGTATCCTGTGAATTTCAATTAAATACAAAGATTTTTTCGATCCAACATAAATGTTGTAGCCTTACTTTCTGGATGACCCTCGTGTATTGTAATTTTTGTGGTGAGAATAAAATTACGCTCTTTGTGTGAAATGTCACATTACGCTCTCATTTTCAATTGACCTTCTTTCGTCTGCTTTAAAATGTTCTCGTATGTTCTTCATTTAAAACTCTTTAATATGTACTACATTTTAATGGACTTACGCTTTGAATAGTATTTTATGATAAATTCTTATGTTTATCGTAAAATACTATTCTACGCTATGAACATGTATTTTACAATTAACATTAAGAATATCCAATATGTTCCATTTTTAAATAGCCTGGCATGATCTACATATACTTAAGAAATGGTCTGGTATGTTCTTTTAAAAATTGAAGTATGATACACATTGAAATTAGTAAAGAAGTTTTTCTTTTAAAATAGCCTTTTATGATCTACATTTGAAATATTCAAATGCTCTCTAATTTTGAAATGGAATTGCATAATCTACTTTTGAAAAAGCTACGAGTGAGGATATTCTATTTTAAAAATACCTAGTATGATATTTATTTAAAATTAGCAAAAATGTTCTCATTTACCATATAAATCGTACTGAACGGTGTATTTTAAAAATAGTCGAATATATTCTATTTTTTAAATGGCCATGTATTACCTGCTTTATAAATAGCCTAGTATGTTGTATATTTGAAATGACTTTGCATGCTCTGCTCAATCTACATTTCATAACAAAGGAGGAAAAATGTGTGTTCAGTGTTAAAAAGTAAATTTATCTTTATTATGAACTAACTTAAACCGTGCCTATACACGTATATTAAAAAAAATGATATCGAAGGATTTTAATTTTATACTTCCTTAATTAATTATGGACATCTGGTTTATTAAAATTATTTAAATAACGAATTATATATAAGAATTTTAGTTAGTATTAGATTTTTAGCTGAATGATTCTTAGTGAGACGAGATGATTATGATTGTTGGTAAATAAATAAAACACGTTAGATCGCAATGCGGAAAGAGAAAGTGTTTATTTTTATAGTAACGTAGGTATTTATATGTTTTTGGAATGTGCACGAGAATGCGCTCGCGATATGTTTCTGTCTCGCTTCTGTGAATGCAGAAATGGTTTATTGTCGTATTTGGGTATATTTTATTTACGAAACTGGCGAGACAGCGTGGTGCGTTCTCTCTCTAGTATGGAATGCGGCGCGATGCTCGGCCGGCGTCAATAGTTGGCATGTGACCTTTGGACTGTTTAATAAAATTTATCGAGGTATCCGAAGGTCGTTTCATCGGTCATTGACCGTATGTATGTGACAATATTCAGCGACGACCGTGGTTCCCTAGAGATTTTTTAAATATTTTCGAGTTTTTAAAGTATTAAATATTAAAAGACTAAGATATTAAATATTAACCATTGTGGCGGTCACCCACTCGAAATACTGTGGGCATTCATACACACGGTCAATGACCGATGAAATGACCTTCGCACTCCTCGATAAATCTAAATAAACAAGTCCGAAGGTCACACGCCGGCCATTCAACCCATAGCCGAGCGGACCGCATTCCATACTAGAGAGAGAACGCACCACGCTTGTCTCGCCAGTTCCGTATTTGAATGATACCTACATACAACAATTAATAGTTTTGCATTCGCAGAAACGAGACGTAGGCATATCGCGAGCGCATTCTCGTGCACATTCTAAAAAGATATAAATACCTACGTTACTAATAAAATTGGACAGACTCTCTTTCCGCATTGCGATCTAACGTGTTTTATTATTTATCAACAAATCATCCTCATCATCTCTTCCCTTAAGGACCGATCTCCTAAACCATCATATTCAAATCTCACTTGTAAATATTCACTGTTGTATTCACTGTTGTATTCACTGCTGTATTCACTGTTGTATTCACTGCTGACACAGTAGACAGATTCGTTTGACTTTTACTAAAAGCAGTAAACCAAGGTGTCTCGAGTAATCTCAATGTTGAGGCCAAATAAAAATCTCAAGTTAATGTTGGGAATGAATCTCAGCTCGGCACCCCTACGATGTCACGATGTGGGAGGAAGATTAATCTACGTTGAGAACTTTTCTTTGTCGATTCATTTTTATCCAGGGAATACCAACTGGACATTTCATGAAGTAACTTTTGAAAGCTCTCCAAATAAAACTCAAAGAGCATTGTAATGTTTCACCTTAACACTTGTGTTCTCTTAATATGTTGATATTTCATTATTTTTAGTAGTTTATTTCTATGTATGATAATAAACCATTTTTATACTCGAGTTTTTTTATCCATTATTCAAAACACTACATTTTCAGAACTTTTAAAAATATAGTTCAATACAACAAATATTTAAAAGAAATATTTATAAATGCGTCTACTTCAATTTCTTCAAAGCCAAATATTATTTTTAAAAAATATTATAGTTTGTACATTAATTATGAACAGTATACTTTCTAAATCAATTCTATGCATTAGGAACATTTGGTACGGGAGAAAATCAATGGATTTAAGATATTTCTTCACGTGTGTACTTATAATAAAAGTAATTTAAGACATTTTATCTTATATTTGAACTAAAGAACAACCTAGAATATGGTATAAAAACGAGCAATATTTTGTAATTTGTTTTATCAAACACTGTTTATTCCACTTTTTGTAACGGTATAACCCTGCCGGTTTCAAGGCTTTCACCTCATCTTCAGGGGAGCACAAACAAGACTTGTCTCACTCTACTTCGGTATATGAGAACGCAAGAAATAAAATCTCTGTTCGCTCGCTTCTCTCGCTTCAGTAGCTCTAGGGCATCTATAGTATTTGAGGTGGTATCTTCGCCCGTTTTGTGAACATATTTTCAGCAATAAAATTTCAATTATTATCACTTTTGATTTCAAATTTAATAATTTAAGCGATTGGCTACGAATATTCTTATTTTTCCGATTATAAATTGCTCATTTTTACATGTGTAGTGATGTGTATTGAATACACAGCACCGGAATGAGCGGATTTTTACTAGCATATGAAAGAAACACACACAGACAACCTCCATGGCCTGGTGGTAAGACACTTGTCTGCCGATCTGGAGGTTGCGGGTTCGATACCCGCGGAACCCAGATTTTTTTAAAATAGGATTCCAGTCTGGTTAATACTTAGGGCCTATAAAAACTTCTTTCTGGTTGGTTGGAAGAGATTGCCACATGGCAATAAACTCGCCAGGTAAAAAAAATAAAAATAAAGGGGAAGGTTAATGATGGTTGTAATAGCAAAATAAACACGTTAAAATAACGAAAAATACACATTTAACGAATAAAACTTATTTGAAAAAAGACTTAACATATTGTGTACATTTTCAGGAATACTAAAATAAAAAAAAATCTTGAATATTGAAAACTGACCAATTTATCAGAGCTTGGCGATTATTCCAACAAATGTATTTATCTCTCCTGCTCTGAAGATATATTCGCTGTACTCTTTCTTCAATACTGTTGACGACTTTCTTCATTTCTCTTCACACGACCTCACCGATCGTTAAACTCTCTCCGGAAATAATTCTTTCCCTTCTAATTTATCAACCTGTCATAAAGCCTCACCAAAAACTTGTGGAAAACAAGCCCTTATCGTTTCTACGGCTCATCACGTTGAGTTTTTATGACGATTTTGAGACTCAAGGTGTCCTTAAATTGTGAGTTCGATTTTTAAATACTTTTTTTCAAATATAAAAGCAACATATAACTATTGAAAAAATTGGTTTGATTTCCACAATATTTAAATCACGGTGAAACAAAAGTTATTTAAAAAAATTGCGTTATACTTCTTTTAATTGCAAATAAATTTTAAAAAATACGTAAAAAAGGAAACTTTAAACCAGCGATGAAAATTTCTTATCAATAATTGTTAAATCAGTATTTTCTTTAAGACATTTATCACAAACTTTATAGATTTCTCAATATTTCACGAAGAAAAATCTAAGTTTAAAAACTTCTGTGACACACCGAGTCGTACTTCTTGTATTGTATTAATCGGAATGGCCACTAAGATGAACCTGAACTTTTTGGTAACCCAAATTGCGCTTTTAACCTGTCTTATTGTTTTTGTAATGTGCCATTATTTTTATAACGCGCTCATTTTTATGTTTTTTGTAGTTAACTACTATTTATTGATTTAAGAAATTATGCAGTTTTTTTGTAATGTTATTTTGAATCAAAGATTGCAACTTTAGAAGTTAAGTTAATTATATAAATTTATTACAATAGTTTAACAAGAGGGAAAAACATAAAAAAATGGAAATTAATGGTTTTGAGAAACGGATAAGAAACAAGTATTCTTTTACGATATGTACTTGAACAACTATATTTTCTTTGAATTTATAAATCCAAAGTACATGAATTTCAGTTGGTATCTTACTGGGGCCAAAATCAATGCAAACAGGTCAGGCTTGACTGTTAACCTATCGCACTTTATAATGCAGACTAGATTTATGAAGCTCGATTGCATGTTATTGGTTTTGGAATACCATGCTTGATAGTTTCTGAGGGACGTAACATTAAATAGATCCAGCAAATATGGAATAGCAATCAAGATGTTGAGAATCAGTTGAATACATCCTCATTAAACAAAAAATAAAAAAAAACAGGAATAAGTGAAAATCACTTGGTGCCAAGTCAGGGTTGTAAAGAGGATGTCCAAAAATTTCCAACTTAAGACGTCGAAGTTTTTGCTGTGTTCGTGCTGATGCATGAGGCCGCGCATTGTCATGAATCAAAACCACCTTTCCCGACAACATTCCTCGTCTCTTGTTTTGGATGGCGCGTCTAAGTCGTTGAAGAGTTTCACAATAGGCCTCTGAATTTATTGTGTGTCTTCTTGGCATAAACTCTAAGCGGATCAAACCCAGGAAGGAGATAACTGGCGCGCGTACGATCGCGGTAATGGGGAATCGGCACAGGGTGTGGTGCGCAATTGTTCTTTTAATTTCTGGATGCGCCTAGTACTAGTACTCGTAATATGCCCTTTTTATTGGAAGAGGGTACCTCGTAAAAATCAATTGAAAATACATTACATATATGTTATTCACGGGACCAGGCATCAACGTCGATCTAATTTAGACCGGGGTACAAAATGTTCAAAGACTTTTATTCCTCTAGAATTCATTTGAACCCCCAATATATCACAATAAAAATGATATTTAAATGTATATCAATAATATCAAGCAGAAAATAAATTCAAGTCACCTCTTGAATATATATCTGAAATGGAGCCCACCAAAACCTACAATGAAAGAAAGGACCGCAAATTCAACAAACCAAATCAAGTATATATTGAAAAGGATTCGCATCGTGAAGGGAAATGTTTGTTTTGGCTCCATACAATCAGATATTGATTTGGGCCCATACGCCAACGTGAGGAGGCCGCTTTGTTTGGCCTGGCTGATTTTTGTTTAGTGGGCAAGCCTTATTTACCCTGGGTTAGGGGAAAGCTAAGCTGCCCGTAACACTATATAAACAACACCTGTTCGAAATTTCAGGAAGCAAAAATAACATTTAAATATTATTGAATAAAATTAAATATATAAAAATATAATTAAACATTAAAAATATAAGTCTTATTGCGATGTTTTACTCCAATGACCCACGTAACCTAGTCCTACGACACCTGGCTTCCAGCCTGAAAGCTGTGGTATCAGCTCTCTTTAGTATCCAGATTTAATAAAATGGTTTTCATCTGGTTTTCACTTGAGGCTTGTTTAACACATTTTTGGTGGGTTAGAAAAGATAGTCACTTGGCAAAAGACTCATTAGGTTATATTGTTTATTACTAAAGAGTAATATAATACAATATAACATAAAATTCTGATCACCTTAAAGTGTCATAAATTATTGTACTTATAAATTTAGAACGATATTTATATTGTGAATTACGTCAACTGAAAAATCAGAAATCTAAGACAATGCAAATTTTAAAAACTTCTGAATTCTTTAATTTAAAGAACAGTTATTTGAGATTAAAGTTTTTATATAATCGAGATTGAAATGAATTTGTTATCTTTCATGAAATCAATTATTGTAAGCAATCTTTCTGATAATTTGAAATAACATATTTCTGATGATTTGAAATAACATATTTCTGATTATTTGAAATAACATATTTCTGATAATTTGAAATACCATATTTCTGATGATTTGAAATAATATATTTCTGATTAATTGAAATAACATATTTCTGATAATTTGAAAAAACATATTTCTGATTATTTAAAATAACATACGAGTATTTCTGATAATTTGAAACAACATATATTGAACGGTTGTGTTATCTTTAAAAAAATACATTTCATATTGCATACATTTTTTTCTCTCTGTATTACGACTTTCGTGTCCTACTTGTTAAGACATTTGTCTTTCGGGGAACGGTTGGATTCCCTATGGAACCCAGATTTAAAAAATAAATTGCTATATAATATTTTCCGCTCTAGACTTTCTTAACATATAATTTAGTTTAAGAAAAGGAATATAACATAATATTTTTTTAATAAAAACAACTTCGTTGGCCTAATTGCTATTTGATGGAACCTAAAAAAAAGAAGAGCAATGGGTTAAAGCGGTCGTATGGTAACAATACTCGCACACGCTAGACTAAAATTGCTGCTTATCCACCTGCTGTAGTATAACCACCACGTGCAATGGCGAACTGTGAGTTACGTCGTAAGTTCTCCCTTGATAAATTTTCTGCCATTTTCTTACCAAGAATATTTTCTAAACACACGCACAGCCACCACCTTTCTATCCTCATACTTGATTTGACATTTTGGCATAATTGCGGTTCTAACTCACCGATAACGCGAATAATTTCGTCTTTCAGCTCAGGAATTGATTGGGGGTCATTTGAATAAACCTGGTTTTTCACGTAGCTCCAGAGAAAATAGTCCAATAATGTAATATCACATGATATTTGTGGCCAATTAACATCACCGTTTCCGGAGATCACAATACATAAAATAATTCAACAATTTGAACGCGTTGTTGTTATGTCTACGACTCTATTTTTATAAATGTCATACATTACACTTCTCAAATGTCATAAGACACAAGGAAGTTTGCTACGCCATCTGTGTGGTATCCAAAAATTAAAAAAACCGCTCAATTTGAAAGACCTTTTACAATCACCATAGTCGATATTTTTTTTCAGATAACCATATTCTATTAAAAATCTAAAGTTTAATCAACAAATAAATATTGTATAATGTTGTCTGATACGAACTTTAATACCCGCCGCAGTCTAGCAGACTGTTTGTTAAATGCTAACTAGGTTGTTTTTATATTTGCTGAGATTACTCAGCGTTTACAAGTCACGTATCTCAAATTCAACATGTGACCTAATCTTTTTCGTTTTTGTTGACTTAGCTTATTATTTGGTCATTGTTAAAGGAATTTTCTGTGAAAACTAAGAACACTACTTATACATACGAGTATGTATACGTAAAAGGCATTGATTTCAGATAATTTTAAGCTTCGAAATAAGATAACATATTCTTTAAATGGCAATACATCTTAAATTCGCTCTTGTTTTACAGTGTTTACCAGTATTGGAGATTTCTTGTGTATTTTTTTTATTTAGTTTACAAATTTGTATCAGATATAACTTAATAGCTTAACTTGTTGGATGGAAGAAAAAGACATTACTAAATAATACACATTTTGTAATTTTCGTACAATTTTCTTAACTACCCCTCACCTTTTCGGAAATATTCAGCATTGATCCGACTGTAATGTTTTGATACAATCTATGCAGTTTTGTAACGCTAGATTTGTACGAAAGCATTGCAGCAACCCCTTTAATATGAAACAAATGATTTTACTCGGTGTGCATGTAAGGAATATACAACAACGTTTTCGTATTATGCAATATAATATTTAATTAGCTAAACACTTTGAGTTTTGAGCCAATCGAGGGTTTCGGCTAAAAAAACACCTCGCAGTCGAGCCCGCCCTCTTTTGATGAGGTGTATATCGACTGAATGATATGTTATAAGGTGAGTTCAGATCTTATGATGAGGTGTATCTCGACTGAATGAAATGTTATAAGATGAGTTCAGATTTTATGATGAGGTGTATCTCGACTGAATGAAATGTTATAAGGTGAGTTCAGATCTTATGATGAGGTGTATCTCGACTGAATGAAATGTTATAAGGTGAGTTCAGATCTTATGATGAGGTGTATCTCGACTGAATGAAATGTTATAAGGTGAGTTCAGATCTTATGATGAGGTGTATCTCGACTGAATGAAATGTTATAAGATGAGTTCAGATTTTATGATGAGGTGTATCTCGACTGAATGAAATGTTATAAGGTGAGTTCAGATCTTATGATGAGGTGTATCTCGACTGAATGAAATGTTATAAGGTGAGTTCAGATCTTATGATGAGGTGTATCTCGACTGAATGAAATGTTATAAGGTGAGTTCAGATCTTATGATGAGGTGTATCTCGACTGAATGAAATGTTATAAGGTGAGTTCAGATCTTATGATGCAGCTTTTCTCTTAAATGTATGTTCTTTTGCATTACCTTTAAATACATGTTTAATTTTAGGATATATGAACAAATTATGTTACGATTTTTAAAACTATTTTTTTTTATAATCAGAGTAAGGTAGTTTTATTTTTTTTAATTAAATTATTGATAGCATTAAAAAGGATGATATCAGAACGTGTTGTGAAATATTGCAGTATAAAAATAAAAATTGCAGATTTAATGCGGTTCTCGAATCGTGCCTAATGGTCACTATTCCCCTAACACAAAACGCAGTATGTGATATTTGAGAATCAACTCGTCTGACAGCCCATGATGAAACACCTCACGTGGCTGTGGATTAAATAGGTTGGGAGAAGCTGTTTTATACTCCGTAATAGATTGCCGTAATCCATTACGTCTTAAGATCAATCATCCTACAAAAATCTGACTCGAATCGTTCTGGAAGGTCGCTTTATAATCCTCCTGCATGCGCAAACTTGGGATAAAATCCTTTTTGAGCTACCTTGAAGGAGTTTTATCATTATGGCATATTTTATAAAACAGTTTTAAAAACAATTTCATGATTTATTTCTCTGAATTTTCAGGGGAAACTTTAAGTATAAAATATTATCAGTTATCATGTTCAATATTTTTCATTTTTTATTAATTAATGATATTGTTGAAAGTTTTACTTTATCTATTTAATATTTTCACGATTGTTTTCTGTATCATAATATTTAAAGCAAAATTTGTACAGCGCCGTTTAGAGTAAATTCTCCTCAAGGTAAAATTCGAAACCCCTATTTATAAAAAAATATTTTTTCGTATTGAGTATTAAGTTAAGTGTAAGAATATAAAGGTGGTGAGTGCGGCCGATAGATGAAAAACTTCCCAGTATCTGCTTCTCAGTTATTTTATGATAATAAATTAATTAACGTTGTAACATTTTATTACTGCAATTGGCACTAGTCAGAGTAACTATTGATTTTTTGGTTGAAAAATATTTTGTTATGGTTATTTTTTTATTTTTTTTTCATTTTACACATGAAAAGAAGTTTACATAGTTTGTGAAAAAATAACAGGTAATTTAATTTCGACACAATTTTAATGGATCTGGGTGTGTTGCCTTTCATTTGCCGTGTCCCCAGTTAATTAGGCTTTTTGTCTGTACCTCACTGAGGACATATACAATATATCATGAAAAAATAAATCGATACTTCTTTCCGATTTTTTAATATATAAAGCCCCGTTGTATATTCTCAACAACCTGACAAACAGTGAAACTCAATTACACATGTATACATCACGTGAAATCAAACTCCTCACACTTCATCACTCCAGACAGACAAAAACATTCATCCCACAATCTACCGCACATAATCATAAAAATAAAAAACAATCATACAAATATAAAGCGATAAAAAACATCACACTCAAGAGCTTACCTAAACCTTTTCCACAAGTCATTCCTCTTGCAAGCCTAAGTACTCAAACTCCTGTCGCAATAACAACCACGCTCCGATCGACTGCCTAAATTGTTTTCCTCCCTTTGCCTTTATTGAATTCGGCACCCCATTGTATGTCATGGGAGCTAAATAGGCATATTGCCTTTGGGCAAAATATGTTTTAACTCTAGGGGTGGTGAACATCTGATCAGTTATCATGCGTGTCATGTGTATCTGCTGAGTCTGCATCTTCATGCGTGTTATAAGCACATAATTTGTATATGTCACAATATGCTAAAATGTCTTTATAAATACTCGTACAATATTTGAGTATTCTTAAATGTACATCTAAAACGATATGTCTAACAACTAAACAACTTTATTACGGTACAATTTTCATTTACATATTTTAAGTGCGATAATTAAAAAATATATTTTTAATTTTTATCATAATAATATAAAAGACCGCTTAAAGTAGAGAAAATTATACCAACGTTTAAATTAAGAATTTTTCAACATAATTTTATTTCTAAATCAATGTTTTTTTACATTTTTTTTAATGCTTGTAACTAAAAACACTGTTTTCAGTATTTGATTATAACAAATCGATAAAAAAAATCAAAGTTAATCTTTTTTTCTATTTATAGAATGTGCTATTTATATGAATATAAATTATCACGTTTTGGTATAAAAGATTTGTAATTTGAGGGAGGTTTTATTAACTTGTAAAGCCGCCAATTTAACTATAATTAGCACCATAATTAACTTGAAGCCACTACATCCATTTTCTCGATTACTACAATTAAGTTTCCTGTTTTCCAGTTAGCTCTGAAGTTTATTAGACCGAGCTGTCTTTTATTAAACCTGGATGGTTCCAGTATCGTTCCCATTCTTCTTTGTTCCCTCCATGTACCTGTCTTTTATCGTTATTTTTCTCTTTTCTTCCACATAAAACTTGCAGTACAGATACGAACAAATTTTATTATATTGTTTCAACTGTAATAAAATACATTACTTTACTTTTCATGTTATGACTTACCTAAGCACAAAAATATATAATAACTCGTTAGAGTTCTACAAGAATTAAAAATAATAGAATTATGTTTAATAAAGTTATACTGCTTTGTAAATAAATATAAAAAGAATTTTCTTGTTTTGTTTGGAATTTATAAAAGTTATAAGTGTCACTATATAAATATGGTGAAATAAAATCTGAAAGATAGACAAACAGTATCTGAATGGATATTGTACTATTATAGTACACTAACAACCTGGTAGATTTATTGTCATCTGGTAATCTCTTCTATCTAACCAAACAATTTAAAAAAAACGTCGAGTAATAACCACACTGGTACCCTTTTTAAAAAATGTAGACAGCAACAGAAATCGAACCCACAACCCTCGGTTTAAAGACTGGTATCTTATAAACTAGGTGACGGAGGTAGTCATATAGGGGATGAAACAAATATCACCCATCGTACTTTGACACTAACATGCGGTTTGTACAGGTATATGGGTAATACAGTTTTGACGTTACGTAGAATAATATTCAGAATGTCAATAGAGCTAATGTTTATTTAAAACAATATTAAACTTCCACTGCCCTCTATTAACTGCAAACCTTTGAATCAAGGCAAATAATTAAAAGGTTTGGAGTTAACCCATTTTATTAGTAAAATTGGGTTTATATTTATCAATAATTAAAAAAAATCAAGTATTCTTTTTTAATCAATGTACAGTTTTTAATTAAAATCAATAAGTAATTTTAGTAGCGATGTTTTGTGATAAATGATTGCTTCTAGATTGCTACTGTTTTAATATTTTTTTAAATAACTCATAATCACAAAAAAAATAGAATAAATATGAAAGTAATACACAAACCTAGATTATCAACTAATCAATTATACAACTTCTCTTAAAAGCTTAGACTCCGAAACACGTTTTATTATTATTTAGTCCTCTGCTCCGTAGACATACTGAACCGAATTTTTTTTATTTATTTATTTATTTTACAGTTGATACGATAAAACCGAATTTAACCAATTTACAAGAAAAAATAATAATAATTAAAAATGTAATTATGACAAAGGGAACAGTGGGACTTATGCTTTCGTCTAAGGTGTCTCATTTATACCAAAAATGTTTACTAAAAGTTCAATCTTCATTATTTTCACCGAGATATGGTAGATATCGATGTTGGAAACATCATAAAAAAAATCATTTTGTGTGCAGGTAGTGACGCTTTTAATAGCTCCAAAGAAAACAATCTTAATTCATGATAGCGTAAATAATTATCCAGTATATTAAACAATAGATGATTAACTGACTTTTATGCCAAGAGTTTGTGGAAGCAAGAGAAGAGTTTCTCTGTTGCTGCTTGAAAATGTAAGATGAATCTCTTACACTATGTTTAATAGAATTAGATTGTATTATTGCATTGTATGGTTGCAGTTGAATCTCTTAGATCTGCAATTTTTTCATCAAATTTATATTTTTCTTCCTGGCACTGTCCCAACTCATTGTCTAGGTAGGCTGTTGGGGTGGGCTCTTCTCGCTCTCAAGCTGTATGTTCTTTGGTTCTGGGTGTCGCTTTCGTCTAGGCCGTTTCTCTGCAGGATTTGAAGCATTGAGTCGGAAGATCCACAGAAATTACCTGATTTACAGTATGGTCTGGTGGTCTCCGTCTTATGTGCCCGTACCATCTCAGCTGTCGCTCTTTCCGCTTGCTATTTATGTCAATGACTCCCAGGCTACCACGAATGCGTGAGCTCTTAATTTTATCTTTCAGTGATACTCCTGCCGATCACCTAAGCATTCGCATTTCTGCTGTTTCAAGTTGTCTAGAGTAGGAGCTGTACATAGTTCTGCAATCTGAGCCATACATAATTGCGAGTCTAACGATAGTCTGGTATACCTTTCCTTTCAGTTTTATAGGCATTTTTGGGTCACACAAGACTCCTATTACCGATCTCGATTTTTCCATCAAATTTTTAACGATCCAATAATGATGTATAGTGGTAAACTTAAAGTGATGGTTTTGAAAACGGTTTCATGTCAGTATTCAAAAAAGTTTAAACTTCATAAGCCTCTGAAAAACCTTTGTTTTCGGCCATCTGACTCTCCAAAGACAGACCTTCCATCCATTTACTCTATTACATAACAGTGCTTGATTTAAAGGTTATGTTATTTCAACATAACAAAAACTGCTCAAAATATCGGCACCATTCTTTTGAATCAAATTGAATGGTAGAATCATTCCGTTTACGTTTACGATAATGTGAACTTCTGCTGTCACTGTAAACAGACTTGGGGGAAATGCTCAGTGTAAACAAATATCCAGTGTCTACAGATAATTATACATTCAAACATTGGCTCCAACCGCAAAGTTTACCGCCATTGTTTACGCAGCGATATCAATTGAAAATTATGTGGATTTTCCGGACGGAAGCGTTTTCCACCTCATTGACCTTGGCCTGTTTATTAATACTTAATGTTTTATTTCAAATACTGGATATTTTTCGTGTTCTTTTTTTATATAACCTTAATCGTTATGACCAGAAAAATATTTATTGTTTTTTTTTTGTTTATCTTTATTTTTCTCCCGCCTTGTTTCTTTCTTAGTGGTAGAATTTTGTAGTAAAATTGAGAAACGACACTTTCGCATAGTATAAATGATAGCCATTATGTAATTACTTAACGTTTTATATTTTATATGAAATAAAATAATACTAACTGGATAATTGATTATATTCATAATAAAACTATTAAATTTAAATATTTTACAGTCTTTAAGACACCACGGTGTTAACTAATGTATTTTATTGTAATTTGTTTTATCAAACACTGTTTATTTCACTTTTTGTAACGGTGTAACCCTACCTGTTTCAAGGCTTTCACCTAATCTTCAGTGGAGCACAAATAAGACAGTCTTGTTTGTGCTCCCCTGAAGATGAGGTGAAAGCCTTGAAACCGGTAGGATTATACCGTTACAAAAAGTGGAATAAAAAGTGTTTGATAAAACTAATTGCAATGTCTTGAAATCTCCACAACGTTAATGCCTTAACTATAAACAAAATATGATGTATTATATTTGAGTTTATTTACTCTTCTATCTTGATATATTATATTTTATGTCTGTAACGTGTAATATTTTATTATATTTTTAAACAAATTGCTTGCCTGTTTTTTTTATAATTATTATGATATTCAAATGTTATAATGATAAATGAAATACAAGTTCATTTCTTTTGGAATTTGAGAATGAAATTTAAACTAATATTATCAATAAATTAACGTCAAATTAAATCAATAAATTATATATATATTGTAGCAATAGTACAAAGTCTGCTGAAAAGGTGGACGGTTGCCGGCGTGATTTCAATGAGTCTCGGTGAAAAGCTGGGCGAAGAGAAGAAATCCCTTGTTGGCCGGTAGAACTCTTCAGAAATAAAACCGCAGTATAACGTTTCTTTTATTTTATAAATAAATCAATTTAAATTGAATTAAAAATGCAATTTATTCTGACGAGGAGCTACAAAGAATCGTTTACTGATTTTACAAAGAACGTTTACTTTGATGAATACATGGGGTGACTTTGTATGACAGAATACGGAATAAAGGGATAAGGGATGAAAGTTAATATGTTGAGCAAGATAAAGAAGACCTCTCTGATATGGCTTGGACACGTGGAACGAATGAATGAAGAAAGGAATAAAGACTAATAAAACAAATATTTAGTGCGAATGTGACTGGAAGACGTGGTAGAGGACGATCAAGAAAAGTATGTTTGGATCAAGTGTACGATATTACAACGATGTGTTAAATGACTGATGGGAGCCGAATAAATGTTGTAGAAGAGCGTGCATTCAGAATAAAACACGAGATGATAATGCATAACAGAATACGATAAATGAAGTGATAAGGGATGAATGTGAACTTAACCCTTCCCTTACGGTGCTAAAATTGAAACGCGCGCTCCGGTGTTGGGTAGTGAGTACGCGATCAAAAATTAGCGATTTTAAATCGGAAAAATAAGAACATTCATAGATAATCCCCTTAATTAATTATAATTGAAGTTCAAAAATTATATTAATTGAGATTTATTTGCTGAAAACATTAAAAAACCATCTGGAAACGCTCACGGAACGGGCGTAGGTCTAATATGGTTGCAAGCCCAAAAGCTACTGCGGCGCGGAGCGGTAGTGGCTTACTCCCGGCGTGGCTTACGCTTGCGACGATTGAGACAATTGAGCTCCTCGCAATTCAGTGAAGTAAGCAAGAGTGAGATGCGAATATAGTGTCGCGCTTCCCGCATACTCTTCACCTATCGTCAAGACGAGGCACTCACAGCGTTTAAATGCGAATTTGTTTCCGATCTTCACAAAACACCTACGATGTAGTCGATAAATTCTGATTATTATTAATATTATTTTTTAAATCAATGCGTAAATATATTATGGAGGAATACCTAAAATCTTAACCTTGTATTTATTATATTTATAGAGATATTGATGGTTATTAGAAGCAACGTGTAGAAGATACCCAACACAGGGAAGGAAAGGTTAATGCTGATATGTTACGATAAGAATAACTCTCCGAGATGGTTTCGAATTGAATAACGAATGAAGAAAAACTAACAAAATGTGTATACAGTGCACATGTGAATTGAAAGCCTGGTAGAGGAAGACCAAGAAAAGTATGATTGAATCAAGTGAACGATATTTTGAAAGAAGGAAATGTAAAAAGTCATCGGAATCGTACTAGCTGTTTGAAAAGGTGTGTGGATGTAGAAGACGCGAAAGTTCTTTCGCGATATGAAATTCTCGCGTTCTCTCCTTTCTGCCTACCTGCGTGATGATATGTGTTACATTTATAAATACTACGGAGACAAATGGGCTTAGTGTTACTTTCTCTATACGAATCTCTATTATTGGTTCAGAAATATACTACAGGTATATATGGTGTACCTTTATAGAACAACCAACTAATATTGCAAAGAGGGTATATGCTGGTTTAATAGTGCCTTTGTATGAAAATAAGACGAAAGTACGAAAAAGTCGTATGTCTAAAGAATTTATTAACATAGTTCACCAAATTTGGATCATTTTGCAAATCCCAACAAAAATATAAGGAATTATTTCTGCAGAGTAATTTTAATTATTTTTTAGATTGTAAAATTATTTCTTTTAGTGACTTTTAAAAAGATTTTTTTTTGTTATGTTATATTTATTTTATTACATAGATGTGTAACAATTACTTTTTCTGTACAATAAATTTTCATCCAATAAATCCGAATATTGTAATAAATTTTGTTGCAATATTCCATATTTAAACTTATGTGCAATCTTCGTGATAGTTGTCCTGTTTTGTTAACTGTCATTTAACATTTTATAAGTGTCACGTGTTTTGACCTTTTGCACGACTCAATACAGGTTGTTTATTTGACAGTTTAGTCATTATATTACACTTTCGTTGTAAAAAGTACAACCTGACGTATTTATTGCCATGTGTCGATCTCTTCTCACCTACGGGAAATGTGCTTAAGAAATTTTAAGTAAAAAGAGGGAAAATTTTATGTAAAAATAGTTTTTGTTTTCACTAAATAAAAGTATCTCATTCGATAAATTGGTGTAACTATTGAGAATTCTTATATCTCAAGGAATTTAACCGAAGCGCCAAAAATATCTAAAATCCTTTAAACTTCACGTCAAAAAATCTTTATATTTAAAAATTATTCATAACTGTTTGGATCTTTTATGCGTTTTTGCATAAATTTGAAATACAAGTCTTAGAGTAAAAGGCCTCGAGTTATAAAACTACATGCAGCTGCACTCCCAACTCTCTAAGTACAAAGTCATTCAAACTTCCCTCACGACCCTCTCGGGTTGTATCACACGAGAGATGGGACTCACTAATTAAGTTTCACAAAATTCTGGCAGAAATTTATTCCTGAATAGATTGAAAGAGTCATTAAACTTATTTACAACTGAAAATTTACCCTTTTAGAGATTTTTTCATTATTTTGATAGAAAAGTGTGAAATAAAAAGTAAATGCGATATATGGGTGAATAATGAAAGGGAAGAAAGTTGAGGAATTTCGCTAATTGGATAGCAGTTCTGCTATTTGGGTAGTATACATAGTAGAATTTAGTGGGATATTGAACGACGTGTAGCGATAGAAAATAACATCACTGGGAAACCAAAACACATGTATTCGAAACCGAACAATATCAAAATCCGCTGTGATGATAATTCACGAAAGTATTTTTGTACCATCTTTGATATATGGGAGTGAAACGTGGATGTGGAAAAAGTGTTAAAAGAGTCAAATAAATATTGCAGAAATACGTGAATTGAGAAGATAACATGAAGTGACAATTTATGACAGAATATGAAATGAGGTGGCTAGAAAGAAATTCGAACTAAGACTGATATGTTCAGAAGGGGGAAAAAGAGCATTATCAGATAATTTGGACATGTAGAACGAATTCATGAAGAAAAACAAAATAAATATACAGTGCAAATAGGAGTAAAAACGACCAAGAATAATATGATTGGATCACTTCAGTTCAGTTTGATCCCACCTCCACCAACACTGTTATGGGAGACAATATATCGCTGATCCGGAAGAAAAAACGACAAAAGTCAAAAAACGTGTTTGTCAGGAGCGACTGTTGAAGTCAATATTCTTGAAAACTGCAAATGCAATTAGCTCCAACGGAAAAACGACACTAATGCCCACAGGTGGCGAAGACATGAACTAGACCTGTGACACTTTTCAAGGACAAAGGGAACCCAATTTTACAATTTAAGGTGTCATAACCCTAAATACGTTTTTTTTTTACTGGTGTCGTTTTTCTTCCGGACCAACGATATGTTCATATCCAACGCGATCAACACTAGAAGATCGAAATCTTCTTTATATTTTCTGTGAGCGCAACGTCACGGAGTGATGAAGAATGAACTGCCCAAAAGGACTTCTCGGGTGGTGACATAATTGAGTGTAAAAATAGTAGCAGTGACGACATACTTGAGGTCCAACATCACGAAAGAAGAAAAATGACTCGCAGTGCGGTAAATATACTCATGAAGGGGCTTGAGGTCTGGAGTTCAAACAGTCGACCAAGTTGTCAGTACGTTCACAGAAAGTTGCGAATGCAGCAAAACCATCCTTTAGAGCTACTATATTAAAGTAGCCAATCAATCTGAAGATGAACCGATGTAAGGATGAGTGGAAATCCCCTCGAAAGTTATTGACTCGATTCAATTGCAACAGCGCAAAAAGCCAATATTCAAGGCAAAGAGTTGGCCATTAAAGCTCATATGATGAAAGAGAAATTGGGTATTCAAATAGTTTGGGTGTTTAAAGGAAGGAAACGTTGAAAATCAGAGAATTCGTAAGTTTTGTATGAGAAACTGTACGGATGTAAAAGAGGCGAAGGGTGTGCGTTAACATGGGAAAGTTTGTCACTTTGTCATACATGCCTATCCGGACAGAGAAATGGCGTGACGGTATGTATGTATGAAATGTTTTTTTATTAAGTACGATGGGAAGAGAGGAGGTGACCGCGAGTGTTGTTCTGGGTGGTGTCAGTGTTGAGCAAGTGAGGGAATTTGTTTACTTAGGCAGCAGAGTATCCCAAGATGGCCGATCAAAGGCAGAAATAATAAGTAGGGTCCAACAGGCAAGAGTTGTTTTTAACAAGAAATCCAAGATATTTGAATCTCCTAACATTGATATCAATGTTAGAAAGAATTTAGTGAAAACTATTGTCTGGAGTGTACTGCTGTATGGCTGCGAAACGTGGACCATCAGCCAGAGTGAGCCCGGGCGTCTAGCTGCCTTTGAGATGTGGTGCTAGAGGCGCATGGCCAAGGTCCATTGGTCAGATCACATCCGAAACGACGAGGTTTTGAGCGGGGCTGGAGAAACAAGGCAACTCCTAAATAGAGTTGCCCAACAACAATCTAGTTGGATAGGTCATAACATCAGACACCCAGGCCTGCTCCTTGCCATCGTCGAGGGAATGATTGATGGCAATAACCATAGAGGCCACCCTAGATATAGCTAAATGGACCGGGTGATCCGGGATGTGCGCTGTGGCAGCTACCAGGAGAAGAAGAGACTGGTGGATGACAGAGATAAGTGGAGGCATCGAGTGCTTGGTGCAGACCAATCCTAAGATTAACCCAGAAGAAAAAGTACGAGTATCAATACGGAGATCCACAAAATAAATCTCGCAACAAAAAATAATGTTTCATTTTCAGTTTTTATCAGAATTTTTCAATTTGCCATTTTCCTTGAAAATGTGATTTATAAACCAGTATTCTGTCTGGCTGATATATTCGTATAAAAGATTCTTTCAAAACAAAACACCAATCTGTAGAGTCAACTTGTTTTGTTTTTGTTGTCAAGTTGAACAAGTGCGGAGTAAGAGGAGATTTTTAGACGAGATCCGCCTTTATCTTACCGCTGGCGCTTGGGAGATCGTGACATTATGGCGCTCTACACACCTCACTGGAGAGCACTTAAATAGCGTTTCTCAAAACAAAGAACTTAGAAATGTTCTATATTTTGTAAAGGAATCATATTCAATAATATATTCTTATTATTATTTATGTAATAATAATACTGGTAATTTTTTACATCAATATGATTTTTTTTTAAATAGGCAAGACAAATAGAAACTTTGAAAAAAGAGTTAGGGAAATTTTTAGATGTCACAATAATAACATTTTTTCGAAGTTTGCCACCCACTTAATCGAAAAAAAATATTCGTTTTAACTCGATCGTGGTTTGCTGATTCTGCACACGAGCTGAAGGAGATTACAGTTAGACTATTTACGAATTATAGAGATTAAAAAAGTGTTAAATAAAGTCTCAACATCATAAAAAATCAAGTAAATTTGAATAATAGTCCACTGCTAAATATATTTCCCGTTCAAAAACTCGTGCTCCAGTCGTCTTATTAACCACTTCTTCCCTCTCCTGTACTTAATATAATGAGAAAAATGTATTTCAGACATAATTTAGTTCAACCTTACCTGACGAAGAAGAGAGAGGTCTTTGAAACCGGTAGGGAATTCAAATTAATAAAAAAAAGTGTTTTGTTTCTTTTATTAAAAAAATATTGAACGACACTTTTTACAGCGCTTTTTAGGGAGCGAACTCTCCACCAGAGCGCTCTAACTCACAACATTAAAAAATATTTGTCCCCAACATGCTGAAGCATAGAGAGTAGACTCTCCACCAGCGCGCTCTAATTAACAACATTAAACATTATTTGTCTCCAACATGCTGAAGCATAGAGAGTAGACTCTCCACCAGGAACATCTAACTCACAATATTAAACGTTATTTGTCTCCAACATGTTGAAACATAGAGAGCAGACTCTCCACAAGGGCGCTTTGACTTACAATATTAAACATTACTTATCTCCAACATGCTGAAACATCGAGAGCAGACTCTCTACCAGGGCGCTCTAGCTCACAACATTAAACATAATTTGTCTCCAACATGTTGAAGCATAGAGAGTAGACTCTCCACCAGGGCGCACTAACTCACAACATTTAACATTATTTGTCTCCAACATGCTGAAGCATAGAGAGTAGACTCTCCACCAGGGACATCTAACTAAACAACATTAAGCATTACTTATCTCCAACATGCTGAAACATCGAGAGCAGACTCTCTACCAAGGCGCTCTAACTCACAACATTAAACATTATTTGTTTCCAACATGCTGAAGCATATGGAGCATACTCCCCACTAAGGCGCTCTAACTCACAACATTAAACATTATTTGTCTCCAACATGTTGAAGCATAGAGAGTAGACTCTCCACCAGGGCGCATTCACTCACAACATTAAACATTATTTGTCTCCAACATGCTGAAGCATAAACATTAAACATTATTTGTCTCCAACATGCTGAAGCATAAAGAGCAAACTCTCAACCAGGGCACTCTAACTCACAGCATTAAACATTATTTGTCTACAACATGCTAAAGCATAGAGATCAGACTCTCCACCGAAGCGATCTAACTCACATTAAAATGATTTGTCTCTAGCAAGCTGAAGCATAGAAAACTAGTAAGAGAAAGTCAAAAATATAATAGGGTAACTAGAAGTTGACGTCCGTAAAACAGTACTCAAAACTGTAAGTCACATTCTAATAGACTAGGATGAATGATAGGTTGGAAAATCTTGATTCCGATTGGCCTTAGTCACTTTTTAAACATCTGTTATAAAAATATTTGGAGGTCAATTTATTTAGCACGGTTTAAAGAGTAGACCTTATTTAAGAGCGGAATTCGAACCCACTATTATCGACAGATTAAAAATATTATAAGAAAAAAGCTAAGTGTCCGAAAAAGAAGATGATGGCAACGGCCATTAGATTTTAAACTTCACCATATCTAAGTTTATAAAAATATATTTAGTAAGAAAAGCGCTGAAAATTCCAAAGAAACCTTTATAGAATTTGCTTTATGTGATAGTAGCACATTCCGCTTAAGATGGTGTGTTGTGTTCATATGTGAACATAAATTTAGATATTTATTTCTAAAATGGGTTGTTTTCAAGTATTGAACACGTCATTCATATATTTTACACTTGGAGGCAGACAAAGACCTACCCAATTAAAATGTTTTCAAGTATTGAACACGTCATTCATATATTTTACACTTGTAAGGCAGACAAAGACCTACCCAATTAAAATGTTTTCAAGTATTGAACACGTCATTCATATATTTTACACTTGTAAGGCAGACAAAGACCTACCCAATTAAAATGTTTTCAAGTATTGAACACGTCATTCATATATTTTACACTTGGAGGCAGACAAAGACCTACCCAATTAAAATGTTTTCAAGTATTGAACACGTCATTCATATATTTTACACTTAGAGGCAGACAATGACCTACCAAATTAAATGTTTTCAAGTATTGAACACGTCATTCATATATTTTACACTTGGAGGCAGACAAAGACCTACCAAATTAAATGTTTTCAAGAATTGAACACGTCCTTCATAAATTTTACACTTGGAGGCAGACATAAACCTACCAAATTAAATGTTTTCAAGTATTGAACGTCATTCATATATTTTACACTTGGAGGCAGACAAAGATCTACCCAATTAAAATGAATATCATCAAATCATTACAAATTACATTACATTGGAATAAGAAAAAAAATACGTTAAAATAACGAGAAATACACTGTTATCGACTACAACCAACCAAGAAATGGACTTCTTCTTTCCTATCCATTTGGGGTCGGCAGCTTGGACCTTTTTCCTCCGTCTCTCTCGATCTCGCCAATCTCTCGGCAAAAGTCCAAGTCTCGTCAAGACCTCTTCCACTTTCTTATATATGCTCTTCTTGGGTATCCTCTCCTATTTTGGAGTTCCCAATTCGTGGCTGTCTTTAGCGTTAACTTTCAGCCCGCCATTGCACGTGTCTATAACAGTGTAATCGTGTATTGTTTATAGTTAAGGCATTAACGTTGTGGAGGTTTAAAGACATCGTTATTTATTTTATCAAACACTGTTTATTCCATTTTTTTGTAACGGTATAACCCTACCGGTTTCAAGGCTTTCACCTCATCTTCAGGGGAGCACAAACAAGGCTAAATTCTGTTCGAACTGGTACCGATATACATGCTTCAACGGTTAGGGACATTCGGGATGGGGACTGAGGGCTGAGGGTGACATGGGACGATTTCGGCCAGCAGCGGAGAGATTTTTGGGGTATACGTGTTTCCAGATGTTCGCCCCGGTGTACTGACTTAGAAATTTCTAGGGCCTCTAATCTGTCCAATTTATTTACCTTATTACTGATATGTAAGAATTTGGCATCTTCGATAGAAAAAGTATAGTTTTCATGGTGACAATGATTAGCCATTTCAGAATAAATTAGAGGATTTGTTAAGGCGGATTTGTGTTCACGAAATATCTTTTCAAAGGATCTTCCTGTCTTTCCTATATAGAAATTATCACAGACTGCACATAAACGTTTAGCACAATCAGCACATAAACCGTTGCAAAAAAGAAGAATAAACAGTGTTTGATAAAATAAATTAGAGTGTAATCGTGATTACTGGGCATTATCTAATATTGGCGCCACTTTAATTGTTCCATGAATTCGTTCATTTCGGATCTAATCCAATCTAGTGACGCCTAGTGACCATCGAAGAATAAGCACCTCTGCGAAATGAAGCAATGGTTCCTGTTTTTCTTTAGAGGCCAACATGTGTAGTATAATGGGCTTAATCGCTGCCTTGTAAATCTTGCTCTCAAGCTTTATTGATAGCCTTCTGTCACACATAACCCCCGTCGTTTCTCTCCATTTGTTTCAGACAATATTTATTCTGTTTTTTACGTCTTTTTGAAATGATTGTTCCAAGATACTTAAAGAAGTATATTGAGCTAAGATATTTAAATAAATCAAGAAAAAGACAAAGAAAAATACAGTAAAACCTTGGACACAGCCTCAGGAATACTCAAATGGTCAAAATAATTATAATAAATCACAACCTGGCTTCCAACCCTCGAACATGTCTGAAAGTTCACGTATTTTCCTCTTACTTGAAATCTATTTTACGTGGATAAATTAGCTGTCCAGATTCACCCACACTCTTTCTAGGAACGAATCGCCATCCTTTAAAGTCCGACCCACTTTATGTATGACCTTACACTGACCTTACACGCGATATATTTATCATCTAACGACGAAAGAGCTACCCCTAGGTGAGATATGTCGGTGCCACACCGATATTTAAAAAAGGAAATGTACAATATTATACATTAATAAAGCATAATATTTATCAATAAACTAAGAACGAAATTTCACATGATAATAAAAACATAGAAAATTGACTAACCAGAAAGATAACATAAAGAATATAATATAATGTAACTACTGGTATATTGTTTGTGTTTTAATCTTTTTGTAAGTCCTAACCTAGCCTAACCAGAAAGATAGCATAAAGAATCCATGCGTAACCTAACCTAACCAGAAAGATAACATACAGAATACCATATCTTACCTAACCTAACCTAATCAAACCTAACCAGAAAGATAACATAAAGAATACCATATCTAACCTAACCTAACCTTACCGAAACAGAATAATAACATAAAGAATACCATACCTAACCTAACCAGAAAGATAACATAAAGAATACCATACCTAACCTAACCTAACCTTACCTAACCTGACCTAACCAGAATGATAACATAAAGAATACCATACCTAACCTAACCAGAAAGATAAAATCAAGAATATCATACCTAACCTTACCTTACCAGAATGATAACATAAAGAATACCATACCTAACCTAACCAGAAAGATAACGTAAAGAATCCATGCCTAACCTAACCTAACCAGAAAGATAACATAAAGAATACCATACCTAACCTAGCCTAACCAGAAAGACAACATAAAGAATATAATATAATAAAATGTAACTATGTTGTTTGTGTTTTAATTTTTTGTAAGTCCTAACCTAACCTAACCAAAAAGATAACATAAAGAATACCATACCTAACCTAACCTAACCTTACCTAACCAGAATGATAACATAAAGAATACCATACCTAACCTAACCAGAAAGATAACATAAAGAATACAATAAAATTTTACTTTATTGTTTGTGTATTAATTTTTTTGTAAGTTCTACTAGACAGCATGTGGCATATTGTGTGAGGTAATTGGGGAAGAGGGATAGAAAAAAAAGGATGATAAAACTCAGATAATTTTCTTTACATAGGATGGCACTTTAGAGCTGAGAGACAAAATTAATAACTTGAAAAATAATTTAACAATTTTATCACTAAGATTGATTCCAAAGATATTTCCTGAATATCATCAAATTTGTGTAAACACATCTCATGTAGCTAAACCGTTCATAATAATTCTTGCAGGCTCGTGGCAGTATAAAGAGGGTTCAGGGCATACGACGTTTTACATAATAGGTAATAAAGTAAGCCTGTTACTTGTTGGAATATGAAATATTTATTTTTTTAAATGTAAGGACAATCCACAAATCCACAAAGAATTTAAATACTTCCACAGATCTAACACTAAAAGAGTAAAATATATATTAAATAAAATAAAATAGACGTCATGTGCAAGCAGCTCCTCTTAATTCTCGTAGGCCCAAAATCGTTGTAAGTTTTTTATTCAAAATCATTAATGGACTTATAGATTCTTCGGTTTATCTTGAAAGAATACGTTTGCGTTACCCCATCATTTCAACTAGATTGAACACGCTTGTCAATTTACAGAGGGCGTATACAAATTAAGTAATGAATTCTTTTATCAATAGAAATTGCTTTGCGTTCAATATACTAGTATAATGCATTCAATTAGAAGTATTTGAAATTTCAATTGTTGCATTTAAAAAAGAATTAAATGAGTACTTTAGTAGACATTTATCAATTTTATAGCGAGTGACATACCCTTGTTACTTTGAAATATTATTTTTCCTTTTTTTCTCTCTAGAACATTTCTCGATTTTGTATTTGTATCAGGATCTACAATGATTTTTAACGCTTCACGTCTAACTGTAATTTTTTCACAGTTAGAGGTGAACCATTAAAAAACTTCACTAGTCTAGATTAGGGTATGTATAATTTATAAAATGTATTTAAGAGACTGTATGTTTTCTAATGAACTAATAAAAATCCAGTGGCTTAGTCACTTAGTAAACCTACAAGTTGTAAAGAAATGTTTAAAAAAATATCTATGGTCAATCGGACCAAAATTGATTCGATATATTGTGGCGTGGCTACTCCTTATTTTGTTAGTCTCATCATAGTAGTCCCTCCAAATGTCTCTTACAGAAAAGTCGTGAGTACTTTTCTTGGAATATCGACTTCCAGCTCTCCTTTTATATTTTTGACAGCATCTCTCGCAAATTTTATATGCTTTAGTATATCGAAGATTTATAAGGATTATTTTTTTCCACATAATCTCGCATTGATTATTTTTTTTCACTTGACTTTATATCGATTATTTTTTTTCACATAACTTCAAATTGTTTCTTTTTTCAACATGACCTCGCATTTGCTATTTCTGACGTCTGACCCATCTCACAGTATCCTATAAATTAAAAAGTCCTCATAAACAGCTTCATTACTGTCATTTATTACGGAGTTTCATTACTTCAGTTCATTACGGAGATTTATAACTCCAAGACTCTGAGGGTGGAAAGATTTTTTTTTTGTATAAGCCTTCCAAAAATAGACGGAAAATTATAAAAAAAATACTTACTTTTTTATGCATGCTCTGCAAAAATTCTGCAGCCTTGTCTATCCTCAACACCACCATATATTTTTCTACTTTAATTTTTTATTCATAATTGATTTTTTGAAAAGTAAAAATGTTTTTTATTTTATTTTTTACTAATCGAAATCAATTATGTTCAAAACGTTTGTTTTCCTGTTACCTTATAACATTTATTAACATTTGAATAGAAAAAAAAAGTCTTAATTTAATAACTAATATTATAAACAAATGTGTATATTTTATTTTGATGAACATTTTATCACCATCCAGCTTTGGTCCTATTGGAGTAAGCAGCAATATCTGATCTTCACGTATTTCTATCCTGTTATATATATTTCGTTTTTGTTGACCTCATACAATTTTTTTTAATAAGCTATACCCTGTAATGTAACTCTCGTACAGTACCTGACGGTAAGTAATACACATCGGGCTTCAGAAAGAGAATGTTGGCCATAATCGGCTAACTTCGACTTTGTAGAGCGTCGTCTCTGTCATTCATACACGTGTTTCGTCGCGATTTATCAGTCGCTGTATAGCGTTCTAGGGACAGAGACGACGCTCTACAAAGCCGAAGTTAGCCGATTATGTCCTACAATATCTTTCTTAAACCCGATGTGTATTACTTACCGCCAGATACTGGGCAACTGTATTAACCTAGATTCGGATTATCCAACTATAGAGGTCAATGCTAGTATACTTATACTGAATGGAAATATATGCGAATTTCTGTATGCTGATGATATGCTAGTGCTAGCAGAGAAGAGAAAGAATTATGGATTTTGATGAAGAAGTTACGTGAGAGATGTGAAGAAAAAGATCTGAGAATAAATGTTACAAAATCCAAAGTCATGGTGATAAAATGGGTGAAAAGGAAAATAAATGCGGTGTATGGGTGAAAAATGAAAGATTAAAGAAAGCTGAGGAATTTTGTAATATACGTAATATTTTTTAAGATACAAGAGTTATCAAACGGCGTGTAGCGATTAGAAATAAAATCAATGGAAAAGTCTGACACTCTCTCTTCTCAGCGTGTAGCGATTAGAAATACTATCAATGGAAAAGTCTGACACTCTCTCTTCTCAGCGTGTAGCGATTAGAAATAAAATCAATGGGAAAGTCTGACACTCTCTCTTCTCAGCGTGTAGCGATTAGAAATAAAATCAATGGGAAAGTCTGACACTCTCTCTTCTCAGCGTGTAGCGATTAGAAATAAAATCAATGGAAAAGTCTGACACTCTCTCTTCTCAGCGTGTAGCGATTAGTAATAAAATCAATGGGAAAGTCTGACACTCTCCTTTCTCAGCATGTAGCGATTAGAAATAAAATCAATGGGAAAGTCTGACACTCTCTCTTCTCAGCGTGTAGCAATTAGAAATAAAATCAATGGGAAAGTCTGACACTCTCTTCTCAGCGTGTAGCGATTAAAAATAAAATCAATGGAAAATTCTGACACTCTTCTCAGCGTGTAGCGATAAGAAATAAAATCAATGGGAAAGGCTGACACCCCCTCCTCTCATCGTGTAGCGATTAGAAAGAAAATCAATGGAAAAGTCTGATACTCTCTCTTCTCAGCGTGTAGCGATTAGAAATAAAATCAACGGGAAAGTCTGACACTCTCTTTACTCAGCGTGTAGCAATTACAAATAAAATCAATGGGAAAGTCTGACACTCTCTCTTCTCAGCGTGTAGCAATTAGAAATAAAATCAATGGGAAAGTCTGACACTCTCTTCTCAGCGTGTAGCGATTAGAAATAAAATCGATGGGAAAGTCTGACACTCTCTCTTCTCAGGCTGTAGCGATTAGAAAAAAAATCAATGGGAAAGTTTGACACTCTCTTCTCAGCATGTGGCGATTAGAAATAAAATCAATGGGAAAGTCTGACACTCTCTCTTCTCAGCGTGTAGCGATTAGAAATAAAATCAATGGGAAAGTCTGACGTCTGAAGGTTTTCTCAATTCTCGTTCAATTTATCAACTACTTTCCAAAATATAACAAATAGTATGAAAATAAATATCAAACACATTTTATTTCATTTTTTAATTACGAGATTTCTTTTTATTAAAGATGCTGTTATTTGTGGCATTTACTTCAACATTAAATTAATGCTTATGTATTCATTATTTCGCTGAAAAAGACGAATGAAACGAAAATGAGGCTTTCATTAAGTAAACAAAACATGCTTTTTTTCAAAGGAAATGACGAATTATATGGCTCCAATACACATTATTCTTTTCTTTACTACACTCGATGAAAAAGTCAGGGATGATTTAATTTTTACTTAGTATACCACACTTTTCTTTGTAAATTGTAGTTAAACAATTCGACCCCCACATCTTCCTATAGAAATACTAAGTTTCAACTTCCTCCCTCTCTTATCACAGAAACTCTACTTAGCTAAAAGCTATTGTCTCAACTTTGTTAAAAGCTACTTGTTAAATCATGCATAATTTTATCGTATACTAAATACGCTATATTTCTGAACAAATAATCTAAAACTTAGCATATTTATCAACAATATTTTGAGCAATAAACCGTTTTAATTTTCTATAAAATATACAGATTACTTTATTGACCTTTTAATCAGAAACGACATACATAAATCATAATCAATTTCTTATTTACATTAATCATAATCTATTTCTTATTAACATTAATCATAATCAATTTCTTATTTACATTAATCATAATCAATTTCTTATTTATATAAATCAAATTCAATTTCTTATTTACATTAATCATAATCAATTTAAGATATTTCGACCAACAAATTTTATGAAATACATCTGAAATAAACTAAATAAATCAAAATAGATAGCATTGTAATTTATTTTTAACAAACACTGTTTATTCCACTTTTTTATGACGGTATAACCCTACCGGTTTCAAGGCTTACACTAACTTTAATCTCCGGAAACTCTTTTTTAATGGGAAAGGCAAAAATGGAATACTTAGCAACAGCGGTGTGTATAAACTTTTATGTGCTGACTGTGATAATTTCTATATAGGAAAGACAGGAAGATCTTTTGAAAAGAGATTTCGTGAACACCAATCTGCCTTAACAAATCCTCTAATTTATTCTGAAATGGCTAATCATTGTCACCGTGAGAATCATAATTTTTCTATCGATGATGCCAAATTCTTACATATTAGCGGCAACGGAAATAAATTGGACAGATTAGAGGCCCTAGAAATTTCTAAGTCAGTATACCGATCGGAGCATCTGTTGAACAGTTATTTCCCCAAAATCTCCCCGCTCTTGGCCGAAATTATCCCTAGCCTTCCTCACCCCCCAGCCTCCAACCGTTGAAGTGTCTATATCGGTACCAGTTCGAACAGCATTTAGTCTTGTTTGCGCTCCCCTGAAGATGAGGTGAAAGCCTTGAAACCGGTAGGGTTATACCGTCACAAAAAAGTGGAATAAACAGTGTTTGTTAAAAATAAATTACAATGTCCTTAAACCTCCACAACGTTAATGCCTTAACTATTAACAAAATAGATAGCTATTGGTTATTCAAGTTTCCTTGATTTTCAAAACACGTTTTGAAAGTTCTACACTGCAAATATTACGATATCTGAAAAAAAAAACATTACGATATCCTTTAGAAGTTGTTAAGACGCTTCTATTTTGACCCGAGGATTACGTGTACGATTCTCACAGGAACCCAATTTCTTTAAAAAAGGTTTCTATCTGATTTTCATTTAAGACATCTTTATAGTTACCTGGAAGAGACAGCCCGTTTACAGTAAATACGCCATTTTGACGCTATACAACGAGACGGTTGAGTTCTAAAATTCTTTAATACAGAGCAACATATCTACAAGTATGTGTATCTTGTAGATTTTTTTAAAACTTGGATAAAAATTTCATAATTTACTAAAAAACTTTTTATACTTGTATGTCAATCAATTTGGTTAATAAACTGTTTAAGTAGGAGTAATTTTTCAGTAGTGCGTATGCAACAGTGCATATTGGGAATATATTATTGATGCAATGAACATATTTGAGGAGGTTTTATTAAAAAAAGAACATGCCCGCTAAATCAGAATGTTGGGAATTTGCAAAAAAGCTGCGTTGAAAATATTTGGCATAATAATTCATTGTAAAAATATCTGAAATCCTTAAAATTGCTTAAGGTGGCTTGATTTGTTGTTTAAAATCGAATCATAATAATTAAAATAGTTATTCTATTTTAAAATATGGACATGATCCTTTTTGAGTGAACAATTCTACTTTAATTTTTTTAGAAAAATATTATACAGATGTTGCTAAAAATAATTGAGTAGAGTAATTTATTTTTATTTCAATCAAATAATATAAGTAAAATGTTACAAAATAAGAAGAAATATAACTTTAAAACTATACATATATGTAGGTAGATAAAGCTGTATAATGATATTACACTACACGTACGATTTAAAACTGACAGTTGCTTGTGAACTGGTATGAAGTTAAACACAATCGGAAAGCTATGATTGGTCAATTTGGACATGATCTTTTTTGGTTGGTTTGAAGCCTGGACAAGATTATTTTTGAAAAAATACTGTTTTTTATTATGATTTTAAAATGATTTATGTGCTTTTTTCATTGAAATGAAAATGTTTAACGGCTCCGTACCATCGATAAGAAAAAAATCTGCTTTATCAACTCATTTTTTTTTGTATCCGATGGACATGGTCTTTTTTTAATGTTACCTACTCATTTGTTTACTCTTGCTGCCAACCCATTCAAGGTAAATTCGTTTGACATATTTTCTCCTCTGCATGTAGACAATGTTTCTAATGTGCAATTTGATCGATAATTTGATGAATTAATTATCAATTTTTTTTTCAAACACACAAATCAAGAATTATATTTGTGTTTCTTATATTTTTTAAATTTTATTACAAATTTGAAAGCTCTACTTCTTATTTTTTTTATTCTTGTAAATTTAAACCCATACTTGTTTTATTTGTAAATGTTTTTATCTTTTCAAAAATTAAAACCCTTACATGATTTAATTAAAAAATATTTAATGTTATTATAATGTTATAATAAACCTAGATAGTATACGGAAATTTTATATTAAAAATGAACAAAGTTTTAGTCAATAACAATGTATTTTATTTTTCGAAAGAAAAGTCTATTTCAAAACATATAATCCCAAAAGGCTTCAATCAAAGCAAGTCTTCTAAACCGGAATGAAAATGGAAATATCATTAGCAACTCGACACAAAAGTCATTATTTTGCTAAATTAGTTTCATTTAATGGATATCCTAACTCGTATTATATTTTCTCAGTTTAAAAACCCTGGGAGTTATTTTTCAGTTCAAAATAGGTTTTAATGTTACGCTGCCAAAATATGTGTTCCCATAAATAACTTATATTTTAAATTGACTCCTAGTGTTTTCTGAATCATGTTAATTTATTTATTTATTTAACACTTTTATTACAAATACTATCTGGCGGGCTTATTAGCAGGCGGCTATCTCTTCTAACCAATTAGACCAATTAGTTACGTGGTCGCATAAATCATTCAAATAACTATCCATCCCTACGAAATCCATAAACATATACATATATACCCACAAACCCCACAAAGACGGACAGTAACCCGAACATTATTTTTCATATAAAGTGAGATATTATCAATCAAAATGAAAGGAAGGGATGGTGGAGAGGAAAGGAAAAGAAAAATCAGAAATGAAACACGTTATTTTTCTGACTAGAAATTACGAGTTTTTTCAGTCGCTTCTTAAAGCATGCCAAGGACGGAGCGAGCTTTATATTGGTTTATAACTGATTCCAGAGTCTCACTGCATGGACAGTAAAAGACGACGTAAAAAAAGAGGAGCGGTGAACTGGAACGGCAAATAAACAATCTACTCGTATGTTTGAGCGTAGCGCTAATCCATGATTAGAAGGACGCTGAAAATTTTCAGTGAGATATGAAGAGGCGGCATGTTTACATATTTCCAAAAGAGCCAACTTAAGAAGTCTCTCCTTAATTGAAAAAGAATTAAAATTTTGTGGAGGATCAATGTATGAAAGTTGACAAAATGAAGATATAATAAATTGATGCACGAATAAAATTAACGTTTTAAGTAAGATGAAGAAAAAAACTTTTAGATATTGAACATGTGCAGAGAATGAAAGACGATAAGAAGTACAAGGTGTACGTGTACAAGGTATACCAAGAACTTTTAGATATTGGACATGTGGAGATAATGAAAGACGATAAGAAGTACAACGTGTACGTGTAAAAGGTATACCAAGAACTTTTAGATATTGAACATGTGGAGAGAATAAAAGACGATAAGAAGTACAAGGTGTACGTGTACAAGGTAAACCAAGAAAAACATAACTGGATCACAAGTACCAGATTTTTAAAAAGGTTTTGTGAGACGTATGAATAATAAAAAAATGTGCATGACGAAGTACATGAATAAGGAGGCGAAAGCTGAGTTCTATATAGAAAAAGTTTAGAGATATTTTCTCTCTGCTTACTGCACATGGAACATAGCGTGATAAAATGTGTGTACCGTAATATGCTTCGCATACTTAAAACTACATGAAGTACCTAATAAAAAATCAGCAAAACAAAAGTCGGGTCTGATTTTCAAAGAAAATTTAAAAAGACCATGACTTAAGATTATCTCATGAACCAACTACCGTAAATAAAATCCCACGTATTTTTATGGCCTTCCTCTATTTCAAAGAAAATAAAGTATCAGGCAATAAATTCTACATTCTGCTGATAAATTTCAAGAGTATCGTTTTCCGCTGGCTTATTTTATTTGTTTAAGTTCCATTATAAACGAGACTGTAAATAACAAACGATTGATATTTTGTGCAACTACTGTTTTTTTTCATCGATTTAAAAAAAAGAATGATACATATCAAGATTCGTTTAAATTGTTACGGCTTTAGTTTGTCAAATTTTATAATTATTCGAATGAAAATAAAACGTTATATATTTTAAGCAAATTACTTTGCGCATTTCAACACATAGTCCTCCTCGGGTAGGTTAGTTAAACTAAACTAGATGCTAATTCCACCTTCTATGGTCTTATTTTGAATAGACTATGGACTTATTAAGTTGTCTATGACATGCAGACACTAAGGAATTATCTCAAGCTCAACTGATTAATTATCGTAAAACTCGACACCATCGTAAATCAAACAACCCTAAAATCATTTTCAGTTTAAATAATCACCATTACGGAAGGTTCTCATTATACAAATAAGTGTATATGAAACACAATATTCAAAAATGGAATTAAAATAAAACACTTTACTTTGTATTCTTCAGAATATATCACCATATTTTTTTTCCTTCATCTTATCCCATCAATTTGGGGTCAGCGCTTGGACCTTTGTGCTGTTTATTTCTCTTTCTCGACTTTTATTCTGGAATAGTCCAAGTCTCGTCATGTTCTCCTCCACTTTGTTATGAAAAGTCTACTTGAGTCTACGTCTGCGTCCATTTGGTACTTCCTAATTTGTGACTGTCTTTAGCGTAGACCCTTCATCTCGCTGTTGCACGTAATCACACTAGCGTAGTAGTGCTTTCCAGGCTTTATCTACTATAAGCGCATCTTGGATTTCACCGCGAGTTTGTTCATTTAGGATGCCCAGTGACAGCAGTAGCATGCGCAATTCCTGCGACGAAAAGCTTTTTTCTAAAGAGATCAACAGTTGGCTCCATGCAGTATGTATAACAATCCTGATTACTCTATTGTGGATCTCACTCTTAAGTTTTATAAGTCAGATTTGTTATTTTTAATAAATCTGACTATCTCAATGTAATCAAATTTATTCATTTTTATAAAGGCAACTCAAAAATCAATTCCAAGTTAAATAATCACCACTATGGAAGGTTTTAAACATGCGTGAGATAACATATTTAGTAATGAAATGAAAATAATCACCACTATGGAAGGTTTTAAACATACGTGAGACAACATATTTAGTAATGAAATGAAAATAATCACCACTATGGAAGGTTTTAAACATGCGTGAGACAACATATTTAGTAATGAAATGAAAATAATCACCACTATGGAAGGTTTTAAACATGCGTGAGACAACATATTTAGTGATGAAATGAAAATAATCACAACTATGGAAGGTTTTAAATATGTGTGAGACAACATACTCGTATTTTGTAATGAAATGATAATAAAAGACTAAATTCTGTTTTTTTCTGCTCAAACTTTTCAGAATATATCAATATGCGACCTCCTCAAATGAGTTAATTAAATTTAATAACAATTACTTGCAATATATATTGTCTTATGGGGAATAGAGTAAGAGTAGGGGGAGATGATTTTAATTGATTGTTTATGATATTTAACCAATTATCCTCTTGACCTTTCCTTACGCTTTTCCACATAAGATAATAGATAATATTTGTATGTCACTATTTAGCCTTTTCTACAAAAATCATAGACAGTCTAAATAAAATGTAACATAGTTCATTTAACGCACCTGAGGTAGACACAGTGTGTGTTGAAATTTTGCTATTAAAGTATCATTTTCTTAGATAAAGAGTTTATAAGGTATATTGAACGGTGAATTGTGATAGGAATCAAACTCGATCGGGCACTAAATAATTTATACTCGAACCGGTTAATATCAAAATCAGTCAAAATGATAGTTTACAACAGTATTTTAGCACAAGCCTTGATGTACGGGAGTAGGACATAGAAAAAGACTGAACGGAGCCAAATAAATGTTGTAGAAATGCGTGCACTGAGAAGAATGCATAAGATGACAAATTATGAATACTTAAAGAATACGATTGAGTTAAGTGTATATTTTGAAAGAAGGAAATGTTTAAAGTCAGAGAAATCGTAAGATCTGAATAAGAAGATGTATGAATGTAGAGAAGAGACAAAATATGTGTGTGCAATAGGAAAGTCTGACTTATTCTTCTCTCTGTCTACCCTGACACAGAAACGGAGCGATGGTGTGTATGTGTTAAAATTCATATAAACAGAAAAAATTCCTATCAAGTTATCACATTTTTTTCGGATAAAGGTTTTTTATCAAACATATTGATTGACACATGCCTATGATTTCTCAAAATAAAATTACTTAGTATTCTTTCTGGATAATTAAACATAGGCTATATTTTCAATAACCGATGTTTAATAATGTGCACAGCCGTCAAGACAACATTGTATTTCGACATCAAACAAAATACACTTTTCTATTTCTATCGCAAGTCAGTCAATAATATCTAAACTCCAGTTTTTTAAGAATTTTCAACTTAAAATAACTTGAGTTTATGGAATATATTTTTTACAGATCTGATAATTATTGTCAATTTTATGAACCGTTTTATTTTTTTTTGTATTTTATTACACTTACTCGTATGTTGTATAATAGTAAAATATCTTCCTACCAACCAGAAAGATGTTTATGAGACCTTACTGGAAAGCCGAACTTAAATCCCTTTATTAAAAAAATTTTGTAAAAGGAAATAAACTTTTAACTCCTGAATTTAAAGAAAGGTGGCTTATTAAATAAACCATGGAGGTCTTTTGATAGTTTCTCCAAAGAGCGCGCTCCTAGAAATTATATTCAGTCCTTTTTAAGCGTTATTAAAACATAAATTGAATTGCTTTTAGTAAAACTAAGCAAAACGGTCCACTATTTAAATTTTTAAAAAAATCGTGTATTTATCATATCTTCCAAAAACCGTTTCAATAAAAAAACAATTCTACTCAAAATAAGGAGTCCATATCTGCTACCAAATTTTGCGATTTAAAACATATTTTGTGATTTATTACACTGGAATAATTTTATTGGCTTACATTATTAGCCAAGAATGAAACAGAATTGATATAAATATATTGATCAAAACAGGAGATACTTCTATAAATTCTCTCGGGAATTCAGACAGATATAATATGCAAAAACTATTGAACCCCCGGTTCACCTGGTTTAAGATAGTTGAGATAACATATATTCTTCCTGTGTGCATTTGAATAATTTTATAATAAATACAGAAATGAACTAAAAAATGTGTTATTTGCTGGTGTGTTTTAATTACGCATAAAGATTTATATGTATTTGTGATTTATATCTTACCAACACGTATGATAATCAACCACGATTTTAATGCCTTTTCCAGTGGTTACAAATCCAAAGCCTATATTAATGTGACCAAAAACAAATTATGACCCCGCTACGCTCTTCAATATGTCTGAATAACCATATCTAATTTATTCATTTTTATATATTTGTTTTCTCAAAACAGGCTTAGCCCAATTACATTGAAAAATACAAAATGTGTTAACATTAAAAAAATATATAAAATTAAAAAAATATATAAAATGGAAAATTATGAATACGTCACTTAAATACGTTGATCAGTGCTTTCTAACGCGCTCAATGCTAGAAGAAAACTTACTTTTGCTTTTGGTAATCTGATATGAAATATGTCAATGTCCGAAGCAGTCCTTAAGTTAAGGCCCTTCCAACGGCTGGAAGACCCGTTCTTGCGTATGTTATTGAAAACATTTAACGCTAGTGTAATTATTAGGAACATTTAACGCTAATCTTTGTAGTAATGCTGGACAGCTCACAACTCCTCGAACGAGTTTGACAACATATTCCAGGAGACGCAGATCTCTTCTTACGCTCAAGGAGTTATACCCGACCATGCCCAGCAGAAACTGAATAGGATAAAGTCATGGATAGACACCAAACTCGCTCGTATAGATTGTTGATGGGTACAATACTAATAAAGTAACCATTCTTAAAATAACTATATTGTAGTGTGTGTTTATGTATATGTTTCCGAAGCGAAAATATACGCGATTAGATATTAAATTTCTATCGGAAACGATACCTGTTCTACCGGTCTGTAATTTTACAGGTGGAGTGAGTGAGGCAGTAGAACGAAGGGATGGGGAGCGAATAGACGGGGTTGGTATGGGGTGTTCAACAGTGTGTAATGGGAGTTACCAATAGCAACCGTTTCGCAAACAATAATATTATACTACTTTACAAGTGGAAAGCGTTGGTATATCGAACACATTTTGTACCTACCCTTCATCAAGGTGCTGAGAATATAACACGAAGGTTTTATTTCTTGTATGAAATTATTTTCAAAGATTCCCTTATCAATCAAACAATTTGTGTGATTGATATCCCTATATCATGTTGACAGTTTTCCTATCTCGGCATGGGAGCTTTCAGAATTGAACAATAACTTTCAGGTTTTTACATTTCTAAATTTATGCGGAAAGTTATCTCGTATTTTTAGGTCAAACGCAAAAGCAACATATTTATATTTCGATGTAACTTGCTCATTTATTGTGTTTTAGATATTTTAAAGTATCCTCGATCGAAGCCTTGATTTGGTCGTCATCAACCTTGCAAAATTAACAAAATCTTTTGAAATCGTATCCCTATTAGGGATTTTTTCAGAATTTCTAGTAAACTTATTCAATCTCTTCTTCTGGGTTCATCTTTTTTTAAATTTAATGGAAAAAAAACTCAAGTTATTTCAATATTTAAAAAAGGATCGTAGATCAATGAAACCAACTGTGATCTCTTCAGCAGTTAATCTCCTATAATTTCCTCAATAGTTGAACTTCAGAAATGATTACGGATCGCACACTTAGGTCGCATGTGGACTCATATAATAATTTAAAAAATATGTCAAATAAAAAATGTTTTAATATACGAGTATGGTTTAAAGATTGTGTAATCAAAAAATTTTAATATAAGTTTAAGGCTAGGAATGATAATACCGACTTTTATGTTAGAGTAGAAATATTAATTACAATACAATAAGTGTTGGAAATAGATTAAAAATATGACTTATAATGTCGTTCACCTAATTAGAATTTTGAAGGATTTAACTAGAAACATTAAATATCAGAGAAATAAATATGTGTCTCTTTCGGTTTCCTTCATTTGATCTACTTCTTTCCAAAATTATACGTTTTGATATTATTTCTGTTTACTCTTTTATTTTTTTCAATTATTGGCTATCGTCCTTACATTAATTAATTTTTGTATTAATATAGTCGACATGTTTGTGAAGAATGAAGAATTAAAATTCTGCTTTTTGGGTAGAATTTTCTCAGATGGTGGAAGAATTAAGAGAGATATCGAATTGCGTGTAGTGACTGGAAACAAAGTTTAGGGAGAGGTATCTGATGATTTTGATTGTTGGTAAATAAATAAAATACGTTGAATCGCAATGCGGAAGGAGAGAGTGAATGAATACTTTATTTGATAGTACGTGGGTATTTATAATATTTCAGAATGGGCGCGGGAGTGCGCCCGCGATATACTTTTATCTCGCTTCTGTGCGTGCAGAAATGGTCAATTGAAGTATTGTAGATATCGTAAATAGTATTATGGGTAACAATCTATCTACGGAACCGGCGAGACAGCGTGATGCGTTCTCTTTCTACTATGGAATGCGGCGCGATGTCCGGCCGCGTCAATGTTTTGGCATGTGACTTTCGGACTGTTTAATATAATTTATCGAGGTGTCCGAAGTTCGTTTCGTCGGTCATTGACCGTATGTATACGACAATATTTAGTGACGACCGTGGTTCCCACAAAAGTAAATGAAGCACGAAAACATGTAAACTCGAACTGAACAGTATCAAAATATGAAACTTAAAAGTCTAAATCTGTATTTTGGTGCTTTATTTGATGGATGTCAGTGAAACGAGGACAATGAAAAAGACTGATAGAAGTTGAATAAATAAATGCTGTAGAAATGCATGCTCTTAAAATAATATATGGGGTGTCAATGTATGACAAAATACGGAGTAAAAATAAGCAAGATAAATGTGAACTTAAGGCTGATGTGTTGTGTAAGAAGAAGAAGTGCACGTTGAGATGGTATGGGCATGTGGAACAAATAAATTAAGTAATACTAAAAAAAAACAGATATGTATTAAAAATGTGAGTGGAAGGCAGGCAAGGAAAGTATGGTAGCATCAAGCGAATGATGTTTGTAAAATGGGAACGTAAAAAATTACAAATATCGTAGTTTCTTTCTGTTCATAAATATTTGGTCATGAAATAAATAAAAGAAGGAATAACTGGAAAATTTATTATACAGATGGTTCAAAACCTTTTTCTACCATATTCAACGCCGCTGTCGTTTTTAGTAGATCTTTTGAAGTTTCCATTTCTCTCCCCCAAGGAATACTCTATATTCAGTACGAAATCAATTTTATTTTTTCATTTTTGACTTTGTCGGGGATGACACAAATCACCCTTTTATGGGTAAATTGCCTATATACTCGTCTATTTATAATAAAAAAAATTATTTGCATATGATTTATTGTTATGCTACAAATAAGAGAATTGGAAAAATCAAAGTTGATGAAAACATATTTATATAATATATATCATATAAATTTATAATATACATTGAAGTATATATTTGACTTTCACCTAAAGTTTTCACCTTAAAAAAATGGTATGACCCAACCGATTCTAATTATTAATAAAATCACCAGGAATCAAGGTCTTGCGATGTAAAACTGGTAGAACACTAAGAGACAGATAAAGAAATAAGGAGTCTAAAACCGAACACATCGTTATATGGGGATACATAGTAAAAAAATAATAAGACCCGTATACCCCATATATTTTCTTTAAGCTACTCCATAGAGGGTAAAGAATGGAAGCCAACAAATCAGACACGCACCACCAACCATATTAACGGAAATGTGGGCAAAATAAGAAAAGTCATAAAAATAATAATGATAACAAATCATAAGAACTAATGAGCAATAGTCACGAAACAAATGGAAAATGTCCTCGCTAACTCGATCCTGGGCGATTTGAGAGGTCCGACAATTCACGTTTCTGGTAGAAGTTAGCAGCACATGCTCGATTGTTAAACTCTCCCCGCATTTACAAAATCATCAGCCCGGTTGACTCCAGTGTTAGGTACAGGCCTTCTCTGTCTTCATGCACTCGTTCCTATTTTGGACACTTGTGTGATGTCATCCAAACATATTGTTAGGGGTTCTCCTACACTTTTTCTTCATGCCATTGGTCACCACTCCAGAACTTTCAAGATCCACTTATCATCAGTACATCTGAAAAATTACCCTGCCGTCATCTTCCATATTGACTGAAGTGTCGCGAACGGATTAATATTAAACTTTGTCTCATTGTATTCAAATCGCTGATTAGAATGTCTCAATTGTATGTTTTGAATCAGTATCTGAGAGATGTTTCTTCGGAAAAGAGTAGAGCTTTGAGGTTTAGTTCATCTTCATCTAATTAATTGATTGTTCCAAATCGATCCGATAGATCGATATATTATGACAGAGTTTTTGCCGTTGCTAGTTTTGTGGCGTGAAATAATATACCTCGAAGTGTTAGAGATACATGTGGCGTGTGTTGTTATCGTCGTTGCCGGGCCTCGTAGTCAAGGATCCCCTCGCCCCTCCAGCGTCAATCTTGAACCGTTCGTCCACATCGATCGTATGATCATCTGTGAGAAAACAGCCCGATCCTAGATGCGGACTCCCTCCCGCAAATATCACAGACATGTGGACCCTGCTAAGCCGCCTGGTCATGCTGACGCATGTTCACAGCGCGCTGACTGTTTCTCACACGTCTAGCCGCTGAGACGCCATCAGCCCGAGAGCATACGGCTCTCCACCCCTCACGGTTCCGAGCCACCTGCTCCCAGTCCCCAGGCGCCCAGCACAAAGTAAGCGACTCTCGCAGACCGTACGGAGGCGGAGTTTATGTGTTGTTATACAAAACATTTGAAGACAACCCTTTTGGGGAGGTCTTATCAAATGTATGATAATATATGAATACTTTACACATATACTATACTATACTTAAAGCCAAATATGTTACTCTCAAATATCATAAGAGATACAAAAGTTTCTTTACAATTCGTTATCCTTTGGTAAATTTTCTACAATTTTCATGCAAAATATGTTTTTCAGTACAAATATAGATGTAGGTAGGCAACTAATCTAATGACTGTAGTCACCACCTTTCTTTCCTAATATTCAACTTATAAATTGACGTGTTCTGTCATCTTTTTAAATTTTCAACAAACGTGGGTTCAAATCCCGAGTTAGAGCGCTCTTGAAGAATTCTCTCTAAACGGCACTGCATAAACGTTCATTGAATTTTTAGTATTTTGTTCATGATATAAAAGATATTTTTATAACACATACTTATTTCCCCTTATCAAGCATTCAATAATAAGATGTAGGACTAAGTGCTTCTAAGGATATATGACATATAATTTGTTTATATTATTAATGATATATTTTGCTTTAATCATCCGAATAATTATTTAATTACTTTCACTCTATATATGTAACTGTATTTCAACATTCAACTTCTTCCACTTTTATGCTCCTCATTCTACTCAATACTCAGGAACGCCAACTACTCTGCAATTGATTTATATCGTCTACACTTTTTTTTAGTCCTCTTGGGATTCCGTTGTCCACTGAGCATGTTGCAAAGGGAGACCCGTAAAGGCCCGTTCTCACAGTTCAAGTTTAGTTGACCGATTAAAGTTGATCAACAAAAGTTGAAAGAAATCTGTAGTGAAAACCTTTGTTTCAATAGAGTTAAACAACATTTTAGTTGATCAAGAAAATATTGACTCATTCAAACTGTATCGTTCAAGTTATGAGTCATCCGCCATTTGCTTTCAAGTTGAAACCTGTCTTAAAACGTGTGAACATGTGAATTCAAATTGATTGTAAAGTTCGCTTTCAACTCGATAAATATAAAAATAAAGATACAAGAGAAAATGCTTTCGACGTCATTTTTAACTAAATTAAATTGAAACAGTTTATTGAATCAGTTTCTATTGAAACGTGTGAACAAAAGCTGATTCAAGTGGTATTCAACTTTTGTTGATCAACTTTAATCGGTCAACTAAACTTGAACCGTGAGAACGGGCCTTTGTTCAACTTTTGTTGATCAACTAAATCGGTCAATTAAACTTGAACCGTGAGAACGCGCCTTCACTACAGATTTCATTCAATTTTTGTTAATCAACTTTAATCAGTCAACTAAACTTGAACCGTGAGAACGGGCCTTATCACTCTTCAAATGGTTGCTCCAGCGTTTAGACAATCTGATTTTGATCCATCTACCCTCCTCATTACCCGTGATTATGAGTCTGAAAATGTCCTATCCACGCCTAATATGACTAAAGAACTAAATAATGCGTACATAATCTTGACAGCCTCTCTGAGATATTCTAATAAAACAGTATTTGTTATTCTGTCCATGAAACAGCCCAGCAATCATCTACCCATAGTATATTATGGGTTGTTCTTTCCGATTCTGGACTATGCGGACGTATGTTACTTGGATGTTACAGAGGAACAGCTGGACAAATTAAAGCGTCTTCAAAATGTGTGTCTAAGATTTATTTTCAACCTACGAAAGTACGATCATATCACTTCATACCAGAAGGCATTGAACTGGTTGAATATTAGAAATAGACGCCAAATTTACATACTGTCTCTATTGTATAATAAACTAAACTGTCCTGCCGCCCCCTCTTATCTCGACGAAAGCTTTCTTCGTCTTTCCAATCATGGATCAGCGCTACGCTCAAACAGAGATTGTTTATTGGCCTTTCCAGTTCACCGCTCCTCTTTCTTTACGTCGTCCTTTACTATCCATACAGTAAGACTCTGAAATCAGTTACAAATCAATAATTCCGTCCTTGGCATGCTTTAAAAAGCGACTGAAAAAATTCTTAATTTCTAGTCATTAAAATAACGTGATTCATTCCTGATTTTTATTTTTCTGTCCTCTCCCCCATCCCTTCCTTTCCTTTTGATTGATGATATCTCACTTTATATAAAAAATAATGTTCAGGTGATTGTCCGTCTTTGTGGGGTTGGTGGGTATATGCTCACGTATGTGTTTCTGGATTTCGTGGGGATGGATAGTCATTTGAATGATTTATGCGACCACGTAACTTGGTTCTTTTACTTTTCTCTGGTTGGTTGAAAGAGATTGCCGCCTGGCAATAAGCTCGCCAGATTGTATTTGCAATAAAAGTGTTAAGTAAATTAAAATAATAAATATATTATCAATTGTTCTATGATCTTGATTGTCCGAGCTTCGGAGTGATATTGAATAAATCAATTCTAACAAGCCTTATTTTCACTCCTCAAGAGATGTGGTTATTTATCCCAATCAGTCCTACTCTCAACAGAACACTCTTCGCCATACATATTCTTCTCTTGATTAAAATTTCCTACCACATTCAGTTTTTCAATATTTTGTGTTATAAACGTAAACATTGAATCAGCGATAAGTAAACGGTTAGCTAAATTTTTTGCGAGTAAACAAACTGTTTTTTAGTTCAAACCACTTCCAACTATAAGCATCAATTGTAAATGGAACAAAGTTGAAAATTCAATGTGCAGCACAGAATCTACTTGAAAACATCAAGACAAACAATCTACGAAATTACTCGTACCACGTTGCATGGGAATTCTGAACTACGAGCAGGTAACATGTGTAGTTTTAAAACACGCCATGAAAACAGTTTGAAAGTTTCACTGTGTAATTCAACACTCTTACTTGTCGGTTTACAGAAATGCAAGACTCAATATTTCAAAAGTTGTGATATTTTATAACAAAGAAGTAGGAACAGTGAGGTTTTAATAAAGCAAATAATTAATTTATATAGGAAAGATACATAACTAAACATCAATACCTTAAGATAATTATGAAACCAACTTTTTTGTTAAAGTATTTAACAATTAATTTATTTAATTTTCTGCACGTATTTTACCTCCAGCTTTTCTTCAGGCGGAATGATCCAAATTTGACACGAGAGAAGTGCTTAGGTAATACTGGTGTAATGTTACATCGGAAATGTGTGTGGTATATTATGTGTGTGTAGGGAATACCGTCGTCCCTAAATATTGTCAACATGCACGGTCAACAAACGACGAAACGAACTTTGGATATGTCCAAAGTTCGCATACCAGAACACTAATATTGTTTACACGCAAATAATATTTACGTTGCATTCCACGGTGGAAAGAGAACGCATCGCGTTGTCTCACCGTTTTCGACAATAAATATTCTACCCACTGTATTATCCGCAACGTCTGCAAACACCTCTGCACGCGCAGGAGTGAGATGGAGTATATGTTGCGGGCGCATTCAGGCACATCTATAAATACCTACTTATCGACAAATAAAGATTATTATTCCCTTGACCATGCATTGCTGTTTACTATTCATTGATTGTTCACTCTCACTTCCCGCATTCCTGAATCGACGTATTTTATTTTAAATACAAAACAATCATAATCATCACGACGTATCACTAAAGCATCCCGCTAAATCATTAAGTTTCTCACAAAACAAGGGTAAACACCTCAAATCATTTAAGAATAGATTTTACCTGTTTATGCGGACTTGCCCTGGAATAACGATGGTTTACAAATGACATAGATTTTTTAAATAAAGGAAATAATTGATTGAAGACTACCTCCAACTATGTCGCAATATAAAAGTCAACGATCTAATTTCAGCATATCCTGGTAGGAAAATAGCGTGATAATCTATATGCGTGTAAAAAATATTAAGAAAACATAAACTAACATATGTGTACATACTTTTTAGTTTCCTCGCTTTTGGCTTTATATTGAGCATATAACAAGAACACGCAAACTAATTTTAATCCCTGCCCGGCTGAGTACTGCGAATTATCAACACGAATAATTCATTCCCACTAGAGGCCTGATGTGGAGGCCGCTCTTAGATTCTCTATGAATATTCAAGTACCCGAGATAAAACAGCAAGCCGGTGGCTGTGCCGAGCTATTACGTTATTCCCATACTCTTGTGTCACGGTAAAAAGAGGAGGTATGTGCGAGTAGATTATCTAACTTGGTAATTCTTCTGCATAAACCCTTTACTAAGAAGTGATGTGTATCAAATTATAATCTTTCACAAAACTTTTGACCTATTTTCGTTGAGGGGTTGTTTTAAATAAATAAACAATTATATTAATAATAAGAAATAAAGACTTGTAGTTGTCAGTTAACTTATTTATTTATTTATTTAACACTTTTATTGCAATACAATCTGGCGGGCTTATTGCAAGGCGGCAATCTCTTCCAATCAACCAGACAAAAGTAAATGAAGCAAGTTACGTGGTCGCATAAATCATTCGAATGACTATCCATCCCCACGAAATCCATAAACATATATGTGAGAACATGCCCACAAACCCCACAAAGACGGACAATCACCCGAACATCATTTTTCATATAAAGTGAGATATCATCAATCAAAAGGAAAGGAAAGGATGGTGGAGAGGAAAGGAAAAGAAAAATCAGGAATGAAACACGTTATTTTACTGACTAGAAATTAATAGTTTTTTCAGTCGCTTCTTAAAGCATGCCAAGGACGGAGCGAGTCTTATATTGCTTATATTATAACTTAGTTAATGATACAAACATTTTATTCTAATAAATTATCGGATATTCATCGTAAATAAATTATCGTTTTCAGTGTATATACAGCATTGACTTAAATTATGACAGAAGTTTCGAAAGTGCCTTCATTCTCAGGGCAATGTAAATATAACCATTTTACTTCATCGTGACCTCAATGCTGAGTAACGTGACTCAAAAATTGTTTAGTGTATTTATGTGGTTTTCTTGGGAAACACAGTGCGGTGGTTTCCTATACTCGTCGTGCGTCAACCTTACAATTATACTATTTTCTTTCTAAGAAGTCCGATCTGATTGATTTACACCAAGAAATGGTAATTAATTGAGTTATTTTTAAACTGTGGACCTTGCTAATGGCTTTTTGTATTGAAACCCTGTTTTCTGACTTATTTTTCATGTAATATATGTTAGCGTGCTTCAAAAAATCATTAATATGGTATTGATTAACTTTCATTTTTATACTACAGCTGGGTCTAAATAAGACTGACGAATTTAAAACACTAATCACTTTTTCAAATACTCGTACATCATTTTTAAGAATATATTAATCATGAATATTTTTTAGAACTATGAAGTGAAACACTACATGTCTCAAATGCTTTCCATTTTTTTATTGATTCGTCTCAAAGAAAGTATTTAAATTCTGTTAATTTATAGTAATAAAATTACACTTAAATATTAAAAATCCTTAAAAAAATTCAATAATTTAAAGAAACACGTAAAAATTTTCATAACATTAAAAAATTCAATGATTTTGACACATTTTCGTACATCATTTTTCATACTTATTCTCCAATAAATGTTTTATAGCCAGCAAAAAAAAACGAAAAAATTTTATGAAATACAAAATATTACGAATTTTTTCAAACTCATTAGTCTCAATTAGGCCAACCTATACACTTGATTCAAAGCGACATTCAAGATTGTTTTTTTTTTAGTTTCATATGAATTTATTGATTCCCTCTTATTTTACTGTAATTAATTTCACGTCTAAAAACCTTTCTAAAATATAAAAGAATTTACGCATGTTAGTATTTATGACAAATAAAGTTAAAAAGAATGAATTACTAAAGAAATCACTTAACAAAATTACTTTTCTATCACATCTTTTTTTTTTAACGTTGAGTTATGAATATTATAAAAATTGTGAATATAAATTTGGTAAAAAAGTTTAGAGATCGATTGCTAAAAAAGGGACTCAGTCTGGTTCCAAGTTGGTCAAGGTCTTTGCTGTTCCAATGTTTACAAGAATAACAAATGATACGCAATCACTCGTGATTGATTATGATTAAGAGAAGGATATGTTTTTTGGTAAGGATAATTTTTTTGGGTTTATTGGTTTTATTATGTGAAGTTGCTGCACTTCAGCATAGTAAACCCAAAATTTCAATAGGAAGGAGATTCACGTTACATAAAATTGGTAGTTTATTAAACTACTGAAGCCTTAAGTTTTAGCAGATTTATATAGCGCTTTTTTATTATACTCATAATATGATGTACATTTAATTTACCTATAATATGATGCAAAAGTAAAATCATGATAATAAAAGTAAATTTTTTATAGCACCGTAAAGAGAGTAAACCCTTCTCAAGAGCATACTAACTCAGAATTTGAACCCACTACTCTTGACGAATTTAAAATATTGCAAAATAAATATTTATATTTACTCGTAAATAGTGTTTGAGTAGGAAGGTGATGACTGCGGTCGTTAGATTAGGTACTGTCACACCTTTTTCTTATTTATCAGAAACAGAAGCGTCAAGTCTCAAGCAAAAAGGGATCCAACGAACCCTGAGACCAAGGAGGACTTGTTCACTTTTCACCGGCTGAGCTGAGCAGGCGTGTCACACCTTGGTAAGATTGATTGTTGGTGAACTTGATTTATGTAATCAAATGTGTACATCTTATTATTGTTTCTGATACATAGAAAAAAGGTGTGACATTTTGGCGCCCAACGTGGGGCACGTGGTGTCAGCACCGTTGGAGCAACGTCCGTACTTCAGCGCGTTCCGAATGAAAAAGAAGGCTGGGAAGGCATCCTTCCCCTGAGCAAGGAAATCCCGAGAGAGAGACGACAATTCTTTTTATCTCTCTCACCAATATGACTGGCGCCATCGTGAACAAAAATTGTACTTCACAATGTTGTCATTGCAAAAAAAATGTACCTGGCTGCCCACACAGCCACCCTTTTATTTTATTATAGAACCCTTTTATTTTCTCAAGATATTTTGATCTTTCTGTTTACAAAGCAAACCGCATGGACAGTCACCAATCGACATTACGTGTTTTATAAAACGTGATATGTCGGGAATTTACAACCTCGAGGACGTGAAGTATGCACTTTATCAAATATAGTCCTCACAGTACTTGTTTGTGTCTGTAGATGTTCTGGAAAAAATATTTTGCAAGATGACTGCAGAAAACTTACTTTGGGAAGACGAACTACAAAGAAACCTTTGTAGATCTTATGACATGTGATAGTAACAACACATTCGACTTAAGGTGAAGGGAAGTACGAGTTTATGTGTATAATATTCAAACATAATGATAAATTTTGATAAGTCGTCCCAAAAATACTTGCGTTCAAGTGTTTCGTAAAGTTACACATGTCACCTATATCTCAAACATTAATAAGCAGAGCATCCCACGTCACAGGACTATCAACCGTAAAAGCCCTGTCATTATAAACCGGCCCTATTGAATCGATTTGAAACAATCGATTTATTCGATGAAAATTAAATCAGTCAGAAAGTTCTACTGCTGTCAGAAAAAAACATCAATCAGACATGTATTTGAAGGATACAGTGGAAACATCTCATTAAGGGAATTAAATACAAGAGACAAAGTTAAAATTTAATACAAGTGAAAAAATGTTAATGCCTCGGAAGTATCCTAGTAGAAGACCTCGACCCAGAAACCGAAGTCAAGTGCAGAATTAAATCATCTCGTGTGGCTTTTAATAAAATGAGAATCGTATTCTGCGATGATAATCTAAACTTGAAACTTCGACAACGGTTAGTTAAATGCATTGCGTTTGGCCAGTGTTATTGCATGGAATGGAATCATGGACCCTCAAAGTTGGTAGTATGAACCGACTGGAAGCATTCGAAATGTGGATGCACCGGAGAATGCTACGGATACCCTGGACGGATATGGTCAGCAACACAAGAGTTCTTCAAAATGCCAAAGTTGATAGAGAGTTGCTGACTAATATTAAAATCTGAAAGGTGTCCTATTTGGGTAATGTACTTAGAGGAGAAAAGTACAAATTACAGCACCTGATCATCCAAGGCAAAATAGAAGACCGAAGTGGTGTTGGCAGGAGGCAAATATCCTGGCTCCGCAATATAAGTGATTGGACTGGTATAAGGAGGCTTGGGGATCTTTTTCGGGCTGCCGGGGACAGAAATGCCTGCTCTTAAGTGATATTTAAAGTTGGGGGGACCTGACATGACACTAGGAAGAAGAAGACATAATTAAAAATTAGCCTCTTTGACCTGAACCCAAAATTTCAATGGCAAATGGGTACAAATTCAATGACGAGCTAAGGTTTTTTTAAACTACTGCAATTTTTAATTTTGGTCAATTTATTCAGCGCTATTTATTTTTTTTGGTTTTACTCATAATATGGTCTACCAGTTAAATCAATCCAGAAGTGAATACGCCAGGTATAGAAGCTGTGTCTCCTGTTTGCTTAGCGTTAATGCTAACCGTTAGACCACGGCCGCCCACTAATATAGCAAAATATGAGATATATCATAGACCTACTTCAATAGTTCTTAACCATTTAATGGGACAAAAGATCTCTTTTCCGACAGTGTTTTCATCTTTGTATCATAAAACGATATACAAAATAAATTAATAAAAAAAATATTTCAAAAAACACCATATTGCAGCTCATCAACCTGTTTCATCAGTACATCATAAACCTGCTCCGGAATTATTTTAGCAAATTGATGAGTTCTGATGTCTGGGAAATATGTTTACGTGTGATAGGTGAGTTAAAAGGGATATTGAAAGGACAGGGAACAAGGTAAACGGAGCATTTAATGTTATAAACAACAACCGCGAAATAGCAACAGTACCAACAATGATAATAGATAATACTTTGTTGATGCCCACCTTGATGTATGGAAGAGAAACATGGACTTAGTAGAGGAAGAATAAGAATAAGTCATTTACTATGATTTTTAATGTAAAGTGTCTTTCAAATTGAGCGTTTTATTAAATTCTTGGATAAAACACAGATGGCATCGTGAACTTACCTGAGTCTTGTGACATATGAGAAGTGTAATGTATGACATTTATCATATAAAAATGGAGTTGTATACAATACAACAACGCGTTCCAATTGTTAAATTATTTTATATATTGTAATCTCCGGAAACGGTGATGCTAATTGGCCACCAAGATCATGTGATCTGACACCGTTGGACTATTTTATCTGGAGTTACGTGAAAAGCCAGGTCTATAAGAATAACCCCCAATCAATTCCGGAGCTGAAGGACGAAACTATTCGCGTTATTGGTGTTAGAACCGTAATTAGGCCAAAATATCATCGAAAATTTTGACAATAGTTGACATCTGTGGAGCTGCAAGAGGTGGACATTTGGTGGATATTATTTTTTGTGTCTAAATGTCATACGAGTACATTATACTTCAATGACCAATAAAAAGTTTTTTTAAATCGAAGTGTGTTTTATTCAAGAATTTCAAAAAATTTAATTAAAAAAACACTCAATTTGGAAGACCCTTTATTATAAATAACGCGTATGAAGTAAAAACTATATGTCGTCCTCGCGGCCGAGCTTGACCTCCTATTCGTGGGGGATGTCTCGATAAGGATAATGTAAAGATATAAACTTAAACCGTTTGATACCTGCTCTATCAAATGTGTTACCTTTTCCACTGTATTAACATACTTATATATTTCAGGATATACTTGTATAGGTACGTACAATAATGCTTGAAATAAACCTTTATTTATGAAATAAAAACCAATATGAATGAATATTAAAACAAATAGTGAAATAAGTGTCTTTTTTTTGTTATCGAAATTGTAACTTTATTCGTGATATTCTTCCTGTAGATTGTAAAATGGATAATTTATTTACTTTGAATGACCTCTTACTCTGGTCATATTTTTATTTTTTTATATTTTCTGAAGCAGGTTTCCAATATCGTGGATCAAAGACACAAAGGGCTGGAAAGTTATTACTTTTTCTATATCAATTCTACTCCAATCATATATATTGTTTGGGGTTGATTAATTTTCAATGCGATCTGATCAAATTGAAAAATAGTATTGAATAAAACACAAACATGTTCCTTTTAAAATTGTCTAAAAATTTTGCCACGAATCTAAATAAATCTAAAATATTGTTAATTATTTTAGCAAAATACTGCTTATTCCACTTTATATAAAAGTATAACCCTATCGGTTTTAAGATTTTCGTAGCATTATCAGGAAAGCACCGATGATGATTACGTGTAAACCTTGACACCGGTAGGATTATACCGTTGAATGAAGTGGAATAAACAGGGTTTGACTAAAACAATCTACAATGTCTTTAAACTTCCACAATGTTAATGCTTTAACTATAAATAATACATAAAATCTTATATATAAACATAACATATATAATAAATCAATTGTTTAGTTCTCCGATAATTCTTTTTTTAGAAATTACAAAGAAACATAAATATTATCACACAATGTCCTTTGTATTATAAATAACGTATATGAGGTAAAAACAATCTATCGTCCTCGCAGCCGAGCTTGATCTCTTATTTGTGGGGGTGTCTCGAGTCTCGTGCAGTAGGTAGAGAGAACAGATCTTCAAACTTGTCTATCTAAACACTAAACTTTCACCTCTTCCACATCATACATTTCGTCATGCACAATATTTTTTGACCATTCTTCTTACTTGACTTTCTTTAAAAACTTGATCATCTTATTTTGGCCACGTATCCTTCAGTCTACCCCTTCCACGCAAATCTAGCACATCTGACTTGTATACTCGTTTAGTCATTATTTCGTTATTTGTTCTGTCCGCATGTCCTAAGAACCATTTAAGTCAAAAGACCTTCCCTTCATTTTTCATTCATAGACCCATTCCACAAAGAAATTGCCACATGGCAATAAATCCATAAGTTGTACTCTATACAACAAAATCGTAATTTAATACGTTCTCGTACAGTTTTTTCGATGAACAACTTTCATTTTTACATAAAAGGAAAAATAAGTAAATAAAAAACTTATTTTATATTTTTGTGTTCACCACAGGTTTATTTTATTTTCACAACTAGTTTCGAAGACCACTGTCTTCATCGTCAGGTGAAGATAAACTAAATTGTGTAAATATATTCTGTACAAGTGTAAAAAATATAATATAAGAGAGATGAGGCAGGGGAAGAGAAGTGGGGAGAGATGTGATACAATGGTGAATGGGGTGGGGAAAAAAATGTGAAAGTGAATGTGAATCTTTAAGGCAGGGGGGGACTTTAAATTGGAAACATATTAAACAGAGGGCTATTATGAAAATCGGTTTGGTTTTTGATGATATTTAAACTTTAAATATCATCAACAACATATTTCCTTTTATGTAAAAAATGGCACCACACAGTGAAACTATAGTATTTTCGAAGATTCAAGAAACTTTCATTTTATTTCATTACTGAAACTTGTACTTGTACTTTGAAAAATAATTTAATCAAAGGAATAAGGAAATATAAGTAACACAATACAGTGATTTAGATACAGATTAACCGATCTATGCATAGGAAAATTTAAACCGTTTAGTTAAATCTCTAGTTTTCTCCATAGCACTATATGGAGTAAAACTTCGACGATGGTGAAAGATAAAAACATGATAGATGCCTTCGAGCAATTTGAGCAAACGTTTCAATAATCCGAAAATTAAAGGTTACAGATACAACATGAAAAAAAAGGTCCCTACATAATTTGAGCTTTTTGACTGAAAGAATACTGAGAATCTGGAGAAGCTGGTAATAACAGAGGCAGGTGAGATTAAATGAGCAGGAGGAAGGTGTCCTGTCAGAAGGATGGATCAAACAAAGGAGTTGACGAGATCCCAGCAACCCATTCAACATGAGCCACAGCCGAAAGGGATGGAAGCAATTGGTGCATTTAATTCTAGAATTGGCAGACAACATGGATCACGTGATGAAGCTGTAACGAAATAAGTATTTGTTACAAATTCTTCTATAAAGGAATAAACATTCACTATAACCACGTTCTTCTGTCCCTCCCATGGCCAGCTTCTTTCTCTTTACTTCTTGAAAATAAATGAACCGACAAAAAACCAAGTTTATCTTTTTGAAATGCTAATGAGAGTACACCCGCTGCTCGATTTACGCGGTAGATACGTTCCGTGAAAAACCACGTAAAAAGAAATGGATCTTATACAAAATCATGAGATAGGTTCCAGGATATAAAAAACCATGTAAAAAAGCTATGATTGAACAAAGAAATAAAATTCCATTATTACAACCTTTTTTTATTTAAACGCACATCATTTTTATTAACAAGTAAAAGGAGCGAAGGAATAAAAAATGTACATAATATGTTCACATACATAAATATATAATAAAATAAACGAGATTATTTTTGTCAGAATTTTCTGTTTTTTTCTTCTTCACAATTGTTGGATCAAAGTCGCTATCATCAGTAGAAATATCTAAAATGTCTGATTAGTTTGGAGATAAACGCTCTCTGGTTACTGTTAGAAAATCTGTAACTTTCATTTGTTTTTATAATTTCTTTAAGAATTTCTTCGTATTGCATATTAATATATTCGATCCCTCTTTGAATTTTTACACCTCTTTCAATATTGGAATCAATATTTATTACCATATTATTCATTTTTTTGGCTGATTGAATAAATTCGCTGACATTCATAGCAATAAATAAATTTCATAATAATATTAATAATTGTCCCGTTGATTCGTCTTGACTTTGGCACCGTTGACAAGTGGTTAAACTTTATGTGCTATTAATAAGGACTGTCTTCTTCAATGGTCCATTTAAAATTTAGAAAAAAACTCCCTTTTAACGTGTTTCTCGCGGGAAGCACAAACGCCTGTGATCTGATCTGTAGCATTCCTTTGTGTATTTTACGTAATGTTTAGTTAATCTCCTTTATTTAATGAGTCTCCTTAAGAGTAATGACTATTATTTATTATCAGAAAATTACTTGAATGTCATGTTTACTTGGTGGTGTAATCAAATATCAGTGTTTCTAAACAAAATACGCGTTTAAACTTAGAAATTAAAAAACGCCGAAATCGTGCCACGCACAGGATTCGTGGAATTTGATTTTTAACGCGGTGTACAGGTTAAAACTAAGATTCATTTTGGAAAACCGCGTTAGATAAAATCCACGTAAAAAAAACGCGTTAATCGAGAGATGGGTGTACTTAGATGTAAAAAATATTGAAGAAATATAATCTTGTATACATATCACGAAAATAATATTCGGATTCAATCCACACAAGGCAATAAAATACAGTAATAAGCCGCTTTAAAACGGTCGTTAAACTTCCGAAGAATACAAAACGCACTACAAAGAACAGTTGAACACTCTGAAATGAAATGAACTATTCTTTGATATATGGTATGACTATTTTCTTTGTATTTTCCACATACGATTATCGGTCTCCCGTCCATTTATCTCTTTGTCTGCAAATGAGCTTCACCCTTAAATCAATTTATTTTTTTGCAACAAAACATGGCACCGCTCGCTTTGAAATATAACTTATTCCCTAAAGAAAAATATTCCTCCCACACATCGAGATTTTTTTTATGTTCCTTTGTGAAAACACAAATACGCATTCTAGCCATCGTCACCTATTCCATTTGGCATCAATTCCTATCAATTCTGGGCCCTTGAGGCCAGGGCTTTGAATAACGAAGGCGAATAATAAACCTTTTTGGCGGATTTGGATATTTTTTCCCTTGGACAGAACCATCACTTTTGACTTTTTCCAAATTTGATATCTACTTTATATGCATGTAAGAAAGTAGATAAAATTCTTCTTCTTCGTCATTCACCCATCAAGAGTGTTCTTCGGTTTTATACAGCTATAAATAAACAACTTAAAAGTACCATTGATAAGAAAACATTAATTATTTTCACATGTTACATTAAATAGTGGAAAATTAACATTAAACATTTGTACAAAAAGGGATTCAATCAAAATATAAGTATAACTCATTGTTATTTATTTTTATCAAACACTTTTTATTCCACTTTTTTTGTGACGGTATAACCCTACCGGTTTCAAGGCTTTCACCTCATCTTCAGGGGAGCACAAACAAGACTTGTTTGCGCTCCCCTGAAGATGAAGGGAAAGCCTTGAAATCAGTACGGTTATACCGTCACAAAAAAAGTGGAATAAACAGTGTTTGATAAAAATAAATTACAATATCTTTAAACCTCCACAACGTTAATGCCTTAACTATAAACAACATAAGTATAACTCAATTTCATGTGACAATAAATTTCATTTAAATATTACATCTTAACATAGTATATTTTATCTTTAGCTATTTTAGTACATATTTTTATATATACCATCACGCCGTTTCCCTGTTGAGGTAGGCAGAGAGGAAAAAGCCAAATTTTCCTATCGTAACACACGTTTTTCACCTCTTCTACATCTATAGACCTTCAAATACAATTCCTACGATTTGTCTGCCTTTTAACGTTTCATTATTTCAATGCTTTCATTAATCTTCCTGAACTATGTTTTTCACTCACATTACTTTGTATTCGTTTTGTTAGTTTTTCTGCATTCATTAGTTATACATATTCTAATCATCTCAGAGTGCACTTCTTGATCTTATAAAAAAGTGTAAATAAAGCCTGCTTAGTCTTTTATTTTTATATCAATTTAGCGATTGAAATATTTAAAGATAATAAAATAATCGATAAATTGTAAATGGAATATCAAAATATGGATATGTAAAATAAAAATATATACTGCAGATTTTATAACTCTTTTCCAGAATTAAAACTGGGATTTAATTCTGCCTCCTCCAGAACATATTTGAAAAGTTAAGAAATCCAAATAGGGATAAGGGATATTTAGTACAATAGTGATCGAAACGTATACGATACAATTAAGGTATCGAAAATTAATTAATTAAGCGATTGAAATATTTAAAGATAATAAAAGAATCAATAAATGGTAAACGGAATATCAAAATATGGATATGAAAAATAAAAATATATACTGCAGATTTTATAACTCTTTTCCAGAATTAAAACTGGGATTTAATTCTTCCTCTTCCAGAACAGATTTGAAAAGTTAAGAAATCTAAATATGGATAAGGTATATTTAGTACAATAGTGATCGAAACGTATACGATACAATTAAGGTATCGAAAATTAAACCAAAATAAAAGTTTTACATGAAACGTCGTTTCATAAAGGTTTGTCACTAAAATAAAAGTCATAAATGCAAGACAGTTTTTTTTTCGTTATTTTTCAGAACATGCGTTTACTTTGTTCCATCGTCATTATCATCATCAACCCATTTTCTGGCATCTTGATTTATGACACATAAATCTGATAGATCATTCATAAACAGGCTTCTGTATCACTCACAAGCTCACTTTATAGGATGATATCCAAGGTTCCTTGTCATGCCACCAACCTCATTCTGCTATTGAAACCTCGGCCGTCTAATACGTATCCTGGATTTTAGTATTTGAATGTATAAGTGAATCTTTGCTATTGTGGCGGTCGTCGCACACACGATCAATGACCGATGAAATGACCTTTGCATTCCTTAGCAATGCAAAACAAATAAGTACGAAGTTCACGCGCCGGTCATTCAACCCGTAGCCGGGAGCGGACCGCATTCCATGCCGGAGCGAGCACGCACCACGTCTGTCGCGCTGGTTCCGTAAATAAATTATCACCTACATACGACATTAATCGTTTCGCTAATGCAGAAACGAGACATAAGATATCTTGCTCGCATTCCCGCACACACGCGGAAATAGTATAAATACCTACGTTTACTAATAAAAATTATTCTTCCGCATTGCGATCCAAAACGTGTTTTATTTATCAACAAACCATCATCATCTCTTCCCTCTAGGACATATATCCTAAACTATCATTTTAGTAACATGTCCTCAGTGAGATACAGACAAAAACCTAGTTTAATAGAGATGCGACAAATGAAAGGCAACAAATCCAAATCCATTCAAATTGTATGTCCAAATTAAATTACCTGTTGTTTTTCACAAATGATGTATATTTCTTATCATGAGTAATAATAAATAAATAATAAATATAAAATTAAATAAATTTTACTTTTCATTTGTTCGAATTTTATTTTTTTTCTCGACTGAACGTAACTACTTAAAATTATAATCACCATAACACGGTCTATTGGGGTAGAAAAAGAGGACTGATCTCCACTTCAATATATTCTAACTCACATATTTTGCTTCTACCACATCCATATAACTCACCTATTACTAAGGGCTTTTCACACTTCTTTCAGAATTTAATTAGTTTTTTCTTACTACGTTTTTCTAAGTCTTCCCAAACATTTCACTCCTTTATTACTAGTCGTATAAATTGTTTTAAAAATCTTTATTCATTGGAACAAATACTACTAGGTTAGTCAAAACGTTTTGAAAGCGGAAATGAAAATACGTTTTTTTTGGGGGGAAATCACTTTTATTGCTCAGTATAGTCTCCCATAAGATCAATACACTTGGTCCAACGATCTTCCAACTTTGTTGTCCCATCACGGAAGTGACTTTCTGGAAGGCCTGCAAAATACTCCTCTACGACGGCTAGACGACAGTCAATCGATGATCTTTCAAAACCATATCCTGTATTTTCGCTATGATTTCTGGTGTTGATGCACTTTTTAGACGTCCTGAGCGTGGATCGTCTTCAACGCTTGTATGGCCACGCTTAAACTCCAAAACCCATCGGTGAACGGTTGGAAATGAAGGAGAAGACTCTTTTAATACTTTCACCATCTTTGCATGGATCTCAGTAGCCGATAAACCTTCCAAAACAAAGAATTTAATCACTGCACGATATTCGGATTTTTCCATTGTTAAAAAATACCCTGACACGTCAACTTCAAATGGCTTGCAAACAAAGAATGAATTGACAAATCGAATTTAAATTTTGAGTACCTTCTTATGAAAGATGAAATATTAAAATGGCGTAGAAATTTTGGTAGATGTCGATAGACTACTGCTCCATAGATGTCGCTTTCAAAACTTTTTGACTAACCTATTATAGAGATACATTTATTAAGCGAAATACTCGTACATGGGTTGACAATGTATGAATCATATTTGTTTTGTAAGTATTTATTCAGTCATTCACTTTACGTTGACAAACCATCTTAAAATGCTCTTCTCCGTGTAACTCAACACATCAGCCTTAACTTCACATTCATTCCTTAACACTTTATTCTAATTCTGTCATATACTGTAACCCAATGTATTCGTCTGCAATAAATGCACGCATTTCTACAACTTTTTTGGGTCCCTTTCCTGTCTTTATAAACTTCTATTTTAACAATAATGACAAAATATATTAAACTTAAAAAAACTGTTTTTATACTCGAAAAAGTTTCTAAGATAGAAAAAAAGTTACCAGAAAAATTAACGTGGCAGATCGTAAGTTACGGCTGGAAAAATCCATCTGTTTTAAATGATTATCGAAAAAAATATCTTTTTTGTGTGTTATTCGGAAGATACAAGATTTAACAATGGTTTCTAATGAGAAAGTAACGTTTGTTCCGTATGTTCGAGGCATCACCACTAAGACAGAATGTATGCTGGATTTCGTATTGAAACTGTGGGATTTAAATAGAGTATAGAGAGATTTCAATGGAATTGATTCACTAAGGACTCGCTGGTTAGAACAATGGTTGACTATGGCCCCACTGTGTAGCCACCTTAAAACGAAGTCTACATAGATGAATGAAATTTTTTTTTTAGGTTTTTTTATTTAATATTTTTATTGCAAATACAATCTGGTGGGCTTTTTGCCGGGCGGCATTCTCTTTCAGCCAACCAGACAAAAGTAAATGAAGCAAGTTACATAGTTGCAAAAATCATTCAAATGACTATCCATCCCCACGAAATCCATGAACACATACATGAGCATATACCCACGAATCCCACAAAGACGGGCAATCACCCGAACATTATTTTTCATATAAAGTGAAATATCATCAATCAAAATTAAAGGAAGGGATGGTGGAGAGGTAAAGAAAAGAAAAATCGGGAATGAAACACGTTATTTTACTGACTAGAAATGAAGAGTTTTTTCAGCCGCTTCTTAAAGCATGCCAAGGACGGAGCGAGTCCTCTATTGGTTTGTAACTGATTCCAGAGTCTCACTGCATGAACAGTAAAGGACGACGTAAAAAAAGAGGAGCGGTGAACAGGAGTAGCCAATAAACAATCTCTGTTTAAGCGTAGCGCTTATCCATGATTAGAAAGACGCTGAAAACTTTCGGCGAGATAAGAGGGGGCGGCGGGATAGTTAAGGACGTAAAACAATAGAGACAGTATGTGAATTTGGTGTATATTTCTAACATTGAAAATAAATCTTAGACAAATATTTTGAAGACGCTGTAATTTGTCCAGCGGTTCCTCTGTAACATCCAAATAACAGGCATAGTCCAGAATTAGAAAGAGCAGAGATTGTACGAGTAAAATTTTCGTTTTAGTTGGTAGGAATCTTTGCAACACTTTAAGGGAATGAAGGCTGATGAAGATCCTTCGGCTTACCTCATTTATTTGATCTCGCCATGAGAGAGTGTTATCTATTAGCACTCCTAGATTTTTAAAAATGTTATGTAATTGTATGATAAGTCATCATGTAATATTGGTAAGTCAGTGTTGAATTTACCGAGAACTTGAGGGCTGCCAATGAGGATCACTTGAGACTTCGTAGGATTTGTAAGGAGTACGGCGTCGATTTTTAAAGCTTTTTTAACTATAAATTGCATATATCTAACGAATAATTACTATTCGTTAGATATATGCAATTTACTAACTAACTAACAACATTTGATGAAGTTTTAGAACTTGACGAAATTGTAGGGTGCTTGCGAAATGAGCGTATTATTTTATTTCTGTGATTGTACATAATTTGAAGCATCTTTACTGAATTGCTGGCATAATAGAACTGTGCGTGAGATGAACACTAATAATTGGGATTTTAAAAGTTGGTATATTTATAAATGATCTGTCGAATGGGAATTATCAAAAAATGTTCTTTGAAAAAAAAATAATTGTCTGATAAAATGAAATTAACAGGATCGTCGGTTCTGTATAAATTTGTCAATTATTCTTGTTATTCTCCTGAGCTTATTCAATTAATCTGTATGGGAACTCCATCCAGGCATACGCGAGCTTATCAATTGTTCTATTGTAATGATCATCAACCAACTACTTTTACGAGTACAATTGATCAATTGTTACACTGCACAGGATGGGGAAACACTTGATTGACCAATTTCAACCCTCTTTGAAGCCATGTAAATTGGGTTTTGAAGTTTAATTCCATGGTTTTGAAATTTATTCTAATCTCTTTTATTCCTGTGATGTTGAAATTCATTTATTGTTTTTATTTAATTTATTCCTTGTAACGTTAAAAGAAGGTATTGAACTGGTTGAATGTTACAAATAGACGACAAATTCACATACTGTTTCTATTGTATAATATGACCCGCCACCCCCTCTTATCTCGCCGAAATTGTTCAGCGTCTTTTCAATCACGGATTAGCGCTACGCTCAAACAGAGATTGTTTATTGGTGTTTCCAGTTCACCACTCCTCTTTTTTTACGTCGTCCTTTACTGTCCATGCAGTGAGACTCTGGAATCAGTTACAAACCAATATAAGACTTGCTCCGTCCTTGGCATGCTTTAAGAAGCGACTGAAAAAACTCTTAATTTCTAGTCAGTAAAATAACATGTTTCATTCCCATTTATTTTCCTTTCCTCTCCACCATCCCTTCCTTTCCTTTTGATTGATGATATCATACTTAATATGAAAAAGAATATTCAGGTGATTGTCCGTCTTCGTGAAGTTTGTGAGCATATGCTCACGTATGTGTTTATGGATTTCGTGGGGATGAATAGTCATTTGAATGATTAATACAACCATGTAACCAGTTGTAGTTGAGTGTCACTGTTTGTCAGGTTGATGAGAGCGTGTAACGGGGTTTTGTTTTTACTGTAATAAAAAATCAGAAAGAAGTATCGATTTATTTTTCTCATGCTAAATATCCTCAGTGAGATACAGGCAAAAGCCTAGTTTACTGGGGATACGACAAATGAAAGGCAACAAACCCAGATCCATTAAAATTGTATGTCCAAATCAAATTATCTGTTGTTTTTCTCAAATTGTGTATATTTCTTGTCATGTGTAATAATAAAAAATTTAAAAAAAACTTGCTTCATTTACTTTTGTCTGGTTGGTTGGAAGAGATTGCCGCCTGCCAATAAGCCCGCCAGATTGTATTTGCAATAAAAGTGTGAAATTTTTTTTTTGAATTAACATTATGGTTTACCGGACCCTTCATTTTTTATATATTTTTGTTGTCTTTTTTAAATGAATTTGACTTTTTTCATTTTCCTATACTGTCAAACTAAAAGTCTCGCCACAGTTTATTAGAGAAAAAAAAAATAAAACAAACGTTATTTTTTCACAAAGGGAGAGTTTTTTTTCTGACAAAAAACTTTCGTTTTTTTTTTGTTTTACTCATCCTTACAACAATTATTATTATTCCATCATGTTCATATAAAGTATTACTTATACATATAATTAATTTTCATTGACATTGTATTTTGTACCAGATTTATAAGTTGTAATATGATACATACAAATCATCACACTGTATCTCTATCGGGATTGACAGAGAGAACAGAACAACAGACTTATCTTCATATTTTTACACATGAAAAGAAATGTACATCATTTGCAAAAACTCAACAGGAAATTTAATTTTGTTATAAAACTTAAATGGATCTGAATTTATTGACTTTCATTTGTCGTGTCCCCAGTAAACTATCACAGGTTTTTGCCTATATCTCACTGAGGACATCTGGACACCCATTTTTCGCCTTTTTTTAATCCATACACGTTGTCATTCCACTCTTACAATTTCTATTTCCACATTCCCTTCTTTATCTTAATATAATTTTCTTAGTCTACCTTTTCTCCGCCTTTTACTTACATTTACTCTGTATATTTGTTTGGCGAATCTTTTTTCATTCATTAATCCAACGAGAAGCAAAACATCTCAAAGCATTCTTCTCCATTTTTCTTAACATATCAGACATAAATTCAAATTCATCCCTAATCCTTTCATTCCATATTTCGTCATACATTAATATTCCATATAATATTTTACGTATATGCATTTTTACAGTATTAATTCAACTTCCACGTTTTCTTCTATACATCATACTTGGTACTAAATTACTGTCGAAAACTGATTTTTTTTAATTACAATTTTGATTAAAATTTACTTACTTAGTACTTTGACAATCCCCTGAAGTACAGCCTGAAAAAAAATCAAGTGATGTGAGACTTATCGATCAAATTTTATATTTAAATTTGTGTGTTATCAAATTGTATCATTTAATATGTAAGGCAGATTGCCAGATAAATTGCAATAAGCGTTAGTAATTCATGGTTGAAAATGCCACCAAAATGTGCCAAAACTATTGTCACACACAAAAGTTTGCATATATGAATATTTAATGTTTTTATTCAAAAATTGAAATATGTGGTTTAAGCACGCTAAATAATGGTCAGTAATTTGCATAAATTGAAAACTTTTGATGAATTCAAAATAGTTAATTGGTAATTTAAATTATTTGCTATTTAATAAAATATTAACCATAACATTGTTAGTCTTTGTTGTCAAATATAATTAATGTAGGTTTATCGTTAATTAAGCATTTGATTAAACAATTATTTCTGCCTTTCTTCACAGAAAATTTTCAATAATGAAACAATTCCATCTATTTTTTATTCAAAACACTGAAGCTAAATCATTTGATAAATACTTATTAAACATGTCAAATGTGTTACTTTTGTGTGGTATACAGCCTATTTATATGTGGTAATCTCTTCCATCCAACCAGAAATCTGATTAAAAAGTGCAAACTAAATTTGAATACTTTTTGAAAAAAAACTAGCTTCAAATGAGTAAATGAATTGATTTATTTGAAAGCAAACTTTAAAGCTATGTGTATCAAGGATTGAACTTAAAAGCTGTGAACGTGTCTCCGTCTAAATAATTTCAGTGACACACGTAGTTATTAATCTGACATCTCACATAGAAGGGGTCTCCGCCGTGTGGAACCATTTAATCCTGTTACAAGTTAGGAAGCTTAATTGAGCTTTAATATTTTATGCCGCATTATAAATTTATCTATCGTTGCTCCTAGGGAATGTAAATTCTCTTTTTATCTCGTGACTATATGTATTTTTAATCGTTACGTAACCATGATAATATTTTTTTTCATTTTGTCTAAAAAATATATAGAATGACTAGTACTTTTTCATCTTTATCGCAGGATATACAGAATGAATACCTATTCTTCTTCGTCATCGCAGGATATACAGAATAATTAGTACTTCTTTATCGTTATCACTGGATATGCAGAATCACTAGCAGTTTTCTTCGTCATAACAGAATGTACAGAATGACTAGTACTTCTTTATTTTCATTGTACGATATACAGAATGATTAACACTTTTTCATCGTCATTGCTGGATATACAGAAGGATATATACTTATTTATTGTCATTGCAGCATACACAAAATGACTAGTACATTTTCATATTTTCGCAGGTTGTACGGAATGAGTAGAACTTTATCGTCATCGCACGATACACAGAACGGTTAGTACTCTATTATCTTCACCAAAACATATGCATAATGATTGCTGTCATCAAATATAACACATAAAGAAATAGGAATTAAGGCAATATTTTTTTGCATGGTAGGATTCATCCTTGCAATTAAATTTATATAGTACTCTTTAACATATCTGAATTGGTAACATAGATTAATTGAGAACGTGGTCGAGAGCCAAAATTGTTTCGGAACTTATTTAACGAACATTTTCTCTTAGAACCACTGGAGAAACACAGAACTCACGGTTCATCATCGCATTGTTGGCTTTATACTGCACGTGAAGAGGTAACAACGCACAGTATTGTATAAGAAAGACTTTCTTTAGTCAGACTTGAACCTATTGTTTTATATTTTTTGATGGATGATATCGGAAATTGAACCTGTAACCTTCGGGTGTAAGTCAAGTAACCCACTAAGGTATCGAGGAAATCGAAATAAACAATCATGACTAATTGAGATTAATTTTGATTTATGTTAATACACAAAAGTAACAGTTTAAATATGAACAACAGTCTGAAATATTCTTGAATGGCTACCATTCGGAATCAAATTCGTTTTTTCAAGGATGCAGACAAGCGTTCTTCCACGAAACCATCGAGATGTGCGCCTTTGGTTCAAGAGTTATCATTAACTTTATACATTAAATGTTTACACAAATCCATCTTGAATCCGTCTTATGGGCGTTACGTCGGTCTTCAAACTTTGTCATCCCATTATTGGATATAAATCCTTAAGTCGTACCACTATTTTGTCCTACCCGTGTCAGATGTCTCCGCTGAGGTATTGCTATGCCATTTATATCATCTATGCCCAGTTCTGGGTCACCACTCGAATATTTTCTCGGTCACAAGGTTATCATCTCATGACCCAACGACCCGCCCAGTTCCATTTCAGATGTGCTGCTCTCGCTGTCACATGTCACCCGTGATTGATCCATGATCCATTTATTTTATTTTCTATCTTGTATGAAGACACTCATTTCCATCGTTCTCTTTCAGCTCTCTTGTTTCTATCATTCGTTGTGTTACTCTTAACATTTTCCCTTTCCATTTAACGAACTTTGTTTTTCAAGTAATTTGAGATTGATGGTTTTATGTTTAATCTTAAATGTATTGTACATACGAGTATACGCAATAAATTAGTTTTCGTTCAAAAGTAGTGGGCTTTACAATGAACTGCAGTAAGTTTTCTAAATAATCTTTTGATATGGTAAATATAAGTGGCTTTTGAATGAACTATTTTGGTACATTTTTAACTACAATAATAATAATAATAAGAGGGTAATTTTCAAAGCACCATTAAGAGAACAACTACCTCTAAAAGGCGCTTCAACTCAGGACTCAAACCTACAATTAATGACAGATTCAAAATATTAGAAAAAAACATAGGGAGTAAGGATCGGAAGATAGTGACTGTGACATGTGAAGATACCGCAGAAAACTTTCCAAGAATAGACGAACTGCAAAGAAACCTTTGTAGAATTTCCAAAACTGCTTTCCTCTCCATAATTCGTGCTTTCCTCTCCAGAATTTCCAAAACTGCTTTCCTCTCCATAATTCCAAAACTGCTTTCCTCTCCAGGATTTCCAAAACTGCTTTCCTCTCCATAATTCCTGCTTTCCTCTCCAGAATTTCCAAAACTGCTTTCCTCTCCATAATTCCAAAACTGCTTTCCTCTCCATAATTCCTGCTTTCCTCTCCAGAATTTCCAAAACTGCTTTCCTCTCCATAATTCCTGCTTTCCTCTCCAGAATTTCCAAAACTGCTTTCCTCTCCATAATTCCAAAACTGCTTTCCTCTCCATAATTCGTGCTTTCCTCTCCAGGATTTCCAAAACTGCTTTCCTCTCCATAATTCCAAAACTGCTTTCCTCTCCATAATTCCTGCTTTCCTCTCCAGAATTTCCAAAACTGCTTTCCTTTCCATAATTCCAAAACTGCTTTCCTCTCCATAATTCCTGCTTTCCTCTCCAGAATTTCCAAAACTGCTTTCCTCTCCATAATTCCAAAACTGCTTTCCTCTCCATAATTCCTTCTCACTTTCATTGATTCATGATATCTCACTATTATGGCTTTTTATACTATTTTTCCTAATTTATAATAATTGATCAAATATGGAAATTCCTTCATTCTTTTTTTGTCTAGTTAATGAAATGTTAAATATAGAAATATTTAACACAAACTCAAAATTCCTGTAGCGAATATGAATGTATGTAGTGTTAATATGTTACTAAAATGATCGCCCATTGAATATTTTTTTCAAACTTGTTAATTGTAGCGAAAATTCAATAAAAATAAATTTGTTTGTATCACAAACTTGAAAAATCATAATGAAGCTGACTAAAAAATTGATCGAAGCCTTCAATTTATCTCAACAACAAGCATTTCAATTAAAAAATATCTTCAGTTTTATTGAAAGTGGAAAATTTGATTCGTCAAAATTTTTTTTGGAGGAACAATTTTTATTGAATTAAAGATAAAGGTGTTTAAACGCCTAAATATTTAATTCAATTCGCATTGAATTTATATTTAACTCGGTTTCAAATATGTTTGTAGTAGAAATAATAACGGCACGTACAACGTATGCCCTTTGGCCAAAAAGGGTAAAAACTACACACCTTAGCAGAACAGCTTTGATGTAGTGATATATGTCTGGCAACGTCGAAAATAACGCCCCATGTCATAACACATAAAATTTAATTATTTACAAGTTACCCTTTAACATATACGGATTGACAATGTGGATATATTGAACAGCATAGATGGAAGAAAACATTGTTTTCGATCCTATTAATCGAGTCGTCAGTTCGCAACGTGTTAGAAATACTACAACACATGAAGAAACAACAACTCGGACAGGTTTCTACTGCTTGACAGTGTAGCGACCGTGCTTGCGGTCACTGAACCCACCAAGGCGACCCTTGTCCGCGCGGTCATTGAACTCGCCTGTGGCGAGTGCGAGACGGCGCCGGGCGAAGGTCGCCCGCGCGGTCATTCAACTCACTAGTAGCGAAGAGCGAGACACCGATATATATCTTGCCTCGCCTGCATAACGTAGTATGAAATGTATATAGAACATGCAACAATATCATGTGTCCAGCGGAAGCGAGACAGCGACATATTCTGCGCCGTTCTATACATTATAAATACAGACGCTTACAAAATAAACTTTCTCTTTACTTATTCCGATCTCGACGACTTTTATTCAAACAACCAACATCCTTCTATGCGAAACACAAGTCCCTAAAACAGTATTGACTAGACAAATTCTACCCAAAATTGAGACTTATTTTCCTAAAACCCCCGAGTAAATGTCAACTATCTCACTAACTAGACTATGGAAGTAGCTGATTAAGAAAAAAAATTATTTTTACTCATTTATATCAGGACACGTTTTTTTTTGACAAAAAAATAATAGGGATGATATTTTACGACGTAATTAATGAATAAATTAATATGAACTTTTATTTAGAAGAATTAAGACTAACAGGTAAATGTACAGTGCAATGTGAGTGGAAGGCGTGGTAGAAGAACATCAAGTAGAGTATTAATATGAACTTTTATTTAGAAGAATAAAGACTAACAGATAAATGTACAGTGCAATGTGAGTGGAAGGCGTGGTAGAAGAAGATCAATTAGAGTATTAATATGAACTTTTATTTAGAAGAATTAAGACTAACAGATAAATGTACAGTGCAATGTGAGTGGAAGGCGTGGTAGAAGAACATCAAGTAGAGTATTAATATGAACTTTTATTTAGAAGAATAAAGACTAACAGATAAATGTACAGTGCAATGTGAGTGGAAGGCGTGGTAGAAGAAGATCAATTAGAGTATTAATATGAACTTTTATTTAGAAGAATTAAGACTAACAGATAAATGTACAGTGCAATGTGAGTGGAAGGCGTGGTAGAAGAAGATCAAGTAGAGTATTAAAATGAACTTTTATTTAGAAGAATTAAGACTAACAGGTAAATGTACAGTGCAATGTGAGTGGAAGGCGTGGTAGAAGAAGATCAAGTAGAGTGTTTAAATATTAAAAAAATAAAAAGTTGATAAATCGTAGAAGATCTATGAGAAGATGTATGGTTATCGAAGTCTGACGCTCTCTCCTCTCTACTTGTCCCAACAGGAAGCTTATATGAATGTTTATATCCAATTTAATGTACTTGTTAAATAATTAGGATATTTAATTTATTTTAAGGATTAATTAGGACTTACGAGTATTTGATGTGTCAATCAAAACATTATAATATTTTTTTAAATAAATTCCTGAGTTAATAAAAGCTATAATAAAAAAAGCTGCGTTTAGTTAATATTTTTTTATCCTATAAACGTATTTTCTATTCAATTTAAGAATAATCATTTTCTTATCTCACGTGGTGAAAAACAATATTTTTGGCCATGTATATTTTATTAGTGTTTTCCCGGAAACGCCATTCCTGGGGAAAATATTCCCCAAAGTTAATCCTTGTTCTTCTCTCAATCTCTCCTTTATTATTTTCTAAGATGATATTCAACGTGAACAGTTAACTGCACTTAATATGTAATTAGATACCATTAAAATAAATTGCTAATACTCATTTGATTATTTCATTCATTTTTACTATGATGACAATTCCTCTTGAATAATCAAACATCTTATTTGATGTAATACAACGTATGTTCAACAACAACAACAAAAATGTTTTTAACATTAACATTTGTTTATGTTCAAAACAAATATATTATTTTCACGTATTTTAATATAAGACGTTTCAATATTTATAAAGATAAATCTAGGCATTGTATTTATTCCATTCCTTTATTATGTTGAATAAAAAGACATTTAAACTCCTCAGTTACATTTTATAATAAAAATTCCAAAATTTCATTTCATTAATAATTTTATTTTTCAAAACAATCGTTTTTGTTACTTAATCTTTTAACAACCATTAAGACGTTTTTGGAACATTGTTTTTTTGGTAATTATTTATTTTATTTTATTCTGGGTTTTATAAAGATGACTTCCTGTCAGACAGTGGCCTATTCATATCTTACATATGACACATAATTTTATAATGGGTTTTATAAAGGTGACTTCCTATCAGATAGTGGCCTATTCATATCTTACATATGACACATAATTTTATAATGGGTTTTATAAAGGTGACTTCCTATCAGATAGTGGCCTATTCATATCTTACATATGACACATTATTTTACTATGGGTTTTATAAAGGTGACTTCCTATCAGACAATGGTCTATTCATATCTTACATATGACGCATATTTCGTTTTTTTTTTACATATGACGCATATTTCGGGTTTTATAAAGATGACTTCCTGTCAGACAGTGGCCTATTCATATCTTACATATGACACATAATTTTATAATGGGTTTTATAAAGGTGACTTCCTATCAGATAGTGGCCTATTCATATCTTACATATGACACATAATTTTATAATGGGTTTTATAAAGGTGACTTCCTATCAGATAGTGGCCTATTCATATCTTACATATGACACATTATTTTACTATGGGTTTTATAAAGGTGACTTCCTATCAGACAGTGGTCTATTCATATCTTACATATGACGCATATTTCGTTTTTTTTTACATATGACGCATATTTCGGGTTTTATAAAGATGACTTCCTGTCAGACAGTGGCCTATTCATATCTTACATATGACACATAATTTTATAATGGGTTTTATAAAGGTGACTTCCTATCAGATAGTGGCCTATTCATATCTTACATATGACACATAATTTTACTATGGGTTATATAAAGGTGACTTCCTATCAGACAGTGGTCTATTCATATCTTACATATGACACATAATTTTACTATGGGTTTTATAAAGGTGACTTTCTATCAGACAGTGGCATATTCGTATCTTATATATGACACATAATTTTATTATAGGTTTTGTAAAGGTGACTTCCTATCAGACAGTGGCCTATTCATATCTTACATATGACACATAATTCGTTTGGATAGGTTTATTTTGCGGAACCAAAATGTTGTGAGTATATTTGTACCCAGTAACTAAACTTTTTTCCTCATTTTGATTTCCAGTTAATTAATTCCGATCAATCGTTCACATATTACAGTACAGAATGTTCTTTAAGAAGTTGGAGCTATCGCGAATTAACTAAATGACACAACGCCTGAAGTAAAAATATTTTTTACTGGTTAATGTGGTTTGATTATTAAACGTTTTTTATTCAAGCTGCGGCGTATTCGGTATTTTTAAAGAGTATATATTAAGCGTCAAATATATGGCACAAATTATTTTAAGTTTCTCTATTATAAACGTAGTGAAGTTTTTTTTTTAAAGAAGTTTTAAAAAATACTAACATATACATTTTTTTTGCAAGTATCTTGTTTCAGTAAATTTTCTTTTATGATAAATATTCATCACGTTTAAAAGTTAAAGTTGATGAATGAAACAAAACGTGTAACAGTCATTCCAAAAACATTCGTTTAAAAGTTCCTTTATTCAAAAAATAAAAAAAAACATCAGAGAAAAATATAAGCAACCATTCCGTTAACAAGGTTAAAAAAATAAACTTTGCCGACTTAGCGTTAGCCTGGCGCTGTATGGGAATATGATGAATCAACCCTCGGGTAGTAATAAATTTGCTACTTAGGAGTTACATAACGTTTGCCGTTTAAAAAATAAAACAATCTGTTACCTGTCTTAAAATCATTTCAGACGTAAATATTGCACCAAAAACTGTATTTTCAGTTTTTTAATGAAAAAATCCTTCCAGTTTTTTTTGTTGTATTTGGAAATTACATTTAATATTTTACATACATGTATAAATACCTTTACGCCGCCACCCTTTCGGGGTACAAAGAGAAGAGAGAGCGCCAGATTTTCCTGTCACGACACATCTCCTTTTGCCTCTTATACATCTACACACCTTATCATGGAGCTGTAACAATTACTCGTGATTTTTTTACATTTCCTTCTTTGAAAATATCATGCACTTAATCCAACCACTGTACATTTGTTTAGTTAGTCTTTCTTTATTCAACATTTCTTAGAGTGCTCTTCATCATCTCATTCAATACATCAGTCTTAAGTTCACATCCATCCCTTATCTTATTCAGTCACCCCATGTATCATCCGATATATAAAACATTTTTGACATATTCTAAATGTTTCATATGTCTCATACAATCATTCTGAGTTTACTCCTCAAAATTTCTTATTGCAACTTATAATTCCCTATAATATACAATGTGGTGGGCTCATTGACACGTGACAATGTCAAAATGAAAGACATCTTATGTGAAAAAGAGATAAAACCTTTTATAAAAAAATTGGATTCCGAAAGGAAATCGAGCACGCAACATTTTAAGTCAGTATTTTTAAAACACACTTTTTAATAATATGAAAAAAAAACTCAAGGATAAAGTGAAACAAATCTAATGACGTTACAAAATGCATTTAGCATATTGTGTCGAAAGTAATTTGATGCAAAGCACTGTGCAAGGTTTTTCAAAAATAAGAGATGCAACGAATTAATTTGGGGCTGTTTTTTTTTCGTTTTAGCTAAAATCCGAGTTTAATCACTTTACGTTTTGCATCTTTACAGATTTTTTTAATTCTTGTATTTTGTATTTCAAGTATAACCCGAAATAAACTCGTATATTTGCAAACTGCATGAGTGTACACTGTTTCAGAGTGAGTAACATGACTCTTGACCATAAAACACAACGATCCAACAATATATAGGTATGTCAAGTATAAAACTACAAAAGCTTACACACAACTTACAAAAGCTTACACACAGACGTATTTCACCAATAGGATGTCTGACATACTCGATCACAAGGGATCGCTAATCAGATCAGAAATCAGGATATGTTTAACCCATCTACTAATTATTTATTTATGAAATATAAATATATATAAACTTTCTGAAGTGAAAACTGGATTCAAGTCTCGAATTGAGAAGAATTTACTCTATGATCTCTCTCTGAAGATCTATTTCCCTTGACTGGACGAAAAATAATAAGAAAATACATGAAACCAAAACATGAACTGGATTTTTTCCTTAAAAAGGTTCAATCTTCAACATTCCTTAAATTTGTTCGATCTTCAACAAGAATAGAATATTAAACAAAAAACTACTTTGATAATTCACTAACTACATTAATACCCGTTAAACACATACGTGTGTCTTTTCCTAGCTCGAAGTTCTTTTTAGGTAAAATCAAAATCCTTGCCTTGTAAAGAACCTCGAGGTAGCAGGCAGAAACACGCATATCAAGGATAAATTTATAACTAATTTAGTAAAAAAGTAATTTATTATTCTTATGGTGAGTACCATAAAGTTGAAGCAATTTTTTTTTTTGTTAAATTCGTTTTTAACTTTGTAGATCTTTATAATGATAGTTGAGCAAATTTCGCAGGTACAATGTTGTTTTTACCACTCGTGTCTCAAATTCCATTAAGGAGCACATCATTAGACCACTTTTAAAATGAATAGGAAAACAACCTTCATAGCGTACAAATTTACTGGAATCTAAATTTCTAAAATTTCATAATAATGTACAAAATGTTGGATCAAACTTTGTTTAAATTTTTCAGATCATTTGATATTAAAACAAAAAACTTAATAAAGCGTTATTTAAAGAAGGCACATTTTTATGTCTTAATTTATTTTATAATAAATATGGGAGGAAGAGAGCGTCGAATAAAATATCCTTCTTTTAAAAAAAATTTATTCGTTTAAATAAATTATTTTGACGTTCTTCCTACGATTTTTCTTGATTTACTTTACATGTTTTCTCGTCATTTCGTCTTCCTTGTCTTATTTACTTTTCAAAATTAATATGGACTGAAAACATAAAATGATATTTAAATAATAGGATTAATATTAAAACAATATAAATCTAAGGAGTATATACCAAGTTTTTATTCATGCATATATTAAGAAAGTATTATTTAAAATAAAAATGATTAAAGGTTAGTTTATATACCCTGTTAGTATTTATCCAGGACCACAGTGTGACCATCATGAATCAAAGCATGTCACACTTGCATGGTACCGTATTTTATTTAAGAAATTTGTAATAGTTATCAAACGAATTAATCTTTGCGTATATAAAAGTATGCTAAGAGGCAAATAGATGCTTCTTTGGTCTGAGAAAACACCTTATATCTCGGTTGTTGTCCAGAAGGACAAAACTTACCATTTATAAGACACTGCTACGACCTGTCCTCACATATGGGTCTGAATGCTGGGTATTGAGTAAGAAGAACGAATCTTCCCTTCTAATATTTGAAAGAAAAATACTCAGAAAAATATTCGGACCCATACAGGAAAATGGATCTTGGAGAGTGAGATATAATGAGGAGTTATACAGCATATACAAAGAGCCCAACATTATAAAATACATCGAAATTGGGAGGCTACGTTGGGCGGGGCATGTAGCAAGAATGGGAGAAGAGGAAATGCCTAACAAAGTACTCTTTTCCAAGCCCCAAGGAAGACGTAGCGTGGGCAGACCAAAGCTTAGGTGGATGGATGGGGTGCAGAATGATGCAAACGTGATTGGCATCAGGGGCTGGAGGAGTGCATCCCAGGATAGGGGGGAATGGCAACGACTGCTGGAGGAGGCCGGGGCCCACAATGGGCTGTAGTGCCATTGATGATGATGATGAAGAGGCAAAAATTCGTTTTGTTAAACTTAAGCCCTATATCAGTAATAAATGTTTAACGTAAATGGAAAATAGTTTTCAATTGAGTGGTTTTATTATAATATAAGTTTTATTACACTGATTTAAAAACGAATATTCGATTTTTGTTAAAAATTACAGAACGATATGATAATGTACAATATCATTTATGGTTATGTGCAATACCGCTATATCCTGCCGCTGTATCTCGTTTGACCCAGTTCCATTTAAACGGGGTTATAAAATTTATCATTGCATTATATAGTGTTTCAATTTCAACTCGCCATATAAAAGATATTATTTTCACCGCTGCGTGTAATAAAATTCTCATTACTCTTAATATGTGAAGCCACCGTTATACGAACGTCTTGTTTTATAAAGCGGAAAAGATTCCTCCTAAAATATGAAAAATTTGATACGTTCAAATCTAATAAAACCAAAACATTTCTGTCAGAGATTATTATTTAAAATGCATATGTATACATATCTTACCAACAAAGCCATAGAGGTTGTCAAAAACTGGACTTAAAAATATGCTTTTACAAGACTACGGTGTCACAAGTCTTTTAACAACCCGCAGATTTTTTGACGTTACCAAATAACAATATCCCGCCTAGTTTTATCGTATGTCCATAAATTTATCATAAAATATTTCATTAAATTCAAATGTCACATTTTGTTTTTGAATAAGGCAAAGAAAATTACAATTACACATTGTTTTCAAATATTCACTTTTGATTTCAATGGACTTTTATTTAATTTCAGACTTTTTTAAATTCCGTGTTATAATTGATTACATCAAATCGTCATGTAAAACGTAAATAAGTTTCTTAGCTAAATTACTCTTTTAGATGACATATACCTGATTATTTAACTTACTGTCGTAAAATATTGTATAACTGTATAACGCCTTCGTTGTAACATATATTGTAAAACCTGGCAGAACTTATTACCATGTTGCAATATTTTACAACTAATCAGAGAGGATTTATAGAGGTCTTAAATTAAAGCCAAATTAGAATATCATTTGAAAAAAAAATTATTACAAACGGAATTGAGCCCGCGACCTCTAGATCGGAGGAGAGGTATAACACAAATTAGGCAACTTAGGCTCAAATACGCGTGATTTGTTTTTTTTTATTTGTTAATTTAAGAACCTCACCATTAAGAACCTCATTTGCAAGTTATCTATGTTGAAATGTAATATATAACACGTTTGTTATAAAGGTGCCTATATTTTAAAGTAAAAAAATTTAATGCGCTTTGAATTAAAAATGTAAATTACTTATTTTTATCAAAGAGTTAAATAACATGTTTCCCCCTTGGCATATATTTTATTTAATTATGACAATCCGTAGATATCATTGAATATTTCATTATGATTAATCAGTATTATTATTAATAGCTTTTTAACTTTTAGTAGTGGGCAAAACTCCATCACACATCAAATTTGTTGTAATATTTTTACGTTTTCCGAAAATTTCGTGGAAACTAAAGGGGATTTTATAAGTGCCACGTGTTTTATCACCTTACGTATTTAAAACAATTTTTGCGATAAACGAAAAGCCGCATTTATGTTCTACTTGTACTTAGTTTTTTTTCTGATTTAATTAAAAATATATGACTTTCATCAGAATTACCACAAAAATTAAAAAAAAATGGTTTTCATTAAACTTGGTTGCAAAGCAAATTTTTGTTTTACCAAATACTTTAATATCAACGGTTTAAACAATTTTTCAATTAACAAAAAAACCTTACTCTCCCTTTAACAAAAAGGGTAAAATATTTAAATCCCAAATCAGATTTCTGGTCGAAATTTCATTAACATCGTTAGCACTCTCAATTTTTCCTTTTCTCCCCTGTTTCCAGTATATCGCCAGATGGTGTTTCGTTAGGTTTATGCCATGTTACAATACATTAACGAATTATCAGGGCAAAAATAGGGTCGGTGCCGCTCGTATGCTGAATTTAAATAGAGCTCTCATATTGAAGCAAAACTTGTTTTTAAATATTATAAATATTCAAATATAATATTTAAACAATCACTCAGAGTTTTCACATGAACATTTGAAAAATATGCATTTAAAAATATTTATAACGAGTTCAATCATAATTTATTAAAAAATATATTTGTTAGGTAACAGACTAATACATACCATCAAACCTATTCCTTGTCAGGGTAGATAGAGAGGACAAAACGCCAGACTTTCCTATTTCGAAACGCATTCATAGCATCATCCACATCCATTCATCTTCTCATAAAACTCCTACGATTTCTCTTATTTTCTATATTTTTTCTTTCAAAATATTATTCAATCGATCCAACCATACTCTTTTTGATCTTCCTCTACCACGCCTTTCGTTTGCATTTGCGCAATATATTAAATAACCGCAAATTCTCACTCTTATATTTGAGTAAAGCAAATCTAATCGTTGGTCTTTTTTTTAATTTGCAATAGTAAGTTTGACAAAGTAATTATTTCTATTAAAATTAATTATTTACATTTTCTTAAGTAACATCACCGAAAGTTTCAATTAATCAAATATTTTTGTCTTTTTAATCATTTATTATCTATATTTGCAATAAATAAACGACATTTTTGCAAGACAAAATTGGTTAAGAAAAATATTTGTTTCAGGAATATCTGATACATAACATACAAATGTTTCAGGAATATCTGATACATAACATACAAATGTTTCAGGAATATCTGATACAAAATATTTAAATGAATTTATGGACCAACAGCGCTAGATCAAATTAGGTCAAGTTAATTCAGGTAACCAATATAACTGATAATACGAGAAAAGTTTATATTGAAAATTGTGGTCTGTTTTCTTTGATTCTTTTTTCAATAATTTTGCTTTGCTTTAAGAATGTATTACCATGTGATCTATCCATAACCTTTTGTTCATGTTTGAAACCTTAGTACATTATCAACACATTATTTGCATTTCCAGATTCAGTAGTAAATTTTCATATTAATTATGTTATGGTCTACTCCGATATACATTTAAATTCATATATCCTACCACAACTACCCTCAATGTCCTAAAATATCTGACCTGAACAAGTTAAAGCGTATATCGACATATACTACGCTGACCATATCCGCACATGATCAGGTAATATAACAGTTAAAATGCAATACTCTCAGTAGTATGTCAATTAGAGCTGATATAAGAAGTGTTGTTTCATTATATTCTGAAATGTCAAAAATTTAATGTCATGCGATTATCAAGTTTCATTCAAAAGAGAAGCCATTTTATGGGTAAGTTTCTTTATATATAGATAACTACGTCGTAATTAATTTTTATCATTTATGAAAATGAGAAAAAAAAATAGAGTCTAGTAACATCACCTGACTATGCAGTGGACGTGGTCGGCATAGTACAAGTCCATACACGCTCTCACTTATTCAGGCTGGAAACTTTTAGACTTAAGTGGTATATTCGTCTTGTGTATCTGTCATAGCGTAGAATTCAATGATTCCAGAAATTAATTAGTATTCGAAATTGGTAGGTTATAATAGCATTTATAAAGCGATCTGAAGTAGAGTCGCTTGATAACATTTTTATCTACTATTTCTGCATTACTTCCTCTTCAATGTGCAATTGCCTTGTTGTAATCAAATTTCACTATTTATTAATATAAACAGTAAAATGCATAACTCCATATATAAATCAAACCAAAGCTAATCGAATACATATATATGCAATGTTTGAGAAATTCTTCAAAACAAATTTAAAATTATGTTTGAACAATACACAATATTACAAAGCCGAATGTGTTCTTATCACACATCGGAAAATCTTTAATATATATAAATGTTTATTTGTCGTTAATTTTCCACTGGTAAGTTTTTAGCGGGTTTCTTATCAAATACGTTTTTTTAAACATTTACAGACGAGGGGGAGTAACTTGTTTACTGGTTGCAGCCCCACCTACATCAAACATATCCTTAAACTCAACTTTAATATGTTAATATAGTAATATATTAATCTGTCAATAATAGAGTTTGAATGTCAAATTAGAGCGCTCTTGTAAAGTGTCTGGTCTTTAAACTACCCTTGTATTATTATTATTTTAACCAATCAGCTTTAGTTTTATAATTATTCTTCTTCTTCTCAGTATCACGTCGGGTCCCCCCAACGTTGAATATAACCTTAGAGTAAGTATCTTTGTCCGCAGCTCGAAAAAATCCCCAACGCTTCTTATACCAGCCCAACCACGTATATTGCGGAGCCAAGAGATTTGCCTCCTGCCAACACCTCTTATAATTAGGATAGAATTTTATTGCCATGTTTTTAACTTTTCAGTATGTGAAAACAATATTTAGGAAAAAAACAATATATGCAATAAGCGATATCAATCTTCTCTCTGTTCTTATCTTGAAATTATATACATGTATTTTATAACATTTTTAATATATCAATAAAAGTAGGTCGAGTCCCGAGTTGAATCGCCCTTGACAATGATCTGATCTCTGAACGGCGTTGTATATATTTTACTTTTTGTCAGAATAATATTTTTTTTATTCATTTGAAACTCTCATAAATTATCCGCCTACAGGCATTGCATATATTGCACGTGAAAAATGAACGGCCCTGAAAAACGTCACGATACATTTGAAACAAACGAACTGAAAATTATTATCAAGTGACACCCACATTAGCTTGCGAGATGGCGTGGTATAGAGGGAGAAAAGTATTTGGGAAATATGCCCTCCTTCCGATTGAGCTAACAACATTAGATATCAGGCTGAACGGGGCAGAAAGGGTAGGAAATTTTCAACATTGGGAAATTTATATTGTTGGCTTAGACAATTTAATGTATAAGGTAAACGAAGTGCGCCCTGATTTGGAAATATTTTATCAAACATGATTTTCTGATTCCTAAAACTAAACATGCGATATTCAAGGCTTCATATATATATATATATATATATATATATATATATATATATATATATATATATATATATATATATATATATATATATATATATATATATATATATATATATATATATATATATATATATATATATATATATATATATATATATATATATATATATATATATATATATATATATATATATATATATATATATATATATATATATATATACTGTTTTTCTGAAATAATTCAAATAAATATTTATTAAAACAACCTCTTGCGTGACACTATAAGTTTTGCCTTGATGTTTTCATTTAATATTGCTGACGAATTTTCGGAATAGATTAATATTTCAATAACTTTGAAATAAGTTATTAACATGCTTTTTTCTTCATTTATTTGATGAGTAATTCAATGTATACATAGAATAAAAAGCAAGACAAACAACAGCAAAAAGACACATAATAAAAAATGAACACGTTCAATTTATATTAGTTTGTGGTCTCTCATTTGCCGTGAAGTAAAATAAACGAGGATTTAACCTACACCTCACTGAAGGCATGTTAACATGAAAAATAGATTTATACTCGTTACAGATTGTTGATTCATTATTTAATAATTCTCTCATAAATTCTCATCAACTTGATAAGTTATGAATCCGAATTATTAATATTTGTTTTAATAACTCTGGCGTTACTTGGAAGAAATCCGTTATTAAAATAAAATTAAAACACCGTCTTTTCGTTTTATTCCACTTAATTATAAGGTATATCAAAGAATAACTCTCGTGTTACTTTTACGTGAGTTATCCCTTGGTGCACCTTATAATTTCGAAGGAATCAATAGCCTTATAATATCCTCTATAGGTTCATACAAAATCTCCATATTTTAGAGTTAACACAGTGCTGCTAGTAAACATTTATTTTTCTATAACAAAAGTGTTATTACATTGATGAATTGGAATTAATAGTGATTGTGAAAAGTTATTGAAAGGATCTAAGTAAATGCGGCGGAATGGCGTTCACTGAGTATGTGGTGGGTCAGTGTATGATAGAATGAACAACGTTATAACAAGATGTTAACCTTTCCCTCCCGGTGGTAAAAAAAATCGCGCGTTTCGGTGCTATGTACAATATTCAATACACAAGTAAAAATGAGCGATTTAAAATCGGTAAAATAAGAATATTCATAGACAATCGCTTAAATTAATTAAATTTGAAGTCAAAAGTGATAATAATTGAAATTTTATTGCTGAAAACGTGAAAAAACATCGGCCGACGTTCACAAAACGGGTGCAGAGACCACTTAGTATGAATGCCCGCGAGCTACTGAGACGGAACTCGGCACACTAACACTGTATGTTATACCTCAAAGGGAGAAACAACAGCGAACTAAGATTCTATTTCTTGCGTTCCCATATATCGAAGCAGAGTGAGGGTGAGACGTGAATATCGTTGCTTCCTCACCCATAGCGGTTTTTAGAATGAATATACCTACGTCACACACTGGCACACGTTTGATTGCATTGGGGAATTTATTCCCGATTTTCACAAAATATCTCTGATGTGGCCGATAAGTGCTAATTATTATTTATATTATTTTTTTCATTCAATGCGTAAATGTATTGTATTACGGAGGAACACTTAAAATCTGAACCCAGTATTTATTATATTTATAGAGATACTAAAGTTTTTAGAAGCAATGTGTACTAGTTACACATCACAGGGAAGGAAGGGTTAAAGATAAACGTGAACTGGTGTATTAGAAAGTGAAAGGAACCCATTAAAATGGTGTCAACGTGTTGAATAATGGATTGATGACAAAAGAGTGACAAAAATTAATATAAAACATGCATGAAAGGGATTTGTGGTAAAGAATTGTCGAGAAATGTATAGTTGAACTAAATTCATGAAATTTTGAAAGAAGGAAAAGAAATATGAGAAACTTTGTGACAATATTTATGGATACGAATGAGGCGAAGGAAGTATACCGTGATAAGAAACTTTAGCAATATGTCCTCTCTGCTTACCATAACATGAAAATGGTGTGATGGTTTGTATGTATGTAGAAATATTGTTAAGCTTTTGTTTAACCTGCATGGTGGCTACTGACCTTAAAGGTTGACTATTGTGGAGAATCCTGAATGCGAATAGGGTTTGGATGGTGAGATTATAGATTATATGTTTTTCGGTTGTCCTGGATGTAACAGATATGATTTACTAAATGCCACATATTTTCCGCGTCCAATAAATGTTGTGTTAACCCACGAAATCCATAAACATATAATATACGTGAGCACATGCCCACGAACCCCACAAAGCACATGCCCACAAACCCCAAAAAATCACCCGAACATTATTTTTTATGTAAAGTGAGATATCATCAATCAAAAGGAAAGGAAGGGATGGTGGAGAGGAATGGAAAAGAAAAATCAGGAATGTAACACGTTATTTTACTGACTAGAAATTAAGAGTTTTTTCAGTCGCTTCTTGAACCATGCCAAGAACGGAGCGAGTCTTAAATTGGTTTGTAACTGATTCCAGAGTCTCACTGCACGGACAATAAAGGACGGCGTAAAAAAGAGGAGCGGTGAACTGGAAAGGCCAATAAACAATCTATGTTTGAGCGTAGTGCTAATCCATGATTGGAAAGACGCTGAAAATTTCTTCTTTATTCGATAAACTTATCTTCTTATACATTAATGTTAAACTTTTCAAGTTTAGCTATGAAAGCTTTAAATAATCTGAAACTGTTGTTTTTTTTTTCAATTTCACTTATAACATCACCTATTAAAATAGCATTTTTACCTTTGATGTGGCCGCACAAACCATTCTATCGTGGGTGAATTGCCTATTAAAAGATGATATCAATATCTTAGTGATAAAATATTATATTTTGTTATGTTAATCTGCATAAATAATGTTGACCGAATTTATCAGATTTTTATCAAAACTTTCATATTGGAATTTATTTAATTTTTATTAAGAATGTCAAAAACATATTTTTAATTGAAAGAAATATCATAAAATTCTAACAATTTTATTTGCTTTGAATTCGGCTTCAGGACTGTTGAAATATACTTTATTTTATTACTGTTGCTTATATACATAAATACGCTTATATTAGGTCCTTACATATGAAATTGGCGTTTTGTTTGGGAGGAACATAAAGTTGATTTTTTTTTAATATAATATATTTATTTAATCAAAGTATGTACCATTGCTATCTATGCACTTTTGCCATCTCATAGGTAGTTCATCGATCCCTTTACTAAAAAAACCATTCGGACGGGAATCAATAAAATCTTTGAAGTCGGTTTGGACTGCCCCATCGGAGTTGAATTTTTTCCCTTGCAAGAAGTTATCCAAATTTCGAAAAAAATAGTAATCTGTTGGGGCAAGGTCCGGAGAGTACGGTGGATGTCTTAGACATTCCAATTGAAGCTCTTCTAATTTGGTAGCCGTCTGTTGTGCAGTGTGTGGTCTAGCGTTATCATGAAGCAGCAGTGGCCTAGAGCGATTAACCAGCCTCGGTTGTTTAGCAGCTAGCTTTTCCATCATGGTTTGCAGTTGCTAACAATAGACATCTGCCGTAATCGTCTGGCTAGATTTGAGAAAGCTGTAGTGAACGACACCAGCACTAGTCCACCAAACGCTCACAAGTAACTTTTTTGGAGTCAATTTTCGCTTGGGGCATGGTTTGGCTGGTTCGTCAGGGTTCAGCCATTGCGATGAGCGCTTCCGATTATCATACAGGATCCACTTTTCATCACAGGTAATGATTCGATTCAAAATCTCTTCATTATTGTGCCGGTTGAGTAATGCAACGCAGCAGTCAACGCGCGTTTGTTGATTTGCTTCACTCAATTCGTGAGGTACCCACCTTTCAAGCTTTTTCACCTTCCCAATTTGCTTCAAGTGGATTAAAACAGTTTAAACACTAACACCGCAGCCTGCAGCTAACTCGGACGTGGTTTGCGATGGATCCGCTTCCACAATAGCCTTCAATTCTTCATTATCAACTTTGGTCTCCGGCCGTCCACGGGGCTTTTTCTGCAGGTCGAAATTTCCAGAACGAAAACGTTGGAACCAAAAACGCACTGTGTTTTCTTTTGCGGCACCGTCGCCATACACATCATTAATCCTTCGAGCCGTTTCTGCAGCACTGGTGCCACGGTGGAACTCGTACTCGTAAATAACGCGATATTTCAAGTTTTCCATTTTGTAAACTGAGTGACGCAAAGAAAAAAAACAATTGAGGAAAAAACAAATGAGTTATAATTTTCGAAACACAAATACTTGAGTAAATAGCTGTATAAATTTGAATTTGGAATTCCGAACCAAAGAGAAGATATTTGAGATGCAATAAACATTTGATATTTGAGTACGGCAAAACGCCAATTTCATATGTAAGGACCTAATATTTTTATTGAAATATAAACTTTCTTTGTAAATAAATTATTTGAATCAACAAAAATTAATATTAAAATTCAGTCGAAGAAATACTCAAAATACTTCATAAGGAATTCAGCATTGTTGTTTTACAGTATACAATTCCTATAACTGTTTGGCTTTGAAGTTTCTTAAAAAATAAATAACAGTTACAAAATGCTATCCACGAAGGAAGATCTTCCAAAACAACCAAATTCAGAAAAAAATCATTTGTTTTAAATTACATCAAGAAGACTTCCGTAGCCTAGATGGCAACACGTCAGTCTTCCGAACTAAGAGTTGCAGGTTTGATTCTCGTTTTATTGTATTCATCCCTATCTTGTAGCTCATAACGAGTATCGTAACTTCCATGATAAACTTTGACGGTTCGTATCCGTCCATTTCTGCACTCTGCGGTTCAAAGGGCAGTTGTTAAGGTTAGTCCTGTTGCATCTCTCACTTAGTCAGTCGAACACATTAGAACGGTTTATCTAGTGAATGTCCTTCCATGTTTTCAGTAACCAAAACCCTCTCCAGACTTATTCTGTGGCCACGACCAATAAACCTTAGCATCAGAGGACATGGCGTAAGCATATTGTTGATAATATGACGGTGGTTCTCAGTTCTTCGAGAATGGAGGCGTTACTTCATCTTGCTGTCCATGGTATTCGTGACATCTTTCTTCAGTGGGTCAAGTATTTCAAAGACATATGTTCTAAATCGCTCGCTTGCTCTCAGAGTTCAAGTTTCCGCACCATATATAAATATTTCAGAGACGAGATATGGAACTGGACGCATTTTTAGTGTGATGGCGATGGTTCTGCTGTTCCACATCTTTTCCAGCTTTGCTCTTATTCCAGTTTTTTTACCTCAGTCTTGCATCCTCCGTTGTTGGTAATACTAGAGTCTAAATAAAAAAAGTTGACTATCACTTTTAGACGCACATTATTTGGTAGCAGTTTGTTATTGCGGTATATTATTACTAACTTAATTGTTGGTATTTTGGTTACCAGGTACAGGGGCTTACTTTTATGTTCCACCTTTTTAAGGAGCATAATAATTTATTATTCTAATGTGGCAATACTTGTTATGAATATAGAGTACAACTAAGCGGGTTAATTTTCTATTTGGTAATCTCTTCTTACCAACCAGAATTATATTAAACAGACCTTAAGAGAAAACTAAACTGGAACTCTATTTATAAAAAGTTGGGAATTAACGAGAATCGAACCCCTAACTCCCGCATCGATAGACAGGTGTCTTAACAACTAGGTCACGGGTGCCGTCTCGTTGAAAAACTAAATTATTTAAAAAAAAAGGAACCAGGCTAGTCTTTAATCACTTTCTGATTGGTTAAAAGAGATTGCGAAATAGCGATACGCAGGTAAGATTATTCTGTATATACATTATATGTCTAAGAAAGTGGTACGAGTATATGCAGCTTTAGGAAGGTTTTATCAAAATTTATGATTATGTATAAACAATACACATATACACTAGATTACGACTTAAGTCGAATGTGTTGCTATGACATATCGGAACATTTACAATGGTTTCTTCGTAGTTCAACATATCTTTGTAATTTTTCTGCGTTTTTATTTTACAATATTTTTAAATATAATGGTAAGTTTAAATTTCATTCCTTATATACATCCCCTTGAGAAAAATCTGCTCTCTAAGTGCTTTAAAATTGTCATGTTATTATTATATATATATAACACGATATAAGTTTTGTTTCCGCGAGTTTAATAGTTAACCTTTCCTTCCCTGTGTTGGGTATCTTCTACACGTTGCTTCTAATAACCATCAATATCTCTATAAATATAATATATACAAGGTTAAGATTTTAGGAATTCCTCCATAATATATTTACGCATTGATTTAAAAAATAATATTAATAATAATCAGAATTTATCGACTACATCGAGGTGTTTTGTAAAGATCGAAAACAAATTCGCATTTAAACGCGGCGAGTGCCTCGTCTTGACGATAGGTGAATAGTATGCGGGAAGCGCGACACTATATTCGCATCTCACTCTTGCATACTAGACTGAATTGCGAGGAGCTGAATTTTCTCAACGTCGCAAGCAAAGGCGTATGCGCCGGGGTATGCGACTGACGTTCCGCGCGACTAGTTGCCTCTAGGCTTGCAAATAGGTTAGACGTACGCCCGTTCCGTGAGCGTTTTTTAATGTTTTCAGGTGGTTTTTTAATGTTTTCAGCAAATTAATCTCAATTATTATAATTTTTAACTTCAATTATAATTAATTAAGAGGATTATCTATGAATGTTCTTATTTTTCCGATTTAAAATCGCTAATTTTTTATTGCGTACTCACTACCCAACACCGTAACACGCGTATTATTTTTATCACCGTAAGGGAAGGGTTAAATGGTGACGATCTTTGCTAAGCAAGGTGGCATCTTATATTAGATTCCGACACATCTAACTTTTGATCCGTTTTCATACCTTATTTTAAACAATTTTATTTGATTAGCTTTAGTATATGAATTATAAGAGAGCTTTGTAGCCACAAAGAAAAGAGCTTGAAAAGTAATCCCGACAAAAGTTCCGTCATTGTACTTTAATCTCTTCCCCCTCAGGATCTCTTTACTTGATTTACTAAGAATTGGTGCTTTCTGCCGTGCAAAAGATTACTAACAATAAACTTGCGTGTACACACGAGTGTATCATCTACCCACATGAATGATTGACAATCTTTTTGGATCACAAGGGACTAAAAGTTACCCCTTTTTCATGTTTAACATTAACTGGAAAAATACACTTTAGAAATATTTACCTCAAAATATATATAATGATGTTATTTTATAGTATATTCATCTATTCGAATGATATCTTCAATTTCAACCTGTGGGAGGCACCAAATTGCGTGATTTCAGACAGTCAATATTTATTTTTTTAAAGCCAAAATTTCTTCTGAACAACCAGATATTATTTCATAATATTGTAATTATTGGTGTTTTTAACGTTATGTTTTAAAATAATGTACAGAAAGGCCCAAAAAGTAATCCTTCATTTTAAAAGAAAATTACTTTTTTATTTCTTAATAATTCACATTTATTCTTTAATATTTTTTTGCTTTTTCACTTCATTAAATAAGTAAAAGGACAAGTTTTTGTAAACGCACTGTTACTCACAGTATTGCAAAATGGGTCATTTGGCTGGATGTTATATACAAAAATATAAAATAAGTTTTTTATTTTACTTATTTTTCCTTTTATGTAAAAAATGGCACCACAAAGTGAAACTATAGTCTTTTCGAAGATTCAAGAAATAAAGTATTTTTCTGTTCAGGGTCGACCCCCTCCCCCATATCAGTGAAAAATCTCATTTTCTTCGCATTTTATTTCCATAGTATGCACTCTTAGTTCCTCCTTTTGATATTGCTGTTCTTTCTCTATTCATCCGTTTCAAGGTGTCATGATTACTGACTTTGTCAGACCATGAGACTACCAATATTCTTTGACACCACCACATTTCAGAATGTTTCTAGTTACTTTTTGGTCATCTTGGTGAGTGTCTGTGTTTAAACATTATAAACAACTAGCAGAATATGTATCAACGCAAATTTGCATAGATAAGTCGAGATTATAATCCTTGTTGCTGAGGAAATCCTACATTTTGAAGATGAACCATCGTAACATCTGCAGTATTTATTTAATATCTGGAGACTGGTCTCATTTAACATTTATCTCAGATACTAATATTATTGGACTCATTCGACAAATTCATGATTCAAACCATGTGAGAATGTTTATAAACTTAATATGCCAAACAACGCAGAGATCTCCGAGTTGTTTAAAAAAATAGTTCTTTGCATAAATTCACAAAACCTATAAAAGAGTCTTAACTTTCATGTATTTTATTATCTATTTGATGCACAACCCTAATTCTTGTTATATCCTTAAACAAAGTAACATCATTTTATAGTTAACTATAAAATTTCCTTGCAAGACTCGAAGTCCTTGATTCCTTGAGTTGCGAATGGTTTCAAGTCTGGAGTGAATGTCCTAAATGAGTTTCCATTAAGCTCTGAAAGCCTTACAAATGTAAGACATTCTTTTACCCAACTTTGCTATGTAATTACTCTCGAGTAGATTGTTCTTTCTCAGACTGTTCCTTCGTTTTATTATTTCAAACTATGCCTTCAAATGTAATTTCTCTTTTCTTTCTGTTTACAAATCGTTCGAGACGAATTAAAAATGTTTCTTTATTGTAAGGAAAATATTCCTTTTTCTTACAAACTTTTGTATTTTAACACTTCACCGTCATACAAAATAGTTTTTGTTTACTTAAATTATATTTTTCTTATTGCTGCTAAGAAATTTATAATGTTTTGATTACATCAAATCACTAAAATTCATTACACTCGTACCGAAATATTTGATCACGGCTATGTTCAGTTTGTATACTAAAATAGTGCTTCTTCGTACACCAAAATAGTGGAATTTCCAAAAATTACTTAATTTTTTGTTTAAAAGTGTAAATTGGAATTTAAAATATGTGATGTGTTGAACATTCGATGTTAGTTTTCAACATTATAACTACAAACTCTTTATAGTAAAAAGTAACTTGAAATGTTAAAAATTACCTCCGTTCTCATAAAAATTTAACAAAATCAATTAATCTTCATGTAATAATAATTTTTTTCTGACTTGTAATAAAACAACTCTTGCATAATTTAGTCGGAGGCTTTAAAATAATTGACAAGATAGAAACTTAGAGAAAATGGTAACAATTTTGAAAATTGCTTGTAGAATGGAAGCAAAGAAATGATTTTCGATTTAACTAACGAAAAATCATGATTTTTTTTTATTATTGTATAAACAATAAAAACACTCACTTATAATTAGAAGCGTACATTTGGAAATTCGCAATATTTTGTGACCCATCGTAAGTGGTTTCCAAGTCATATTTATTTATCATATCTAATCTGTAACTAGTACACATTGCTTCTAAAAACTTTAATATCTCTATAAATATAATAAATAATGGGTTCAGATTTTAGGTATTCCTCCGTTATACATTTACGCGTTGAATGAAAAAAATAATATTAATAATAATTAGCACTTATCGGCCACATCAGAGATATTTTGTGAAAATTGAGAATAAATTCACCAATACAATCAAACGTGTGCCGGTGTCTGACATAGGTATATTCATTCTAAAAAACCGCTATGGGTGAGAAAGCGACGCTATGCACTTCTCACTCTCACTCTACTTCAGTATATGGGAAGGCAAGAAATAAAATCTCAGTTCGATCGCTTCTCTCGCTCATTATTCACGGGCTTTCGTTCGAGGTGGTCGCGTCGCCCGTTTTGTGAACGTCGACCGATGTTTTTTTTTTTCATGTTTACAGCAATAAAATTTCAATCATTATCACTTTTGACTTTAAATTTGATTAATTTAAGCGATTGGCCGTGAATATTCTTTTTTTTACGATTTTAAATCGCTCATTTTTACATGTGTATTGATGTGTATTAAATACACAGCACCGGAACGCTCAGATTTTTTTAGCACAGTAAGGGAAAGGTTAAAAATATATGTTAGTTTAATATTGAGTTAATTGAATTAATATGGATACCCTCGGGCTAAAAGTCCGGAGTGTAGCGAGAAGAAACCCTACAACACCACATCCTCGCTTGGACCGTGGAGTTCTATAAAAGCCAACAAAATCACAGCAATCCCTTAGTCGCTGCCCTGGGGGCTTACGAGAGTAAATCCGACCTACCCTTCCGTTATAAGCACAAGCTTCCGAAGCATTATCTGTTGCCTGACTAGTCCACCTTCAGTATTAGCTGGGACGACCAAGGTCTGAGTGAATGTGATGGAATACAAGTAGCCTGAACGAGTTGACTTGTTTTTGCTAAATAATTAGTGTAAGAATTGTTATCTAGTTATAAGTAGTATGTGGGTGTTAATTATTTCTAAGAAATCATATATGAAGATTGAAAAAAATAAAATAAAATGATATGTAGGAAAATAAGATTAAGTAAGTTCATACATTATAACATATAATTAAGATTAGTTAAGTAATAAATTTGTATATAGGTATAGCTTTCACAAATGTTTGTACAATAATTTACTTTGTTTAATAAAAAAAAATTAGAAAAAGTCCGGAGTGTTAGCAACTAGGCAACGCAGATCTTCATCATGCAACTATTCCTGTACTCGAAATTAAATTACATCACACAACAATTCTTGATCTCATTCAATCTCAGTGCCAAATAATTTGTATAAGATAAATTTAATTTCAACATAAATCTTATTCAGGGCTCAAATCTATTATAATTGATGATCCACTAAAATAATTTCAAGCATATCGGACCATTAAATAGCAATATGTTTCAGAAATTTCCACACGTTTCCTCTTCATAAAAGAGAGATTTATTATCATTTATCATTTCAGATTTCAACACAAAATAAACCTCCCGCGTATTGAAACATACAGCTTTCTATAAACGTTGATATCGTGTTTTATTTAAATTATTAAACAAACAAACAAACACTTGTTATTAAACAAACAACATTATTGACAGGTAATAAAATATTAAAATAAAAAGATAAATAGACTAACATACTAATCATATTGATAGGTAATAACCTATAAAAATAAAAAAGATAAATAGACTTACATACTTATCATATTGATAGGTAATAACCTATAAAAATAAAAATATAAATAGACTCACATACTAATCATATTGATAGGTAATAAATAACCTATAAAAATAAAAAGATAAATAGACTAACATAGTCATCATATTGGTAGATAAATAACCTATAAAAATAAAAAGATAAATAGACTAACATACTAATCATATTGATAGGTAATAATCTATAAAAAAAGATAAATAGACTAACATAATAGGTAAGTCAAAAAGTTTTGAAAGCGACATCTATGGAGCAGTAGAAAAACCAAAATTGCTACGCCATTTTAATATTTCATCTTTCATAAGAACGTACTCAAAATTTCATTTCGATCTGTCAATTCGTTCTTTGTTTACAAGCCATTTGAAGTTGACGTGTCAGTGTATTTTTTAACAATGGAAAAATCCGAATATCGTGCAGTGATTAAATTCTTTGTTTTGGAAGGTTTATCGGCTACTGAGATCCATGCAAAGATGGTGAAAGTATTAAAAAAGTCTTGTCCTTCATTTCCAACCGTTCACCGATGGGTTTTGGAGTTTAAGCGTGGCCGTACAAGCGTTGAAGACGATCCACGCTCAGGACGTCCAAAAAGTGCATCAACACCAGAAATCATAGCGAAAATACAGGATATGGTTTTGGAAGATCATCGATCGACTGTGGATGTGATAGCTGACACCATAAGCATCTCAGATGGAACAACATGGCATATTTTGGCTGAAGTTTTGGGTTTCAAAAAACTGTGTGCACAATGGGTGCCGCATTTGCTAACAATGCAACAAAAACACGTTCGAATGCGACTTTTTGAGCAACATTTGGAGCAATTTCGAAAGGATAAAAAGGATTTTCTGCGTCGATTCATCACTATGGATGAGATTTGGGTCTACCACCATGATCCTGAATCAAAACAAGAGGCTAAGGAGTGGTGTGAACCAGGCACTTTGGCTCCGAAGCGAGTTCGTGTCCAGAAATCGGCCAAGAAGGTGTTAGCGTCAGTTTTTTGGGATGCAAAAGGAATTTTATTGATAGATTATCTCCAAACTGGTAAGACAATCAACTCTGATTATTATTGTGACCTTTTGGACCAGTTGGATGAAAAAAAATTGTGAAAAAAGACCCGGTTTGCAGAAGAAAAAAATCATTTTTCATCAAGACAATGCACCTGCTCACACAGCTCAAAAAACCATCGCGAAAATCAGTAAATTGGGGTACGAATTGTTGCAGCATCCACCCTATTCACCAGATTTAGCTCCCTCTGACTTCTGGCTGTTCTCACACCTCAAAAAATTCCTTCGTGGAAAGCATTTTTCATCAAACGAAGAGGTTATAGCCGTCGTAGAGGAGTATTTTGCAGGCCTTCCAGAAAGTCACTTCCGTGATGGGACAATAAAGTTGGAAGATCGTTGGACCAAGTGTTTTGATCTTATGGGAGACTTTACTGAGCAATAAAAGTGATTTCCTCCCAAAAAAAATGTATATTACTAATCATATTGATACCTTTAAAAATAAAAAGACTAACATACTAATCATATTGATACTTATAAAAATAAAAAGATAAAAAGACTAACACACTAATCATATTGATAGGTAATAACCTATAAAAATAAAAAGATAAATATACTAACATACTAATCATGTTGATAGATATTAATCTTTAAAAATAAAAAGATAAAAAGACTAACATATATTACTAATCATATTATAAAACAAATGAAAAAAATACGCCTTGGAAAATTATTTTAAAAAACACTGTTTATTCCACTTTTTGTAACGGTATAATCCTACTGGTTTCAAGGCTTTCACATCATCATCAGAGGAGCACAAATAAGACTTGTTTGACTTGACACAAATAAGAGATTTCGACTGCATCGCCGAGAAGAGCAACGAGTTATAAAAAGGGCAAGAAACAAATTTTCACAAATCCAACGCAAAATCGTTACTCCTCATAAGAAGCTTTAGCATTGTTCATTGCAAACAAATTTACGGTGATGCAGTATAAAAATATACAACTTCTGAAAAAGGTTTCAATTTGTATCCATCATTTGATCGGGTTTCAGAAGAGAGAAAAAAAATTGTTATGCAGAAGTAGAGAACATAATTGGGACAGACATTTCAGCGGAAGTTCGACTTCAGTCGAACTTCCGCTGAAATATCTGAAATAAAAAATTCTAGGAGAGTATTTTTCAAGATCTGATGTAACAAACTAATCGTATTCGAATATATACAAATGGGGTTGTGACGTTTCTTCTAGTCAGTGTTTATAAAGAAAAAAATAAAAGTGCTGCCTCAATAGACGAATACACGTTTGTTGTATCTATAGTTCCAATAAGATTGATAAATAATGGCAACAGTGAAAGTGTTGTGTGGCAAAACCCCCGTTCTTGTTCACCAATATTTTGTAGCATAATTAAATTTGTCTATAAAAAGGAAACTTCTTCCTCTTATTTTAGGCCTGTTGGCCTGTTATGGTCCTGCATCATCGTTTCCCTCTTGTGACGTCGACTGCCAGCTGTCTTTCCATCTTTTGGAAGGTCGTCCTGGAGGTCTGCTTGCTTGGGGGATACTCTCCCTGGCCATTCTTACGACTCTTGGTTCCGCCATTCTGGATACATGTTCGTTCCAGAACCTTATTTTCTGTCGTCCCCATCTGACAATATATTTAACTTCTATTTCTGTGTTTCGAACTCCATCACGAAGGGGTTTGCCAGCGATACTCCTGAGTACATTCATTTCGCTGGTTCAAAGGAGATTTTTGGTTCTGACAGTGTCAGCGCTGGACTCTATACTGTATGTCATCATGGGGCGGACACAGGTCTTGTATATCCGCACCTTGTTTTGTATGTTCATATATTTGTTTTTCCAGATAGTGTTCTTTAAACATTCGGAAATAGCTGCGGCCTTTTGTGATTGTTCAAGTATTTCGCCATAGACGTCATTATTGCACATTATGCTTGCACCCAAGTATTTAAATTTTGTAACTTGTTCAATTTGTGTATCGTTGATCACCACACTGCATCCAACTTGCTCTCTAGCTAGAGTCATGCATTTAGTCTTGCAGATGGAGATAGACATGAAAAGGAAACCAGTGACTTAATCACAGAAGAATGCGATTTAATAATTTCACAATTTAGTTTCCACTATAATTAATATAAATGACAGGCAAATTAATGTTCACCATATCTTGATAACTTTGCGTGTTGGGATAAATTACGATTTATTTAAATTTTATTAGTTTTTTCTGATGCGTATATGTCTTATTAGAAAATAACATAAAAATAAAAGTCTTCCAATTATTACAAATATCTCAAATCTCTCAATTACACACTGCATTACAATTTGACTTTTTATAAGATATATTTATGTAATCATTTAGTATTTTCTTGGGTTTTATTTCATTCATTATTTAGTTCAATTCTTAGATATAAATAAATTAATCAAGCCGGAAGAAATTCTGTAATATTTCATTTAATTATACAATCATAAAAGATTTGCCCCTGTTTGACTTACCCCGATGTGAGCAAATATTTTAAAACATTTAAATATGTTCACAATCTAATTGTCTTATTTCTCTTACACGCTCTAACGACTTCCTCTTTCTGCTTTTCTCTCCACTCAGATTCATTTATCAACAAAATGATAATTGCTGTCGCGTGATGTTTATATGTAGGCATTTATACAGCCTTGTGTGCTGGGGTAAAATACTTAATTTGACATTACTTCTTATGGGGGTGGTTTTATTTCGTAAAAGGGTTTCGGAATATTTCTGTTAGACATGCGAAGACGTTTATAAAATAAAGCAAACGTTTATAAATATATTTGTACGTGAGATCATTTAGAGTTAACGACAAACAAATAAATGAGAAACAATTTATTTTCTAGTTCTAATCTTTTTTCAGATTATTTTCGAGCATTTTTAAATAAAATTTTAACAAAAGAAGTTATTATTACTTGATTTGAAAAAAATCTTGATATTTGAACAAAACCTTTTATACGTCTCTCAGGCCCGAATTCATAATTTGACCGCCACGATAAAACTTATTCTTAACATTTTTCAAGTTAAATGCCATACAATTTAGTTATAACTTCCTTAAATAATAGTGCCACGCCGTTAAATTCCAAGTTTTGAGAGTAAGTGATCCGATTTTGAATACAAATCACCTGATTCCACCAGGGTATTTAGCAGGTTACCGTCTAATTTTAAAGGTCGTCCTGATTTAGGGGTTTCTTTAAAATTTCTATAACCCGATTTAAATCGCTGGAACCAAAACTGGCATCTGTTTACTTTGAGAACTGTCCCATAAACTTTGACAATGGTTTTTGTTGTCTTGGTGGCGCTCAAGCCCTGATTGAAAAAAAAAACCGCATTCAATGTCTGTCGTGTTCTTCGGAAGTTTTATCACAAAACAAGCCTAGCTTCTTCCACATATATAAACCTTTTCATACATCTCCTTGAACTGAGTTCAGAAGGGAGAAGGCCAGTGAGACGCGGTAAGAGTTAGAGGAAACAGGTGAAGTGGTTGTATGAGAAACAGGTGGTACTGGAAAATACTCGAGATATATGAAAATGAAAAATTTTAATCGAGGGTGTATTTAAGCTGGGAAGGTATTATGAGATTAGTCCATACCTTGATAGCTTCTTTCCTAAATATATTTTATTTTGTATTGCCTCGTCATATTTTTTAAAATTTTAGGATACATATTTACATACTAGTTTGTAATTAATAAACCTTTTACTAATTAACTTTAATTTTATATATCAGCCGTTTCACAAGACATTACCTATTAAGAGACAGCTGACTTAAATCCACGAAATTCAGATATAAATACGCTTTAATACTTTATTATTTTTTTTCTTTTTCAACCACACTTTTATCGGTTGCTTTCTACCATGTTACGCACTCAATGTAAATATAGAATTTCATTAACATCACACTCACTTTGTCTCTACTGGAGTAAGCAAAGAGAAGAGATCTCTACTTCATTCTATCCTGGCACACGTCTTTCGCTTCTGCCACTTCCATGCGCCTCGTCATGCATACTCCCAATTATGACGACTTTTTACTCTTCGGTCTTCCAGAATTGGATCCCTTTGGTCGTGCTTCGACTTTCTAAGTCGTTTATTACATTTTGTACCTACTGTACTATTTTTAAACATTTGTTAATATTTCATTGTTCATTCTTGTAATTTACTTAATTAAAATATATTCATCTATTTCAGTGTAAAGATCGACGCAATAAAACAGTTCAATACCTATATAATATAACAAAGTTCGACGCAATAACACAGTTCAATACCTATATAATGTAACAAAGATCGATGCAATAAAACAGTTCAATACCTATATAATATTACAAAGATTGATGCAATAAAACAGTTCAATATCTATATAATATAACAAAGATCGATGCAATAAAACAGTTTAATACCTATATAATATAACAAAGATTGACGCAATAAAACAGTTCAATACCTATATAATATAACAAAGATAGATTCAGAATAATCCTGATTAATTTCATAACGATCGAAACAGCAAAGCAGCTTTCTTAATCTATACCGATTATTGAGTGGAAATATACACAAACAAAACAATTATTTCAAACTCAAACGATTCATTGTCGTAAATCTCGACACAGCTACACAAATTCCTATAATCATATTAATTAATTTTCATAACAGCAACCCTAAAATCATTTTCAACTTAAATAATCACCACTATGGAGGATTTTCATTATGTGTGAGACAAATATTTAACAATAGAATAAAGATAAAGCACTGTACTTTGTTTTCTTCGACTATAATTTTTCACAATATATCATGAAGCGTTTTTAATACGAACTGTGTAGTTCTTCAATGAGTTTGTTAAGGGGGTATTATACTCGAGAAATTTGAAAAAAAAAATGTTTTTTTTTTATTTTTACGTATTTTTAAAGTAGACCTTTAAGAATATGTAATCAAATTTTAAAATTCTCAATATTTGCGAAGTTAAAGCTATAAATGAGGCAGCAATTACGCCGCACCGGTATGACTCAGACAATAATCTCAAAACTTTAAACGCGTTTTTCTCGAAACTGCTTTTTTCGACCTGGTCGACATAAAATCTCAAGTTTTATCCAACCCATTACCTTCTAATTTGGTATGAAACTTTAGTAAATATTTTAATATCGTCTCTACTTTGAAAAATTCAAAACTATTTTTTTTTAAATTTAAAAAAGGGTAAAAAATTTATTTTTCTTTCAAACAGCCGCCATTTTACGATTTTTTTTTGGTAACAACTATAACTACATTATTTTTTATTAAGAAACTGTGTCTAGTTTTGGTTTCAAATTTACTAAAGGGTTCCAATCATGTCGACCAGTTTACCCCCTTTTTTACGACAATATGACAAGATCTCGAATTTAATTTTTTCTTTTCATTTTTGGTACATTCTCAAATCATCAATAAACAAATTGTAAAAAAATTTATTGGAAAAATATTTTTTTATTTTTTTATTTAGTCTGAAAAAACGCCCGAAATTCACGCTTCTAGACTAGAATACCCCGTTAAACTAAACTACATGTTTCACTGTCCATCGTTTTATGATGAATAAAGAAAGACATTGAAATGTGACTGTGTTGAACACTCAACGTGTCCTCCCCGGTAAGTTTATTAAATTAAATTACATATTATTCTGTCCATGGTCTTATTGGAAATAGGGTAAGAAATTAAAATACGAGTATATGTGAGTTCAGCACACACTGTGTCCTCTTACAGTGAGTTTATTTAACTGATCACAGTCATATGAGGAAAAGAGTAATATGAGAGGATTAATTAGTTTGATTTTTTTTATATTTCATCAATTAATACATTTGTTATCTTCACGTTTTCATACTTCATTCCCCAAAAAACTAAAGACAGTATAAGTAATTATGTTGAACCTTAATCTATGTTAAACACAGTCACATTTGAATTTCTTGTGGAAAGCGTTAGTAATATTATATAAAGTTAAATTCAATTACCTCTCAGAAAGAAGACACAGAAGGGAACATATTGAGCATAGACACATTCCAATATCTCACTCTATTAACCAGAAGACTATGGACTGTATGTAAAGTAACTAATAATTAAGTTAAATAAACTCACCGTAGAAGGACACAGTGTGTGTTGAACATAGTCACATTATTTTTCATTATATTCTCCATAAGACCGTAGGCAGTATTAGTATCATATAATTAAGTTCAGTAAACTCACCGGAGAAGGACTCAGTGTATGTTGAACATAGTCACAATATTTTTCATTCTATTCTCCATAAGACCGTAGGCAGTATTAGTAACATATAATTAAGTTCAGTTAACTCACTGGAGAACAGTGTATGTTGAACATAGTCACATTATTTTTCATTCTATTCTCCGTAAGACCATGGGTAGTATAAGTGACATAAAATTAAGTTCAGTAAACTCACCGGAGAAGGAGACAGTGTGTGTTGAACATAGTCACATTATTTTTCATTATATTCTCCATAAGACCATGGGCAGTATAAGTAACATACTAATTTAATTATGTTCAGTAAACTCACCGGAGAAGGACAGTGTGTTTGAACAAAGTCATATTATTTTTCATTCTATTCTCCATAAAATCATGGGCAGTATAAGTAACATAAAATTGAGTTCAGTAAATTCACCGGAGAAGGGCACAGTGTGTTTGAACATAGCGACATTTACATTTTTCACTCTACGAGTATTAACCAAAATACCATGGGCAGTATGCATAATATATAATTAAGCTCAATTTACTCACAGGAAACTAATACAGTGGGTATTGAATATAGCCACAATATTTCTCACTCTTTTCTCCATAAGACCATGGACTGTATAAGTATGTTAACTAATAATCAAGTTCCATATTCTCTCCGAAGAAAGACACAGTGTGTATTGAACTAATTCCCATTTCAATTTCTCACTCAATTCCCCATAAGATCATGGACAGTAAAAGTTATATGTAATTAAATAAATTAACACGCTGTAGGACGATTCAGTATATGTTGAACAGTCACATTTCAAATTATTGATGGCGATGATGATGATGAAAACGTCACCATATATTCTGATGGTGATGATGCTAATGAAAACGTCACCATATAAAGGTCACTACATTTCAAATTATTGATGGTGATGATGATAATGAAAACGTCACCATATATTGATGGTGATGATAATAATGAAAACGTCACCATAAAAACATTACTACATTTCAAATTATTGATGGTGATGATGATAGTAAAAACGTCATCATATATTGATGGTGATGATGATAATGAAAACGTGGTGATGATAATAAGGAAAACGTCACTATATATTGATGGTGATAATGATAATGAAAACGTCACCACATAAACGTCACCACATTTCAAATTATTGATGGTGATGATGATAGTGAAGACGTCACCACATATTGATGGTGATGATTAAAATGAAAACGTCACCATGTATGATAATGAAAACTTCACCATATAAAACGTCACCATATATATTCTTCTCTAAAAGCGTTAACGTCACCCCAGTCCACCGCAAGCGACATAACAGTTCCACATATCGAGAGATACGGCTTCCCACTATTGCCATGACCCATCTGCCAAAAAAGGTGTATCGACTGGGCTACCCGAGTGCAGGTAACCTTATTGATTATCGATTAGCGGTAAGATTTAATGGCTTTCAGAAGCGTGTGGGGCTCGTAAAGGATGCCGACACATCACTTTGGGTAGATAGAGGAAAAGCATTCATATATAATATAATACTCCAAGGATTTTATGTGCTTATATTCAAGTGTTAGTAACTCTGAACTTATTAACCATATAGTCAGGGTTCTTGATTTTATTTATTTTATACTTTCACGCGAATATATTTAGATAACTTATTGTATTTATTTTTCAATCAGCCATATTTTTTTTCGTAATTGTTTATGGTATATACGACCTTATCTTGAACATTTATGAATATACTCGTAATATTCGGAAAAGTAAAGAAAATTTTAACAAATGCATCATAAAGAAGAAAATAACAATAAGGATAGGAATCGTATGAGATGACAAGAAATATTCTGAGATATATTTTGCTTATTTAGGTTTTTGTATGCATTATGAATTTTCTAGATTTTTTAAAAATATTTATATTTAATAAATGTTGCTATGATACCTAAATGACATTTAAGTGTCCTATTTATTTTCTATTTATAAATAAACATTGTTAACAAGTAGTTATTATTTTGACGGGAATTCCAATCAAGTTTCGTTGCATGATTCCGAGAGGAAATAATCTTCCAATGAAGATATACGCCTTGTGTAGAGATTTAAGCTTGCGCATGGAGGGTTTTGTTTCCAACACAACCTTTTGGATAACTATAGATAATCCTTAAGCCTTATAATGAGCTAACAATTTTTATTAATGTGCTTAGTAAACTATTATTTTATTCAAAAGACCATATTTATGTATCGAACTTTTGGATAACTATAGATAATTCTTAAGCCTTATAATGAGCTAACAATTCTTAGTAATGTGATTAATAAACTATTATTTTATTCAAAAGACCATATTTATAAATCGAACTTTTGGATAACTATAGATAATCCTAAAGCCTTATAATGAGCTAACAATTCTTATTGATGTGATTAATAAACTATTATTTTATTCAAAAGACCATATATATGTATCGAACTTTTGGATAACTATATAGTAGATAATCCTAAAGCCTTATAATGAGCTAACAATTCTTATTTATGTGATTAATAAACTTTTATTTTATTCAAAAGACCATATTTATGTATCGAAATTTTGGATAACTATAGATAATCCTTAAGCCTTATAATGAGCTAACAATTCTTATTGACGTGATTAATAAACTATTATTTTATTCAAAAGACCATATTTATGTATCGAACTTTTGGATAACTATAGATAATCCTTAAGCCTTATAATGGGATAACAATTCTTATGGATGTGATTAATAAACTATTATTTTATTCAAAAGACCATATTTATGTATCGAACTTTTGGATAACTATAAATAATCCTTAAGCCTTATAATGAGCTTACAATTCTTATTGATGGGATTAGTAAACTTTTATTTTATTCAAAGACCATATTTATGTATCGAACTTTTGGATAACTATAGATAATCCTTAAGCCTTATAATGAGATAACAATTCTTATTGATGTGATTAATAAACTATTATTTTATTCAAAAGACCATATTTATGTATCGAACTTTTTGATAACTATAGATAATCCTTAAGCCTTATAATGAGCTAACAATTCTGATTGATGTGAATAATAAACTATTATTTATTCAAAAGACCATATTTATATATCGAACTTTTGAATAACTATAGATAATCCTTAAGCCTTATAATGAGCTAACAATTCTTATTGATGCGATTAATAAACTATTATTTTATTCAAAAGACCATATTTATGTATCGAACTTTTGGATAACTATATATAATCCTTAAGCGTTATAATGAGCTAACAATTCTTATTAATGTGATTAGTAAACTATTATTTTATTCAAAAGACCATATTTATGTATCGAACTTTTGGATAACTATAGATAATCCTTAAGCCTTATAATGAGCTAACAATTATTATTGATGTGATTAATAAACTATTATTTTATTCAAAAGACCATATTTATGTATCGAACTTTTGGATAACTATAGATAATCCTTAAGCGTTATAATGAGCTAACAATTCTTATTAACGTGATTAGTAAACTATTATTTTATTCAAAAGACCATATTTATGTATCGAACTTTTGGATAACTATAGATATTCCTTAAGCCTTATAATGAGCTAACAATTCTTATTGATGTGATTAATAAACTATTATTTTATTCAAAAGACCATATTTATGTATCGAACTTTTGGATAACTATAGATAATCCTTAAGCGTTATAATGAGCTAACAATTCTTATTAATGTGATTAGTAAACTATTATTTTATTCAAAACACCATATTTATGTATCGAACTTTTGGATAACTATAGATATTCCTTAAGCCTTATAATGAGCTTACAATTCTTATTAATGTGATTAGTAAACTATTATTTTATTCAAAAGACTATATTTATGTATCGAACCTTTTTTTTGTATATAAGTTGGGTAGAAAGTATAATTTAACATTATTGAGAAGTTTTCTATTTTTTTTATATATTTAGACAAAATAAACTGCACTACCCTTAAAATACTCGTATGTTAAATTATTTTATTTTATAGCCAATTTACCTGCACAAACATTATTTGTGACATCATTGTTCAAGCCATAAACGTTATTGTTAGTGAGTCAATTTAACAACTGAAGTTTATAAAACTATTTTCATTAGATTTAGATATTTAAACTTGAAAACTTGACAGTTGATCTATAAGAGGAAAAGTTTTTCGGAGAAGGAAATACGCGACATTCATTAGACGTAATAAAAACTATAGAATTTAATTAATTAAATGTTCTATTCTATAGTTTTATCATCTTGACCACATTTGTCGTCGTAATCCTCTACAATACCTATTATCCTTTTCTTTACTTTTCTTTTTTTTGTTGTAGAATCAATTTATTTATGATTTTTGCCATAAAACATGGGTTTTTTTTATTTTTCACCATTTTGCGAGCTCATTCTTGTGTTAAAATTCACAATATATATAAATGAATGTAAAATTTACCGATATGTTGAAATCATCTCTATACGATCAGTTACTATGCGAGTCTAAAAGACACTGTTATCAGAGATACAATAACATCAATATCTACTTACCTAAATATTTCTAAAGAATACTTTAAAGCGTTTAAAGAAATTTTCATGAACCGGAAAGTTATATATTTTTATCAAATTAATATTCAAAACATAAAACAAATTAATCAAACAAACTGTAATATAATTTTGGTATTTTCTAAGAAAAACTAAAGTTGTATCTTACCGGAAAACATTTACTTTAATTATTTTCTTTCATAATGTTGAACTTCAAATATTACTTATAATTTAATTTAGTATAGAATAATATGGAATAAACAAACATTGCTAAGTTTTCTGTTATTCAATAATTTCGTATAGTCTAACATTTATTAAGAAGAGACGAAGTTTCATTGAATTCGAGTAACATAAATCAGTATCGCTTAATACGTACGTTCGTATTTATTAAACATTTATTCCTAACCCACGTATTAGTACATATGTTTGCTTAGTTTATTGAAAGTCTTAGAAAATACATATTTGTGAAAGAAATTGACAACGTGTTTGATTTATTTTGCTAACCGATTCTCTACGGATCTCATGATATGTCGGGATACGTTGTCTTAGCCTTAATTGCTGGTACTGTGATATGACGAGACGTCGTTCATATTGCAGATACCGTGATGTTATGTGACTCGTTGTCTTAGCCTTAATTGCTGGTACTGTGATATGACGAGACGTCGTTCATAGTGCAGATACCGTGATGTTATGTGACTCGTTGTCTTAGCCTTAATTGCTGGTACTGTGATATGACGAGACGTAGTTCATATTGCAGATCCCGTTATGTTTTGTGACTCGTTGTCTTAGCCTTAACATAATTGCTGGTGCTGTGATGTGACGAGACGTCGTTCATATTGCAGATCCCGTGATGTTATGTGACTCGTTGTCTTAACCTTAATTGCTGGTACTGTGATGTGACGAGACGTCGTTCATAGTGCAGATCCCGTGATGTTATGTGACTCGTTGTCTTAGCCTTAATTGATGGTATTGTGATATGACGAGACGTCGTTCATAGTGCAGATACCGTGGTGTTATGTGACTCGTTAACTTAGCCTTAATTGCTGGTACTGTGATGTGACGAGACGTCGTTCATAGTGCAGATCCCGTGATGTTATGTGACTCGTTGTCTTAACCTTAATTGCTGGTACTGTGATGTGACGAGACGTCGTTCATAGTGCAGATCCCGTGATGTTATGTGACTCGTTGTCTTAGCCTTAATTGATGGTATTGTGATATGACGAGACGTCGTTCATAGTGCAGATACCGTGGTGTTATGTGACTCGTTAACTTAGCCTTAACATAATTGCCGGTGCTGTGATGTGACGAGACGTCGTTCATATTGCAGATCCCGTGATGTTATGTGACTCGTTGTCTTAACCTTAATTGCTGGTACTGTGATGTGACGAGACGTCGTTCATAGTGCAGATCCCGTGATGTTATGTGACTCGTTGTCTTAACCTTAATTGCTGGTACTGTGATGTGACGAGACGTCGTTCATAGTGCAGATCCCGTGATGTTATGTGACTCGTTGTCTTAGCCTTAATTGATGGTATTGTGATATGACAAGACGTCGTTCATAGTGCAGATCCCGTGATGTTATGTGACTCGTTGTCTTAGCCTTAACTGATGGTATTGTGATATGACAAGACGTCGTTCATATTGCAGATCCCGTTATGTTATGTGACTCGTTGTCTTAGCCTTAACATAATTGCTGGTGCTGTGATGTGACGAGACGTCGTTCATATTGCAGATCCCGTGATGTTATGTGACTCGTTGTCTTAACCTTAATTGCTGGTACTGTGATGTGACGAGACGTCGTTCATAGTGCAGATCCCGTGATGTTATGTGACTCGTTGTCTTAGCCTTAATTGATGGTATTGTGATATGACGAGACGTCGTTCATATTGCAGATCCCGTTATGTTATGTGACTCGTTGTCTTAGCCTTAACATAATTGCTGGTGCTGTGATGTGACGAGACGTCGTTCATATTGCAGATCCCGTGATGTTATGTGACTCGTTGTCTTAACCTTAATTGCTGGTACTGTGATGTGACGAGACGTCGTTCATAGTGCAGATCCCGTGATGTTATGAGACTCGTTGTCTTAGCCTTAACATAATTGCGATGTGACGAGACGAGTCGTTCATATTGCAGATCCCGTGATGTTATGTGACTCGTTGTCTTAGCCTTATAGCTGATCCTGTGATATAATAAGACGCCGTTTTTATGGCAGATCCCATGATGTCATGTACGCGTTATCTTGGCCTTATGCCTAGGGTCGGCCACTGGCTGAAAAATATGACGGTTCAAAGTATGTAACTTGACAATCTTAGGTGCACGCTTTTTCTCTGGGTAGGCAATATGGATGGTTATTAACTAAGGCTACTTCAGATGTAATTTTCAAACATTCCACATCAATTTTCTTATCATCTATCATGGTAATGCATCGTTTGTTTCAGTTTTAGATAAAATATTAGAACAAATTAAAGCCACTTACCTTTTTTTTGTAGAAAAGCTCAAGTCTTCCTTCTTTTTTATTTCCGAACACTTCAATCACCAGAAAATTAAAATCCGGTATCGTCTGAATTAATTGTCTTTCGATACTTAGCACTGACAATGCGTTGAGACGGTCCTGTGTCAAAGAGTTTCTTAAAAATGTTTTAACTCTCTTAAATGTAGAAAAACAACGTTCGATTTCAACAGAAGTTATAGGGATTGTACAAATTAATTTTAATAATTTAACATATTCCGAAAAAAGACTCGGCTAGACCATTATTTACAAATAACTGTAAAATTGAAATAGCACAGTCAGCCTTTTCAAAATGGCCTCGATTATTATAAATTGTGCTAAGTTCATTTTTTTATTTCAATTTATTCAAAAAAATCGAACGTCTCAACAGTAGTTTTAAAAATATTTTCAGGGAAATTGTAACGGTATTTTGCAAAGTTTGCACAGAAGAACAATAAAATTGTGCTCCTATTAAATGATTATGAAATACAAATCTCGGTTTAATTTGCATCAAAATAATATCACTTTGTTTTTTTTAAATTACGGCCTCTGTGGTTTTAATTCTTTTACTCGGATATATAGGAAGCTTTATTATATAAATCTAAATTAAAATAACGAACAAAACTTTTATTTTTGGACTTACACTGCTGTTTAATTTTTAAATTTGGTCTACGCAATCCGTGATTTTTTATGTCAAGTTTGTGATCAAAGGATAAATTATTATTTTTAATATATTCTACATTATAATTATTAATTGCGCTCATGACTGAATATTTGTTAGTAACTGAATTGAGTGAATGCTTTAGACTTGAGACAAAATGAATTATTATTTTTATAGGTTATGGACACAGAACCGTTACTCTCAACACATTTGTCAATGTTCAATGTTATCATAATATTCAGACAATATCACACAAATTTTTCACAAAACACGAATAATATTCAGACAATATCACACAAAATTTTCACAATTCACGACGAAATTAAAACTATGTATTAAATATTCACAATTTAAAAATAAATCTAATAGTTTTTAGGTGCTGTCAAATTCTCAACTCGTATAAATCATTCGGTTTACTTCGTGAGTTACTCGGTAATTCACGAAGTCAACCGAATCGACCTAGGCTGACTGTAGTTGAGTTTTTTGGAAAGATTTGATAGTATAAAGTATCTTGGAATTTTTGTTGATCAGTTTCTTCACTGAGAGGTCCGTATTAACGCTTTGAGCACAAAAATCAGATAACTAGGATACATATTCCGTATAATTCAAAATGTGCTCAGTGAGAATATTCTTAAAAGTATTTACTTCGCCTTATGTCAGTCAGCACTTTCTTAAGGTATATCAGTTTAGGGCGATGCTACTTAACACAAAAACACATATCGCAAGTTTCCTAAAAATTGATTATAAAAATAATTAATAAAACTCCTGCCCAGTATCCCACTACGGAGCTTTTTAAGTAGTATCGGGTCATGAATATAGCCAATTTACATCTCAAATCCATTCTCTGGCACCATCATCGAGAGGAAGGGAAGATGCAGACTCAGCAGAGACACATGACACGCATGGCAACTAATCAAATGATCACCATTCCTAGAGTTGGAATATATTTTGCCCAAAGGTAATATGTTTATTAAGCTCCCATGACATACAATGGGGGGCCGAATTCAATGAAGACAAAGGGAGGAAAACAATGTAGGTAGTCGATCGGAGCGTTGTTGTTATTGCGACAGGAGTTAGAGTAATTTGGCTTGCAAGAGGAATAACTTGTGGAAAAGGTTTTTGTGAGCTCTTTATTGTGGTTTTTTTATTGTTTTGTATTTATATTTTGGTTTTTTAATTTTTATGATTTTTATGTGCGTTACATTGTGGGGTGAATGTTTTTGGTCTGTCTGGAGTGATGAAGTGTGAGGAGTTTGATTTCGCGTGATGTATACACGTGTAATTGAGTGTCACTGTTTGTCAGGTTGATGGGAATGTGCAACGGGGTTTTATGTAATCAAAAATCAGAAAGAAGTATCGATTTATTTTTTCATGTTTTACTTAACATACTTAACAATGTTTTTAATTTTGTCCTCAGTGAGATACAGGCAAAAGCCTAGTTTACTGGTGAGACGAAATAAAACGAAACGAAACGAAAATGAAAAGCAACAAACCCAGATTCATTAAAATTATGTGTCCAAATTAAATTACCTGTTGTTTTTTCACAATTTATGTATATTTCTTGCCATGTGTAAAATAAAACAAACAAAAAAATATTCCTTTCAAATGGACCGGCAAATTTGGCCGGTCAATTAAAAGGATTTTTTTTTAAATTTAATTTTGTATATTTTTTTTAAATTTTCACTCAAATAAAAATAATATGCTTGTACTATTTGTCAGTATTCTTACACATGTTTAATATTTACAAATATTTAACATTTTGGGAAGTCATGTTTTCGAATATATAATTTAATTATTGCAAATTGTTTATCCTGTTCAGCGCACCAACGCACCTCGAGACTCGAGAGCAGCCGCCGCTGACTTATGACCCTGTGATATGACGATATCTTATAATTCTGATAAAAAATTAAGTTTCATAAAAAAAAATTTATTATCAAGTTATATTTATTCGAATTAACATTTTTTTCTTCTTTTTCTTAAATCCTTTAGTATCGCTTAACAAACTTCAAACAGAATATTTTTAAGGCTTCAGTTTCACTTTAATAGCAGAAAATGACATCAAATTAGACTTTATTACAATAAATAAAAATAACTTTTTTTTATGAAGTCACGTTATACAAGCTGCATATTTTCTTAATCAAAAATTTTCTCAGGGTTAAACGTCAAAAATAAACCCAATTAAGTTGTGTTTGTTCCCTTTACAATAACCAGGATTTTCGAGTTGAGTTTTGACAAAAAAAAGCCTTAACAAAATCACAATGAATTATTACTGAGGCCCATACAAAGAGCTCTCTTTGCTCGATACATCGATCAATTACCGGAACAAAAGTTTTGGATAAAGGTTCCAATTTTCTCTGAAACCTTTGCAAAGAAACCCAATAAGGGTAGTAAAGATCTCCAATGGCGCAATATGAAATTCGCGATAGATTTATTTTCTCAAAGAAATGAACATGTGGGTGTATATAAATATAGGTACTTCTACTTCTAAAGAGGTTTTTTTTATCAAATTTACAATATTTAATTATAACGGTTTTTATATAAGAAGTTCTTACTTAAAAATATGGAACGAAGAAGATCAAGAAAAATATAATTCAACTAATTTAAGTTTTTTTTAATATAGGAAATCTCATGTTTTGAATATGTAATTTTTTTTAATATAGGAAATCTCATGTATTGAATATATATTTTTTTTTGAATATAGGAAATCTCATGTTTTGAATATATCATTTTTTTAAATATAGGAAATCTCATGTTTAGAATATATCATTTTTTTTAATATAGGAAATCTCATGTTTTGAATATATAATTTTTTTTAATATAGGAAATCTCATGTATTGAATATATTATTTTTTTTGAATATAGGAAATCTCATGTTTTGAATATATATTTTTTTTGAATATAGGAAATCTCATGTTTTGAATATATAATTTTTTTGAATATAGGAAATCTCATGTTTTGAATATATAATTATTTTTAATATAAGGAATCTCATATTTTGAATAAAGCATTTTTTTTAATATAAGAAATCTCAAGTCAGAGCATCTTTAAAATATTTGTCTAAGATTTATTTTCAACCTACGAAAGTACGATCATATAACTTCATACCAGAAGACATTGTACTGGTAGAACGTTAGAAATAGACGCCAAATTCATATACTATCTCTATTGTGTAATATACTTAACTGTCCTGCCGCCCGTTCTTATCTCGCCGAAAATTTTCCGCGTCTTTCCGATCGTGGATTAGCGCTACGCTCAAACAAATATTGTTTATTAGCCCCGCTCCTTTTTTTATGTCGTCCTTTACTGTCCGTGCAGTGAGACTCTGGAATCAGTTACAAACCAATGTTGGACTTAACCCGTCCTTGGCATGCTTTAAAAAGCGACTGAAAAAACTCTTAATTTCTATTCAGTAACACGCCGTGTTTCATTCCTGATTTTTTTTCATTCCTCTCCATCATCCCTTCCTTTTCCTTTGATTAATGATATCTCACTTTATATGAAAAGGAATTTTCGGATTGTCCGTCTTTGTGAGGTTTGTAGGCATAAATATTCATATTCTCACGTACGAGTATATGTTCATTGATTTCGTGGGGATTGATAGTCATTTGAATGTTTTTTGCGACCATCTAACTTGATTAATTTACTTTTATCTGTTTGGTTGGAAGAGATTGCCGTCTGGCAATTAGCCTGCCAGAGTTTATTTGCAATAAAAGTGTTGAATAAATTAATTAATAAATGGTTGAAGGATATATATGATACTATGTAATATATCAATATTATGAGAGCTGAGACAGCATGTCGTGATCCAAAAGGTCTGCAGTATAATTTCTCAGTCTACCTTGTCAATAAAATGATGCAGTGATATGTCTTAAAGTAATTGCCCATCTCGACCATCTAGAACTTGCAATAAATTTCAAAACATTTTAAAGGATTAAAACGTTCGAAAATTTTAAATAAAGGATCGGTGCATGAATGTTATTATACCAAGATGTTGAAACTCCTAGTTTTCCTATCTAGAACTTGCAACATAAAATAGATTCCAAAACATTATAAAGGTAAAAAAAGTTCGACAAATTTAAATTAATAATCGGAGCATAAATATTATTGTAGCAGGATGTTGAAACTACTAGTGTTCCTATCTAGACCTTGTTACACGAAATATAGTCCAAAACATTAGAAAGAGAAAAACATTCGACCAATTTAAATTAATTATGAACATGAATGTTGTAGCAGGATGTTGAGACTACTAGTTTTCCTATTAAGATTAAATATATTCCTTGTTACATTAAATATATTCCAAAACATTAGAAAGGGAAAAACATTCAACAAATTAAAATTATATATTGAAGCATGAATGTTATTTTAGCAAGATAAGTTTTTTTTATCTAGACCCTGTAAACATACAATAGATTCCAAAACATTATAAAGTGAAAAACATTCGATAAATTTAAACAAAGGATCGGAGCATGAATATGATTGCAGTAACACGTTACGACTACAAATTTTTATATCTGGACCCTGTAACGTATAATAGATTCCAAAACATTCGACAAATTTAAATGAAGGATCAGAGCATGAATGCAACCAGACGTTTTGACTACTAGTTTTTTTCTATCTAGACAATTTAAAAATATTCGACGAATTTAAACGACGGATCGGAACATGAATGTTATTGCAGCAAGACGCTGAGACTTCTACTATAGCCACCAATAAATGTATGGGGAACACAAGACGGAAATTTAAAACAATTTTTTTTCGTTCATTTTATCAATTTTACCTCATAGTTAACAGAGAAAAATATGTTCAGGATTTATTTATATTAGTAATTTGGCAAAATTTGAGCGTCTTTATTAGTTTGTCCCTAGTAAGAGAAATATAGAAACCTAATTTACTTGGGAAAAAAACGTATAGGGATCGACTAACCCAGATCAACAAAATTTTAAATTCACCGCATTAATTGATTTGGTATTTGTATTGTTGAACTCCATTTTATTACTGAATGATTTGACTCTTATTTTTTTTTAATCTACACAATAACTTAAATTTAAGAAACAGATCTGTTTCGCTTTAGAAAAGCATTGTCAAAGAACTTTTTTAAAAGCGAAACGAACGCGTTGCTTTAATTTAAGTTTTTTTTCACATTTAAGAGTCAAATAATTATGTTATTAAAATTATTTATGATGCATCTTGTTTTATTAAAAAAATATATTGTAAATATCCAAATATTACATCCAGACTTTACAAGTAACACACATATATATATATATATATATATATATATATTATATATATATATATATATATATATATATATATATATATATATATATATATATATATATATATATATATATATATATATATATATATATATATATATATATATATATATATATATATATATATATATATATATATATATATATATATATATATATATATATATATATATATATATATATATATATATATATATATATATATATATATATATATATATATGTATATATATATATATATATATATATATATATATATATATATATATGTATATATATATATATATATATATATATATATATATATTTATATATATATATATATATATATATATATATATATATATATATATATATATATATATATATATATATATATATATATATATATATATATATATATATATATATATATATATAATATATATATATATATATATATATATATATATATATATATATATATATATATATATATATATATATATATATATATATATATATATATATATATATATATATATATATATATATATATATATATATATATATATATATATATATATATATATATATATATATATATATATATATATATATATATATATATATATATATATATATATATATATATATATATATATATATATATATATATATATATATATATATATATATATATATATATATATATATATATATATATATATATATATATATATATATATATATATATATATATATATATATATATATATATATATATATATATATATATATATATATATATATATATATATATATATATATATATATATATATGTTATATTTTATATTTTCACGGAGAGGAGTATACGTTGAATATTCTTTTGGAGTACTCCGTGTAGTCATCATGGTGGTCTTTATATTCCAATATTTCGTTCTGGATTACACCAAAACATCATCAGGGAAAAGATTGATTTAGAATTGACTTTCTGTCAAAATGACATTTGTTAATTAGCGCTTTTGTTGGTTTACTCTGTGACCATAGATCCATAAGTTTTCATTAGAATTTCTTTTAAATATTTATTTGATTTGTAGCTACTTTTTGGTTATTTTTATTATTTTATTTTATTATTTTATTTATCATCGGTTTCTTGCGTTCATTTAATATTGTATGCCATATTTTTGATATTCTTAGTGTGTCATCACGTGTGTTTAGACAGTTTGGTTGAAGATAAATTTCGATGGCTTCTCTTGTTGTTCTTGCTCTTTCTCTATCACCGTTTTTTATGGTTTTTGCATCATCAAAATTTATTTTATGCCCTTCTGTCATAACATGGAATGCTAGGGTTGATGTTGGATTTTAATTTTTGACGTCTACGCGGTGTTCTGCGATGCGTGCCGATACTCGACGATTAGTCTTCCCTATGTATGGTCGTTCACATGTTGAACACGGTATCTGGTATATTCCGTGGTTTTCATTTGGTATTGTGCTCTTGACACTTCTTATTAACGATGAAATTTTTTGGTGTGTTCCAAAGATGGTGGATATGTTATTTTTATTTAAAATTCTTCCAATACGGTCTGTTGTTCCTTTTATATATGGTAAAAATGCCGTGCTGACAAATTTCTTTTCGTTTCTTTTTATATTATTTTTATTGTTATTTGTTTTATAAGCCTTGTTTATCAAATATTCAGAATATCCATTTGCCCTTAGTGCTTTTTTAAGATTTTGTTCTTCCGTTTTTAAATGTTGTTCGTCCGCTATTCTAATTGAGCGGTTTACTAGAGTTTTGGGCACTGATGCAATCTGGGAAGGAGAATGATGTGATTTTGCGTTCAGGTAGCGATCTGTGTGTGTTTCTTTTCTGTAGACACTGAAACCAAATGTATTGTTCATATTTCTTATTATGAGTACATCCAAGAAAGCAAGTTTTCTATCTTTCTCCTTCTCAACTGTAAATTTTATATTTTTATGTTGATTATTTAAGTGGTCTAGAAAAGATTCAAATTCATTCATTCCGTGTTCCCAAATAAGAAAGCAATCGTCAACATACCGCTTGAAAAATTTTGGTTTTAGTTTTGTTGTAGAGAGTGCTTGTTTTTCCAAGTTTATCATGAATGCATTACAGACAACAGGAGATAGTGCCGATCCCATCGGTGCGCCAATAATTTGCCTATAGAAAACATCTTCATATTTGAAATACGTATTATTGAGGCAATGTTTGGCCATATCCAGAATAAATTTAGGTGGTTTGAAATCTTCTTTAATGACGTCTAATGCTTCATTCATTGGTACTTTGGTGAAAAGGGACACAACATCCAAACTTATAAGTATATCGTTGTCTTTAAGTTCTGTCTCTTTCAACATTTTTATTAAATGATCTGCGTTCCTGACAAATGAGTCACATTTTTCTGTCTCTGGCTGTAGCTGTTTAGCCAGGAATTTAGCGAGCATTTGTGTAGGAGAGCCGACAGCACTTACTATTGGTCTTAGTGGTGTATCTTGTTTATGGATTTAATTTATGTTTACAAATTATTGGCGCACCGATGGGATCGGCACTATCTCCTGTTGTCTGTAATGCATTCATGATAAACTTGGAAAAACAAGCACTCTCTACAACAAAACTAAAACCAAAATTTTTCAAGCGGTATGTTGACGATTGCTTTCTTATTTGGGAACACGGAATGAATGAATTTGAATCTTTTCTAGACCACTTAAATAATCAACATAAAAATATAAAATAAATATATATATATATATATATATATATATATATATATATATATATATATATATATATATATATATATATATATATATATATATATATATATATATATATATATATATATATTCTTAAAAAAAAAAATTATTTCATATTTTTGTCAATATTCCCTTTTGTAAAGAACTAAATTACTCCTTACACATGTATCGAATCTCACTTTTCTTCTTGTGTTTGATAAATACCTTACAAGTTCTGCAAGGTTTTTCTTTAATGACAGTTGATAGAATACATATCAACACATTTTAAGACTTGTTCTTTTACAACCTGTTTGGAGGATCCTGCATTTTACTTCCTCTGCTTGAACCCGAAGACTGTTGGTTGGTTGGTTTCCAGATTGATATAAGTATCAAAATCTTCAGGATCTGACCCTTCATCAGAATCTTTACCATAAACAAATTCATGCATTATCTAGGTATTGATGTAAGAAATAAGGAGGCTATCGTTTAAGGGTTGATTTACAAAATATTTGCTAGATAATGTGTCCTTTTAGAGTGTTAATTGCTTCTACGCTTACAAAAAGCAAAAACTACCCTTATAAGGCTTAGCTGAAGGTAACTTTAAATACTACACACGAGTACACAATATTGTATAAATGAAACCTGCCATCTCTGGATGTTTCTGTGACAGATAAGTATTTCGAGTTCATAACACGTCCCTGCAAAGTGTCTACCACATTAGAAATTCTATTTTCCAGAAATTACCACAAAAACTTGCAATGGTTTGACGAAAGCACACTTACCTTGATTGCTGCAAAAACTAAAATAGGGCGAAGGAACTAGATTAAGGCTACATAGAAGTAGGTTACCGTTAATGCTCATGTGAGAAATTGTGCTGTTGAGAAGTTTAAAAGGGAAATTAGGTACATTCTCGCCAAACCACTGTACGATGGAAAATGCAGCTTTTCCCATAATTTATTATTTTAAAGCTCAAATAAAAACTTTGGTAAGTTCTGAGATCTAGGCAGTATGTTTACGTGTGATGGACGAGCAGGTAAAAAAACATAGAAAAAAAGGTAGCAACAAGGTAAACGGAGCAATTAATGTAATACAAAACAACGTTTAACACCCATCCCAGAACATATCTTACCCGACTTCACGCTGAACAGCGAGAAGAAACCCTACAACACCACATCCTCGCTTGGACCGTGAAGTTCTATAAAAGCCAACAAAATCACAGAAATCCCTTAGTCGCTGCCCTGGGGGCTTACGAGAGTAAATCCGACCTACCCTTACGTTATAAGCACAAGCTCTCGAAGCATTATCTGTTACCTGACTAGTCCACCTTCAGTATTAGCTGGGACGACCAAGGTCTGAGAGAATGTGATGGAATACAAGTAGCCTGAACGAGTGGACTTGTTTTTGCTAAATAATTAGTGTAAGAATTGTTATCTAGTTATAAGTAGTATGTAGGTGTTAATTATTTCTAAGATCTCATATATTAAGATTGAATAAATAAAATAAAATGATATGTAGGAAAATAAGATTAAGTAAGTTCATAAATTATAACATATAATTAAGATTAGTTAAATAATAAATTTGTATATAGGGTATAGCCTTGACAAATGTTTGTACAATAATTTACTTGTTAAATAAAAAAAAACAACAAAACAACGTCACAATATAAAAAATAGCTAAAATCACAATACATAAAAGCATGTTGGTACCCACCTTGATGTATGGAAGTGAAATATAGACTTTGCATAAGAAGGATAAAAGTAAGATTAATGATGTGGAGATGCATTCACCAAGAAAAAAAGTGTCAATGTATGAAATAAGGTGGAGTGAAGACATCTGAAATAAATGCATGGTTAAAACTGACGTTTTAATTAAGATGAACAAAGGAACTTGAAGATGGTTTGGACATGTGGAGAGAATAAATAATGAAAGAATGACTAAGCGAATATACAATTCAGAAGTGCTAGGTGTGTGCGAAAGAAGTAGGCCAGAAAACGTTGTTGAATCAAATGGATCAAAATTTTGTTAGAAGGTAAAATGTTGTATAAGAAGATGTATGGAAGTGAAAGAGGCTTAGGATGTGTATCTAAATAGGGAAGTCTACCGCTTCGTTCTCTTTACCTACTCCAACAGAAAATGGTGTGATAGTATTTGTGTATGTAATAAACAAAAAAGTGTTATACTACCGGGATCGCTTTTAATTTTAAAAACCAATTTTTTTTCAAGAACGCTCTGACTCGAACCCACTAATATTAAACAAATCACATCTGGCAGCTATAGCAGCGCCCGAGTGAATCCTGTATTACACTTTCTTCGTATACAGTACAACCTTGTGGGATTATTGCCATGTGATAATCTCCTCCAATCAACTAAAAATATGTTAATGAGACCTTAAATAAAATCCAAACAAAAAAAACTTAACTGGTTCCAGCGGCAATTGAACTCGCAAGCTTCAGTTCAGAAGACAGGCATCTTACCAACTAGGCCACGGAGTTCGTGTAACGTTTTTTCCATCTGTTTGTAACTATATGTATAAATACTGTTTTTTTTTTATTTCAATACAAAATAAATCCACCTCCAGCCATAAATATACTCGTACAATATAAACTATCACTCACCCCGAGCTCCAATTAACTCTAAGATGCAACCCTGCCAATATTAATTTCACTACCCTTAAAAGCAAAACAAAATATGTTACAGCTCTAAAGCTGAAGACACATCATGGGTTACATGAATACTTTTGTTTTAATTTATTCAAAAATATGATCATGAAAGCTTTAGTTCAAAATATACGAAAATACCGCAGACAAATATATTAATAAGGCTTTATTAAATTATAAAACAACCCTTCCCACACTAGCCACAATAATCAAGTAGGTTTCATCCGTGTGTGAAAAGGAAGGAAATGATTAGTCTGTAGCATCTTGTAGGTACTCGACTATTTCGACCCTAACATACAAAAAAAAACAATAAAATAAAAAATATACAAACTTATAATTAATACACTCCTATACACAAAATAAAAACAAACACATCGAAATATCCACATATTTAGAGAGATCTAGAAAATTTTGAGAGAAACAATCGACGAAAATAATATGGAATAACCTCCCTGTCAAGATTTAACGCGATTGATAATTATTAATCATTGTGCTTTGAACCTGTGTTGAAAAAGATAAATTGTAATTTATTTTTATCAAACACTGTTTATTCCACTTTTTTGTGACGGTATAACCCAACCGGTTTCAAGGCTTTCACCTCATCTTCAGGGGAGCGCAAACAAGAGTTGTTTGCGCTCCCCTGAAGATGAGGTGAAAGCCTTGAAACCGGTTGGGTTATACCGTCACAAAAAAGTGGAATAAACAGTGTTTGATAAAAATAAATTACAATGTCTTTAAACCTCCACAACGTTAATGCCTTAACTATAAAAAACAAAAGAAAAAGATAAACCTGTTTTTTATGTGATAACAAAGACAACATTAAAGATCTGAACGTCTTGTTCTACACCAATTTCGCATTTGGTCGTCATATTGCACCTTTGTACAATTCAGCTTGCACAACTTTAGAATTTGTAATGAGAATCTCTAAGTCATTTGAAAGTCAAACTAAAAAGTAACACTTGCATTTAGAACCCGCTGGAGGCACAACACACACCATAGTGGGAAAAAAATATGTACGATATCTCTATATGAGTGAGTTGGGTATACGAGTATATCCATGGTTTTATACAGTTGAATTTCTGCTAGGCATGCTTAGATAAAATTCCTTGAGTGAAAGAATAAATCTTCGTCTTCTGGTATACGTTGTCAGACTTATTCAGAGTTATGAGCTCTCCAGCAATACTAGCAAGATTAGCTATTTAATTTTACTAACAGCTACACTCGACATTTATCAGACCAGGTAACAATAGTGGAGGGTTTTAAAATACTTAGTGTTAAAATGATGAACACTTCTTTTGGTCAAATGCATCATACGAGTATATTTTTAACACCAAGGTTGCATAACGCATTGCCAGATGAGTGGAAGACATTTTCTTTTTAAGTTGAGGGATGCTGTTGATATTCAGAAAACACTTGTTAACAGTTATGATATTTAAATAATAAAGACTAGCTGTAAGTTGGGATGCGTTAATATGTTTATATTATTTTGTTTGCTTAAAGAATGATATGGCATTGTTTTTTTTTGCTTAACCTTTCCTTCCCTGTGTTGGGTATCTTCTACACGTTGCTTCTAATAACCATCAATATCTCTATAAATATTATAAATACAAGGTTAAGATCTTAGGTATTCCTCCATAATATATTTACGCATTGATTTAAAAAAATAATATTAATAATAATCAGAATTTATCGACTACATCGTGGGTATTTTGTGAAGATCGGAAACAAATTCGCATTTAAACGCTGCGAGTGCCTCGACCTTGTATCTTGACGATAGGTGAAGAGTATGCGGGAAGCGCGACACTATATTCGCATCTCACTCTTGCATACTCCACTTAATTGCGAGAAGCTCAATTGTCTCAATCGTCGCAAGCGTAAGCCACGCCGGGGTAAGCCACTCATGATCCGCGCCGCAGTAGCTTCTGGGCTTGCAAATAGATTAGACCTACGCCCGTTCCGTGAGCGTTGCCAGATGGTTTTTTTAATGTTTTCAGCAAATAAATCTCAATTATTATAATTTTTAACTTCAATTGTAATTAATTAAGGGGATTATCTATGAATGCTCTTATTTTTCCGATTTTAAATCGCAAATTTTTTATCGCGTACTCACTACCCAACGCCGGAGCGCGCGTTTCAATTTTAGCACCGTAAGGGAAGGGTTAAATAACAATCAACCGTTAGGAGATGCGGCGCTTCCACAGCATCTATGGACGTCACGCCACTAGTATGTACAATACAGTGTTAAAAGATGTACACTATCGCCCATAAGTCTTCGATATCCCCTAATAATTGAGTTATCTGCGTAATTATGCAAAATTACGCTGAAAAATTAATAAAATGAAAAAATTATAACCATTTTGCGTTGTATTTAACAGAAATCACGTGTGTATCTTATTGAGATTGTTGCCCTTTTGTTCAAAAACCGTCACCGTTACGAAACAGTCACCGTTTGCTATTGTTTGTTAGAAGTCCAAGCAAGCTAATCCCTTTATTGTGTTAGGTTTACAGGTAGTAGGGATAACAATTCACCATTACGTGAATTCTTTGTCTAATTTACTTTCAGCTTTCAGTCTTCAAAAGTCCTTGATAAAATGCACTATGTTCGTTTCAAAATTTTCAAAAAAAAATGGTCAAAACTCGAAAATATTATACAGAAATCCGTCCAATGATGGTGGTTTTTTCCAATATGGATAAAAATGTTAGTGAAATTGCCAGAGAAATGAAGATTCCTAGGAGAACAGTTGGCTGTTTTTTGAAAAAGTACGCTTTGACCGGGCGTTTGGGGGATGAAAACCGATCAGGAAGGCCGTAGCTAAGCCTGTATTATACACACTTGTTCATGCCTGTACAAATAAATAAATACTTGTTCCAAAAATTGTGCTATTTGTGAATAATCATCATAGATCCTTAACACGTAGATATTTAAAAAAAATATATTTACTGTACCAGTAAAAATAAATATGGACGCAACATTATCAAATTATTCAACAGATGTAAGAGTTACAATGTCCAGGGCTGGAACTTCTAGGAGGCGCCCCCCTCTGACATAGTGACCCGGTTGGGGCCGACTCGGCCCCTCCGGGTCTCAGCGGGGCGCTATGTTATCTAACCTTATTAGCATTGGCGTATCGGGGTAATAAATCAGTCAGGGGCATATTAAAACAACAATCGACACCAAATTGCAATAGAAAGAAATCTACAATGCAATTTTCTCTGACTCTTCAGTGTTGCTGGAAATTGTCGCAAATTAAATTAGAATCAAACGTTTCATAGTTCATGGTGGAATTTCATTACATATAAAATGATAAAAACGTTGTTTTTCTATTCAACTTTGTTTTTATCGTCAATAGTTCAAATACTAAGCTATCTTATTTAAAAAAAAAACGTTCATCTTCTTTTGTAAGGCATTTGAAACTCGAATATTCATAATCTTGTCGTTTAGATCATGACCGCATCGAGCCTCCCATGATAGCCTTTGACGACTCCTCTTCAACCATCCCTGCACTCCACGACTCGAAAGACAGTTGTTAAGGATAGTCCTGTTGCATATCTCACTTGGTCAATCCAAGGCATTGGAACTCTTTCTCTTGTGTGTCGTCTTTACACATTTCCAATAACCACAAACCTCTTCAAACTGTTTATTTTGCCGCTATCAATATGTCCCAAGTATTGGAGGACTCGCCTATGAAAAAGTACTAGTAATAATATTCGCATACGTGTAGGGACTACGGTCGTCCCTGAATATTGTCAACACGCACGGTCAACGACCGACGAAACGACCTTCGGACATGTCCAAAGATCGCATACCAGAACATTGATATTGTTTACCCGCAAATACTATTTACGATACATTCCACAGTAGAAAGAGAACGCATCGCGTTGTCTCGCCGTTTTCGTCAACAAATTATCTACCCACAATATTATTCGCGACGTCTGCAATATTTCGATCGACCACCTCGGCACGCACAGAGGGAGATAAAAATATATTGCGGGCGCACTCACGCGCCCCGTTCTGAAATGTATTTAAACCTACTTACCGATAAATAAAGCATCACTTATCATTAATCATTTGACCATTCATCACTGTTTACTATTCATTGATTATTCACTCTCACTTTCCGCATTGCTAATCGACGTATTTTATTTTAAATACCAAACAATCAAAATCATCAGCACGTCCAACAAGGACATCCGCTAAATACGCTAAACGTGTGCGATTGTTGGTACCTATCCACGTGCGATTGTTGGTACCTATGCAGTAGTATTTCCTTCACGTTCGATGACAAACTTTCATCCTGTCATGTAGCTCATGATTGAGCATCGTGACTTCCATGATATCTCTTGAAGACTTCTCTCCATCCATCCTTGGACTCCGTAGTGCGAGGAGCAGGTATACGATGAGTTACCCTGTAACGTCTCTCACTTAATCAGTTCGATGCATTGGGACCCAACCTATTCTGCGCCATCCTTCCACGCTTCCAGTAACCACAAGCCTCTCCAAAATCTCTCCCTGGCCACAAGTAATGTGCCCAAAGAATCAAAGGACTCTTCGAATGCATATTGTCGACAATCTGTCAGTGATTCTCAACTCTTCGAGAATGAAGACGTTAGTTCGCCTTGCTGTTCGTGGGATTCGTAACGATCGTATCCTAGGGATTTTTTAACACATTCCGGAAATAATAATAATAATAAAGATACAATAAATATAGCGCTGTTTAGAGAGCATGCTCTCCTCAAGGGTGCTTTAGCTCTGGATTTTAATCCACTACAACTCAACACGAAAATAATTTTGAAAAATATTTTAAATATGACATCCTAATATAATAAAAATTAAAAGAGAAAGAAGGACAATGCGTTAGCTGATGTGAGAAGGTATTGCTAAAAGAAGATTAAGACATTTAAAACAGACACATTAATAAATGTGTATCTTATAGTCGATCGTTTTCCCCAATCCACCATCAGTATACTATACAGGGAGTGGTACTAAACAGAGTTTCTGAATTCAAGGATTTGGGTCAATCAATCGCCTCTCCTCCATCTTGCTGTTGATGTCTGTAACACCTAGGCTTCCACGAATGCGTGTACTTTTTATTTTGTCTCTTAGGGACACGCCAGCTGACCATCTTAGCATGCGCATTTTAGCAGTTTACTACTCATCAAAAATAACGCTGTATAAAACTATGTCTAACGAAAAGCTGCAACAGAAAAAAAACTTGCCGATTATCTTGGAAGTTAAATTTCCTTGAACTTTGGGTTTAATCTATCAAGACTATCGGTTTGATTAAATGCAACAGCTTGCACACAATAAACCAATTAATACACAAGTATCTTCCATCCACAGAAGGACAAACAATCACACTCGATCACGAGGGATAACCTAACGTATTCAGAGTCAAACCTCATACGTTATAATCTTTAAAGTGATGTAATGAAAATACTTACTTCCTTCTTTAAATAACTTACTACATATTTATTTGAAATTTAACTGTACAAACTATTGTATTTTCTTCAGTAAGTGTTTAGGTCGGATCATAAATTAGAACTTTAGATACCGAATCAAAAACTCTAACATTAGAATACAATAGCAGTGACAACAGTGGATCGAATATCGAACCGATCTTGTGGCATCAAAGAATAGTTTTACTGCATTCAAATTTCTGTGAAAGTACTGACTACTTACTGGGCTGTTTGAAGTTCAAGCCTTCAGTATATTTACATTGCTGCGGTTCATTTTCCTTCTTCCATGACGTAGGACTTTATCTCAGTCGTCACAAGTATTATTTTCAAATACTTTACCGCCGAAGGACGTGTTCCTTGAGGCCGTTTCTTCATCGTCACTAGGTGACGTCACTCACATAATGTATACAGAATATTTTGATCTTTAAGTATTGATTGGGCAGGATGGGAATTTATTTTGTATATCAACCGCGTGGGCAGTTGTGGGATCAAACTGAATGTAAACCAAATGAAGTTGTTGTTTTTATATAACCATATTGGCCCGACTATAGGGCGACCCTGATTATAAGGCGACCCCTATTTTTTTATCTGCTTTTTGGAGAAAAAAACATTTCCCTCACCATTATAATATTATGAAAATAAAATGCAAAATGTTTATCGAACCATCATTCGCCTGGACCAGCCCATGTTGCCTTTCAAATTATATTCTGGTATATTTTCGTTCCTTGCAATTTCACGAGCTTTCAAATGCAATGCTTCTCTTGTTATGGGGAACCCCTTTCCGCGTATTTCCATGACGTAGTCTGCTACCTTCATGTCAATCGATTCAAATCGTCCTACCTTAGGCCCCCGGAATGCTTTTCTTGAGGAACGTGCATTCATCAAGTCATGTTTTTGTAAACGACAATGTCTCACATTATTTTCCGTGATACCGAATTGTCTGGCAGCCGCACAGTTGTTGGTTGTTTCTGCAGCACATACCGCCATAACCTTAAAATTGGAATCATAGCTTCTGCGTATTCCTTGATTCACTTGATTTTTTTGAGCTCCTCGTCTTTCAATATGGCCAGTCATAATATTTTTTTAGGTAGTAAAGACGCAAAATGAAGCACATTACAAAAAAACACCTCAAAAACGGTCAGAAATGACTACGCACAGACTATGTGTAAACAATGACGTCTTTTGAACGCTCTCATTACAATGTTGCCATTTTGCTTATCGGGAGTAGTGAATTTATTGCTACACACTATGTTTGTGACTCGAATATAAGGCGATCCCCCTATTTACGTGTCGCCTTTTTAAATAAAAACCTCGCCTTATAGTCGGGCTAATACGGTACACTTTTTTTTGTTTTATCAATAGTGTATGAGAATTTATGATATAATAATAATAATAAAAGTTCAATTTATATATCATAGAGCCGTTTAGAGAGCAAACTCAAATATGTTGATAAGACCTCCCAAAACGGATCGTCTTTAACTGCTTCTTAAAGTTGCACACGCCACTCATATCTCTGACACTATAGTTCGGAAATTCTAGGATGAGTCCTGTGACAGCTCACAAATTGGCCCCAATACTCCTTGTAACTATGTTCAGTAATTTTAATTATTTTATCAATTTTAATATAAGGCTCAATTCTAATAAATAGCAAGTTATTTAGGTAAAAACATTATATAAGATTGTATTGGGGCAAATTTGTGAGCTGTCACAGGACTCATTCTAGAATTTCCGAACTATAGGAGCCAGACCACTCTACGCCACAGACCAGCAATTGTAAAAACTCTATTATAATACCCCGCCTTATTGGATCAATTTTGAATAACCAGTTGATTAGATGATGGAGAAATCGACCTAACGTTGCCTAGTTAGTAAGACATCTGTCTCCCACACCGGAGGTTGCGGGTTGAAATCCCGCTGGAACCAAAGTTTTTTTAAAAAGGATTCCAGTATTGTTTTCACTTAAAACCTCTTTACCAGCTTTCTGGTTGGTTAGAAAAGATTGCCACATGGCAATAAGCCTGCAAGGGTGTACTGTTAACAACGAAAGTGTAATACAATACCTTAAAGTTCTACTTCTCTCTGATGGGCACACCCCTCAGACACCGATTCGAAAGATACAATGGACACATCATATTAAAGGACTTGAATAGAAAAAGACAAAGTTTGAAATCAATCCGATCGTGACACTTAAACCAGTTTAGACTTTTGTAGACGGATCAATGTAGCAATATTTATGACTGTCATCTATCAGCCTGGCAGCTGCATTGAAAACAGACTGGAGTCTAGAAATTTGTGCATCAGGCAAACCAGAAGTTTCAATAATGCAGATGTGACACAATAAATCAATAAATAAGAGTCTTACAAATTGTAACTCTGTGAGACTATAGAAATCTGAAGAAACTATATATCCAATTTGTCTTTTAAAGGAGAGCTTACAATCAAGACAGACACCAAGAACTTTGATAGTATTTTTACAAATGATAGCATACAATCTGGCGTGCTTATCGCAATGTGACAACCTCTTCCAGCCAACCAGAAAGATTTTAAAGAGGCTTTTTTTGAAAACCAGACTGAAATATTTGCGTTTTCATAAGTTATCCAGGATTTTTTTCTAGATTATTTATTTGAGAGTATTCGTTATTCAATTTATTTCAACGTAACAATAATATTGAAAACTTTAATATTGAAAAAGCCAAGTAATTATATTGAAAACTTTAATATTGAAAAAGCCAAGCAATAATATTGAAAACTTTAATATTGAAAAAGCCAAGCAATAATATTGAAAACTTTAATATTGAAAAAGCCAAGCAATAATATTGAAAACTTTAATATTGAAAAAGCCAAGCAATAATGTTGAAAAAAAATCCTTTTTTTTTGCTAGATTGGTCCCTTCTATTTCCCCTATTTATTTATGTAAATGCATACTCATTTCTACAATTTAAAACAGTTTATATCAGCCATTTCACTAATTGTATTGCCTGTTCTGAAACATATTTGACTTAAGAACAGGTAATGAATGAACTTAGACTTACTTCCGATGAATTTAAATTTATTATCTCGATCAATCCAAAAATTCGAGCTACAGCCACTGCAAAAATTTGACAACTCTCAGCAAAAAATATGTTGGCACGGTTTTATTGCAATACCTAAACACTGTGCATGTTTATATGAAACCCAGTCTGTCGGAATGTTATACAAATATCAATGTGATTGTCCCTGAGCCACATTAAAACACCGTGCCCTACCATTAAATTTGAAATGTTATAAAAAAAAATCACTTTATTCCATTGCCAAGTATCAGGGGTGTGACGTGCCAAAATTGAATGCCAAAAATAATATACTAACAATGAGATTAAAAATTTAAAAGAAGAGACCTACAAAAATTATTAGATAAATTCAGTTTTTCCACTCTTCTTCTTCCTATTGTGTCAAAAACACTAAATAATTTTCACCTAGAATTCTTTTACCTAGATAGCACCGGGCATTATTTTTTATTTAATTTAATAAAGTTATCTATAACACGTTTAAAGAACAATATCTGGAAAAACAAGCATATGAACATCCAAAGCAAATTGAGGATATGCAAGACCTGTGTTCGCCTCACAATGACATACAGCAGAGTCCAGAGCCGACATTATCGGAACCAAAAATCTCCTTCGAACCAGCGAAATGAAGATACTCAGGAGTATCGCTGACAAAACCCTTCGTGATAGAGTACGAAACACAGAAATCCGAAGGATGTGCGAAGTTGAAGATATTGTCAGATGGGGACAATAGAGAAGAAGGTTCTGGAACGAACATGTATCCAGAATGGCGGAACCAAGAGCCGTAAGAATGGCCAAGGATAGTATCCCCCAAGCAAGCAGACCTCCAGGATGACCTCCCAAAAGATGGAAAGACAGCTGGTAGTCGACGTCACAAGAAAAAAACAATGATGCAGAACCATAACCGGCCAACAGGCCTAAAATAGGATGAAGAAGATATATAAATACAAACATTTGTCAAAGGCTATACCTATATACAAATTTATGTCTTTACAATTAATCAAATTTATATATTACATATTTATTAATTCAACACTTTTATTGCAAATACAATTTGGCGTGCTTATTTCTAGATGGTAATCTCTTCCAACCAACCAGATTAAATTAAATGAAGCAAGTTACATGGTCGCAAAAAGCATTCAAAATACTATCCGTCTCCACGAAATCCATGAACATATACGTGAGCAACAAACCGTATGCTCACGTATACGAGTATGTTGAGACTGCAGTGGCGGCCGGTCTATAGGTGCGTTGGTGCGCTGAACCGGAGAAATAATTCGCAATAATTAAATTATATATTCGCAAACATTACTTCCAAAATTGTTAAATATTTGTATAGATTAAATATATATAAGAATACTGACAAACAGTACGAGGATTTTTATTTAAGTGAAAATTAAAAAAAAAAAAAAATTTAAAATATTCCTTTCAAATTGACCGGCCAAGTTTGCCAATACTACCGGAGCGATCTCCAATACGCACCGGACGGAAACGCTAATTCATATAGGGCAGACAGAGCACAGTAAACCGTGAGACAGCGATATTTCATATTCGCTCAGCGTCTCGAGGTGCGTTGTAGCTCAGCGCACCAGCGCACCTCAGGACGGGTTGCCGCTGGTTGAGAGGTGAAGAGGTTGTAGGAGAGGAAAGAAAAAATCAGGAATGAAACACTTTGTATTACTGACTAGAAACACATTATATTACTGACTATATTATTACTATGAACTAACTTTATTGTAATTTCCTACATGCAATTTTATTTTTAATAATCTTTATACTTAATTCTTCGTAAAAATTAACACCTACATACTTATTATAACTAGATAACAATTCTTACAACTAATCGTTATAATACTAATTATTTCGCACGCACGTATGTTAGGTGTTGACGAATGAAGTAATATTATGTATAATATATCGGGTCCTTAATCACTGCACCAAGTGTCACATACAATGCTCCTCATTGCAGATATCGAGAGTAAATCAATCGCGTAACGTTTACTATTTTGACATGTCCTAAATTCTGCAAATTCGTGTTCGAAGCATATTAAGGGATTTTCAGATCACCCAAGGCAGTTCAGAGCTATGTGGTAACGCATCTACAGGCAAAATCCACCCACTAGGCACGATGTTCCTCTTTACTCAATCATCCTAAGAACAGTAGTTGGTTGTTTCAGAAGCAACGCGGTATGAATGAAACTGTGCCTGGATTTAGATCTAGCAGTTTGGAACTCATGGTTATGCAAATTATCTGAATAGTTATACTCGTATATATAACATAATTTACTTATTGTACTTTGTGATTCGTCCACAAACTTCTTTTACACTACCATAGTATCAGCATACATTAACTTGCACACATTCCTTTTCAAGATTTGCATGTCACCCATCGATCTCTGTAGTTCCTTAACACACGAATCTATTTAAATAATAAAGAACCAGGGCGACATGAAACACCCTTGCTTTCCTCTTTAATAATAAACAACCAGGGTGACATTAATCACCCTTGATTTCCTCTTTTATAATAAACAACTAGGGTGACGTGAAATACCTTTGATTTCCTCTTTTATAATAAACAACCAGAGTGACATGAAACATCCTTGATTTCCTCTTTTATAGTAAACAACCAGAGTGACATGAAACACCCTTGTTTTCTTATTTTATAATAAACAACCAGGGTGACGTGAAACACCCATGCTTTCCTCTTTTATAATAAACAACCAGGGTGACGTGAAACACCCTTGCTTTCCTCTTTAATAATAAACAACCAGGGTGACATTAATCACTCTTGATTTCCTCTTTAATAATAAACAACCAGGATGACATTAATCACCCTTGATTTCCTCTTTTTTAATAAACAACCAGGGTGACGTGAAACACCTTTGCTTTCCTCTTTTATAATAAACAACCAGGGTGAAATGAAACACCCTTGTTTTCTTCTTTTATAATAAACAACCAGGGTGACATGAAACACCCTTGCTTTCCTTTTTAATAATAAACAACCAGAGTAACATGAAACACCCTTGCTTTCCTCTTTAATAATAAACAACCAGAGTGACATGAAACACCCTTGATTTCCTCTTTTATAATAAATAACCAGGGTGACATGAAACACCCTTGATTTCCTCTTTTATAATAAATAACCAGGGTGACATAAAACACCCTTCCTTTCTTCTTTTATAATAAACAACCAGGGTGACACGAAACATCCTTGCTTTCCTCTTTTATAATATTAAACGACTCGCTTATAATGATGCAATACCACGCATTCATTTAACATATATTCAACACTTTATTCATTCAATATTTTCAATAGCTTTTTTCCTATTGTTCGGTCATAAGATTTTTCAAAGAACACAATATAACCATTTATTTTTTTACCATACATTGTTTCACAAGTATAAATAATCAAAGAGAAAATCCGATCCACCCATCCTTTTTCACTTAAAAAGGCTTCTGAGCATCCCACGTTTTCTTTTCAGGCCTTCTTCTCCCTCTTTTTATTAGAAATTTTCCAGAACAGTCTTAAATTAAGACTTCTTTATGCCATCACAATGTACGGTTTTTATCCACCATTAAAAAAAGTAACAAGAGAAATACTCAAATTAGAATTTGAAGTGCGCGTGAATATAAATACAATTTGTCACAAAAATAAAAAACATTACATATGAATACATATACAAACAAATCAAAAAACAGTACACACATGCATATAGATCGTTCAGCTAGAAGAGTTATTTTGCAATACTGTAAGTAACAGTGCGTTTACAAAAACTTGTCACTTTATTTTTTTAAGAAGTGAAAAAGCAAAAAAATAATATTTTATATTCAAACATTGAAATGAACACGCACGTTTTGTAAATTAAAAATGCTGTCAACTTAAATTGTAATAATCATAAAAATAAAATGAAAATAAGTTTATTTCAAATATTAATTGTTTAGGCATGGCAGATTCTAGGAAACATTGAATAACAATAATGACATTTTTCAAGAGTAAAAATAAATATAAGTACAAATATTATAAAGTTAAAATGTTCGTCAGTTTTAATTAGATTGCACATAAAAATAAAATGAATGTAAGATTATTTAACATATTTGTATCATAATTATAATGCCAAATAATAAAGTTTTAAAATAATAGTGGGATGGAGTGATATTAAATTCTATGGAACTTTAAGTTATAACAAAGTACATTCTAAGCTTTTGAAAATTTTTGAATTATGCATTACATTAGACAAAAATCGCACTGCTAATTTGACATGGTAGTGTTTTTTTCTTATCACCGAGTATTTTAACAACAATACAAACGTGCGCTCTGCGCGAACCAATCGTGTGGCATTCTAAAACCAATACCACTACATAAGTTGTGTAATACAGAGAGTGTACTCACACTATTGCGAAATGATTCTTCTGGCTGAACGATCTATACCTTATTGAGGTGCATAACTGTGCGGTAACGCACTAGACTTCCGTGCAGAAGGTTGCCGGTTCGAATCCCGCACTGTGCTACTCCTCTCGAAAAACACAATTCTAGTGTTCGGAGGTATAAAGGTAGCTATGACGCCGGTCATATATAGTATATTCTTTGAAAACAAAACATGCCGGTGTGCTCCGGTCGTCTCACTTCGGTATGCTATCGAATACAGTATAGCGTTGAGGTCGGTGAGTTTGCCACTGTGCAACGGTTCACTCACTTTAAAAAAACTCCATGGCATAGCTTCGTTTTCCAATTGATTTGAATTTGGAATGGGAAGAGAATTTTCAAGTACGAGGCCCAGAAACTACGACATACATACCACACATAAAATACAAACATGAAACCAATCAAGGCTTAGGTAATCAAGAGCCGTAACATTAAAAAATAAAATAATAATATCTAAGATATTTGTCATAAATATGTGCAAACATACTCGTATAACTAATCCATTCCAATACACTAAAATAAACATGCGTATTTTTGATAAATTAATAAACAACTAGTTGCAACCCGTGAAATATTCACAAAAGTAAAACAAATTCTACATTTATGAAAATATATAATCATAAATGAAAAATTTGTTTATATATATATATATATATATATATATATATATATATATATATATATATATATATATATATATATATATATATATATATATATATATATATATATATATATATATATATATATATATATATATATATATATA
>OX463838.1:7395099-7476944 GCA_949825065.1 Odontocerum albicorne
CTGGGTTTGACTTTAGGACGATCTTACTGCCAAAAACAAGACTACAATATTGCTCAAAATTATTATTTTAATCCTTATTTTCCTTACCATATATACTTGTCATTATTATCATTCTGCTTATATTTTTCGAAATATGTAAAGTGATAATAATAATAATAAGAGCAATTTCTATAGCGTCGGGTGAACAATAAACCCTCCTCAAGAGTGCTCTGCCTCAGGATTCTTTAGCGTCGGGTGAACAGTAAACCCTCTTCAAGAATGCTCTACTTCAGGATTATTGAGCGTTGGGTGAATAGTAAACCCTCCTCGAGAGTGTTCTACCTCAGGATTATTGAGCGTTGGGTGAACAGTAAACCCTCCTCAAGAGTGCTCTGCCTCAGGATTATTTAACGTCGGGTGAACAGTAAACCCTTCTCAAGAGTGTTGTACCTCAGGATTATTGAGCGTCGGGTGAACAGTAAACCATCTTCAATAGTGTTCTACCTCAGGATTCAAGGTACTATCATTGAAAAGTTAAAAATGTTACAAAATAAACATAAAGTTGAGTAAAAGGATATGAAGGTAGTTGTTGCGATCTTTTGATTAGGCAATTCCTCGCATATGTATAAGCTAAAAAAAACGTGTTTGCTTTGAAAACCGCAGAAAACTTTAAAAAAAAAGACCTACTACAAAAAACCTTTTTAAATCTTCCGACATGTAACATATTTGGTTTTAAGTAAAATGTACTGTATGAGCCTAGTATTCATATATAATTATAAATGTTGATATGACTTTCCAAAAAGGGTTATTCTCAAGTGATTCCTGAAGCTGCTACCATCACCTATATATCTAATACTTAGAGGCAGACCATTCCACCCCACAGGACCAGCATCATCAAAAGCGTCATAATACCACGCCCTAGTGAGTGGAAGAGAGAAAATGAGAACTAGTGAGAAAGAGAGCATCTTTAAACTTTATTTACTGACAGAAAACGAAATATTCGATAAAAGCAGAATGAGCAGATTCAAGTGTTATTAGATAAAAGGACAATTTCTAAAGAATTCTTAAGCCGACTATTCTTGTATCAGACGTAATATGCGGCCGCGGGTCAGGACGGATGATTCAGGGAGACCGAGGCAAGGGAGAGAGATTGGATTATCCTTGCAAGACCACGGCGCTCGTCTATCAATGACCAGGATTACTGCTGAGATCGTAATAAAAGTATTATTAAATATTAACAATAGTGGATGGTATAAAATTAAATATATACTCTCAACTAAATTTAAAAAATTTAAAAAAAATAATTTATCATTTTTTTTATTTTAAACATATAGGCACTCTGTGGCCTAGTTAGATGGACGTCTGTCTTCCAACCTGGGGTTTGTAATCCCGTTGGTACCCATTTTATTTTAAAATGTTCGTCTAGTTTACTCATAAGACACCTGTAACATATTTCTGATTAGTAAGAAAATATTGCAATATAATTATTAACAATAAGATGTCATCATTAAGGCAAGTACTTAATTTTTTTTATTGTTATTAATTATTTAAGTTAAGAAGATTTCTCGCAAAATAATAAAGAAACAAAACTCACATTCATATTTCTTTATTGTTCGGGTGCTATTTTGTAATCAAAGATAACTTAAGGCGGACTTTATTTCAATATGGCATTACTGAAATAGAATGAATTTAAGAATCATGTTGAATGCCTCAAAGATTTCGCAGCATATAGTAGCTACACTTCAAAGAATATATATATATATATATATCCTCATTTTAGGGCCAGCCATTTAAAAGATTGATCAAGGTATATCGGTATGTTTACCCGATCCACCTTAACTAACATATATTGTCTTTTGAATCTTCAGTCTCTTGAGGCTCGTAGACGTACCTTTGGCTTATGTTTCTTAATAAAGTCCTGAATGATCTTAAAAACTTACCTTCGACTCGGGAATGTATTAATTTAAGTGTTTCAATACAAGTTATATCGGCTTCCATAACCGTGCCGAAAAAAGGTAACTGACTCGAATGTGGACATATTTACGGATAGTTCAATACTGTTAGAATTTACGGTAGTTCAACACAGTTAGAATTTACGAGTAGTTCAACACTTTTAGAATTAACGAGTAGTTCAACACTGTTAGAATTTACAAGTAGTTCAACACTGTTAGAATTTAGAAGGATGTTAGTTGATTTGATTGAGGAATGTGTGTTTTATTTTCTTCCATATTGGGTGTTAGTATAAATTGTGTTCGTTTTTTTCCAATTTAAAAAATGAGCACCAAAAGTAAAACAAAATGCTAAAGGTATACGAGTATGTCATTCGTAAGAAAATTTTCTGTTCTACAAGATATTGTGTTTGCTTTTACGTTACATATATTATTTTATTTGATTACAAGCCTTCAAAATGGAATGTCAAGTAGACGAAAGTGAGCAATTTCGACACCTCCTTCTGTTCGCGTTCAATCGAGGGAATAAAATTGCCAAAGCTGCTCGCGATATTTGCGAAGTGTACGGTGAAGATGCTATGAATGAAACGACAGTTCGTCGATGGTTTTTGCGTTTCAACGTCGGTAACTTTCACCTGAAAGACATGGAGCGTTCCGGACGACCAGTGGACTGCGATGAGGACCGCTTAAACCATATTATTCATGAAGATCCCCTTCAACCATTTTTCATCACCATTGTTTTTTCCCTCACCATTTTCAAACCATTTTTCATCACCAGTAACACATCGAGAGTATATTATTTACACCATAGGCAACATTATGTCGTATTAGTTTCGATAGATGACACTCAAAACGTTTAAAGTCAATAAAACCGAATCCTACACTTCATTTGTTATCACAAAATAGACACATACCACGAAAGAACACTTTGACCATTATAATGGACGTCCGGTCTGAAGATGTTAATTTGTTAATAACTTTATAGTTAATTCAATATTAAAAGCTTGTTCTATCTGTTAGTAAAAAAATAGTCATCAATAAATGTTTAAAAACAGTTCGTGCTATCCACTTCCATTGGGCGCTTACGTACACTGCCGACATCAAATAATATATAGGGTCATTGAAATTGACTGGGTTTTTTAATTTTTTTTTTTAATTCTTGAATAAACCCACAATTGGCTTAATTTTAAAAAACTTTTTATTGGCCATTGACGTAAATGTATGACATTTACACACAAAAAACGAATATCCGCCAAATGTCCTCTTAAAGTTCTACAGATGACCACCCTTTAGTCAAAATTTTCGATGACATTTTGGCATAATTGCGGTTCTAACACATCAATAACGCGAATAATTTCGTCCTTGAGCTCAGGAATTGATCGGGGTCATTATTATAGACCTGGCTTTTCACGTAACTCCAGAGAAAATAGTCCAACGGTGTCAGATCACATGATCTCGGTGGCCAATTAACATCACCGTTTCCGGAGATTACAATACATAAATCAATTTGAACACGTTATTGTATTGTAAACGACTCCATTTTTATAAATGCCATACATTACACTTTTCAAATGTCACAAGATCCAGACAAATTCGCGACGCCATCTGTGTGTTATCCAAGAATTGAAAAAACCGCTCTTGCTTGCTTGAACGAGTTCTTTTTCTTTTACTAAATTTTTAAACGTGCGCATTTAACTGCGTCATCGATCATTTGTCAGTGATTTGAGGGAATACCTTTTCCACTGTTGTGTCATACGAGTATGTGTGGTTGTGTTATTTATATGTGTATACTTATATTAAGTATTTGTGTGATAATCTCATTTTATTTTTGGCTCGAAGAGCATTTGATTTCGATTCTGATTTCTCGCTTTCTTCTAAGTTTTATCTGAGCTTTCTTTGCTCCTTATCATTACCTTTGTAGATTAGTTTACTTTGTAGACTATCGAAGTGAATAAGAGTAAGAGTAGCCACCCTGTACCACCACCCTGTACCACCCTGCTAGACCTTTAAGGAGAATAATTACATATATTTATAAGATCAAGTGTAGGTGTAGAGTGTGGGGATGGGAAGGTATCGACTGCGGCCTGTATGATTGGAGCTTCCCCGCATTTGCATATGTATTGAAGACATATTCGGTGAGAAAACCGCAGAAAACTCACCGAGGGAAGTCGAGCTTCAGAGGACCTCTGGGCTCTACCGTTCTGTGATATTAACACAAAACCGCTCAATTGGAAAGACCCTTTATATATGGAAAGACGGCCCTGCAAATATTTACTTTTATTATTAAAATAATAGAATAACTTTGAATACGAAAGAGACGACACTCTTATGTTTTACCAGGAAGAAGTTTCGTATTTCTCGGATATACTCGTGTGTTGTAAGGACTAATTACTTTGTTTATATAACACTGTTTACTTCATTCCAAACGTGCTGAATGAAACGTAATTATTAAGCGCTTGATTTTTTAAATCATGTACGCAATTTCCTTGAGCGGGTTTTTGGAATAAATTTAAAAATGGATCAACGTTATTTGTATTTTTCTGTGATTTGTTCTTCCCCCCCCCCCCCTCAAAAAAGGTAACAAAAACCAAAAAATATATATGTACAGTACCCGGTGGTGAGAAATACACATCGGGCTTAAGAAAGAAACTGTCGGCCATAATCGGCTAACTTCGGCTTTGTAGAGCGTCGCCTCTGTCATTCATACACGTGTTCCGTCGCGATTTGTCAATCGTTGTTAAGCGTTCTAGGGTGTGGTCGCTCGGTGAGACGACGCTCTACAAAGTCGAAGTTAGCCGATTATGGCTGACAGTTTCTTTCTTAAACCCGATGTGAATTACTTACCGCTACTGATATTTGGAGATGATGTCCGCTCTGAAAAGCCAATTTCGACTGATGACGACCAAAACACGACTTTAATCGAGAAACCACAGCGACCTATATCACGCGAGATTACTGAAAAATTAAAACCCACCATCTACAAGCCTTAGATGTAAATTTTACCTTTGATTTTGATATAAAATGCTAAATTACTTTCCGGGTTACTCAATATGTATAAGATGTTAACATAAGTTGTGTCCGTTTTTTTCCCATTTAAAAATGAGCACCAAAAGTATAACACAATGGTAAATGTTATACGTCATTCGAAAGATAATTTTCTGCTCTACAAGATATTGTCCTCATCGAAGTCCACTGGGCGTCCGGAAAGCTCTATGTCATTCAGGTCGAAATTACAATCTTTTTTTTTTTTTTTTATTAAGCAAAGTAAATTATTGTTCAAACATTTGTCAAGGCTATACATTTATACAAATTTATTACTTAACTAATCTTAATTATATGTTATAATTTATGAACTAACTTAATCTTATTTTCCTACATGTCATTTTATTTTATTTTTTTCAATCTAAGTATATGATTTCTTAGAAATAATTAACACCTACATACTACTTATAACAAGATAACAATTCTTACACTAATTATTTAGTAAAACAGAAATTACCATCTTTGAAACGCAAAAACCATCGACGAACGGTCCTTTAATTCATAGCATCTTCACCGTACACTTTTGCAAATATCACAAGCAGCTTTGGCAACTTTATTGCCTCGATTGAACGCGAACAGAAGGATGTGTCGAAAATGCTCACTTTCGTCTACTTGACATTCCGTTTTGAAGGCTTGTAATCAAATAAAATAATATATGTAACGTAAAACTAAACACAATATCTTGTAGAGCAGAAAATTTTCTTTCGAATGACGTATAACCTTTACCATTTTGTTTTACTTTTGGTGCTCATTTTTAAATTTGAAAAAAAAACGGACACAACTTATGTTAACACCTAATACATTGCTCTACATTTAAAAAGTTAGAAATCCAACGGATTCCTCTTATTTAACCTTCGAATTACGGATGTTTCTCAGAGACGACTTGAGTATATTCGTCCCTCGTTTTATACGGCAGATACGTTCTAAGGAAATTAACGTAAATCGGTAGCGCACAAATTGAGGTAAGAAACTTATCTAAAATTGGAAGACATTTTCCATTTTGTAATTTGATACATACAAAATAACCTAAAAATTCCAAGTCACATAAAGCCAGCTTTTTACACTAATTTTAATCTCCGGAAACTCTAATTATACGGGAAAGGCAAAAATGGAATACGTAGCAACAGTGGTGTGTATAAACTTTTATGTGCCGACTGTCATAATTTATATATAGAAAAGACAGGAAGATCTTTTGAAAATATATTTCGTGAACATAAATCCGCCTTAACAAATCCTCTAATTTATTCTGAAATGGCTAATCAATGTCACCGTGAAAACCACACATATTGTATCGAAGGTGCCAAATTCTTACGTATCACTAGTAACGGAAAAAAATGGACAGATAAGAGGCCCTAGGAATTTCGAAGTTAGTACATCGAGGTGAACATCTGGCAAACACATATATCCCAATAATCTCTCCGCTGCTCGCCAAGATTGTCTCATCCCTCCCTCCACCTCCAGTCCTCAACCCGAATGCTTACCGTTAGAAGCGTGTATCTCGGTACCAGTTTGAAGAGAATTTAGTCTTTTTTGTGCTCCCCTGATGATGAGGTTAAAGCCTTGAAACCGGTAGAGTTATACCGTTACAAAAAAATGGAATAAACAGTGCTTGATAAAACAAATTACAATGTCTATAAAATTCCATAATGTTAATGCCTTAACTATAAATTATACATTCTCCATAATATTGAAATCAGCGTAGATTAAAAAACAAAACTCAAATAAATGTTTTAATAAAAATACAAAGAAACGTGTAAAACAAATCTATCAACATAATAAAAATGAAATTAACGTGTTATAAAACATTTGTATTTATTGGTAAAAATATTGTTTTTCAATACACGAATACAAACTTTTTAATATGATTATAAAATTAATTGAAAAAAACATTTTGTTATTTTTGATGTTGCAAATCTGCCTCTTAGCTGAAATTATCTTCATTAACGAGCACGCGAGTGCGCAGTCATCCAAATATATAATATACTAGACAAAATTCAAATAAATAGAAAAAGACCTATAAAAGAAATATTTTTCTTAACCGCATTAAAACGACACCGTGTAAAAATAAATGGCATTAATAAAGGCATAGGTGTATGTTGTTTTTAGATTCCCATCAGCGTTTCATAATCTTTGCCACCAAATTCTTGGGCACGTGCCGAAAGGTCAGCCATTTTCACGGTTGCGGGTGGTTAGTAGGTCACTCTCTTCTCTGGAGAATACCAAAACTCTAATGTGGCGCATTCGATGACACTTTGTATAAAAATAGGGACAATTTATTCTAAAGCTGCGTTTACATGAATAACACATAACGTAAAAGACACATTTATTTTATTTTTAAGCATACGTCAAGTATTAATTAGTACGTATAGTTTAAATTTTGTATTCATTATTTTAGACTCTTATAATTGACAATATGAGTAGATATTTTTAACATAAAAATCAATTTAGACCAAAATATTTATCTGGAAAAATTAATCTCCTTAGTTGTTAGTTCAATACTACTGGGCGTGATCACCACAGTCATCGACCATAATTTTGCAGCACAAGCAATCTCTTGCTCCGTATATTGCCTCTTGGATAGTATACTCTCATGTTTTCCTCTAATTTATTTATTTATTTATTTATTCAATTACTTTGAAAAATACAAGACATTAAAAAAGAACAAAAATTACATAGAAAAAAATTATATATAATAAAAAATAATGCATATGCATACATACGAGTATATACACACAAACAAATGATACACATATATTCACAGTCACTTAAGTATGTTGATAAGTGCTTTCTAACGCGCTCAATCTAAGAAGAAAATTTACTTTTGCTTTTGGTAATGTGATATGAAATATGTCAATATCCGAAGCAGTCCCGTTCAGAAGAGTTAAGGCCCTTCCAACAGGCATAGCGGCTGGAAGATCCGTTCTTGCGTATGTTATTGAGGACAGTTCTTGCCGGCGCAGTCTAGTGTAATTGTTAGGAACATTTAACGCTAATCTTTGTAGTAATGCTGGACAGCTCACAACTCCTCGAACGAGTTTGACAACGTATACCAGGAGACGCAGATCTCTTCTTACGCTCAAAGAGTTATACCCGAGCATGCCCAGCAGAAACTGAGTAGGATAAAGCCACGGATAGACACCGAACTCTCTCATATAGAGATATCGTAGAGATTTTTTTGTACTTGCTCCACCATGAGCGAGTTCTGGGCCCCCACCGGGCTCCAAATGCAAGCATTGCTTTCTAGTTTGCTACGGATCAATGAATTAAACAACGTTTTGAGCACCAATTGGTTTTCAAACGACTTAGAGATTCTTATTACAAATCCTAGAGTTTTATAAGCCGAGTTGCACATAACTTCTATGTGAGGACCAAACGAGAGATTGTTGTGAAACAAGACACCCAGATCTTTAATATTATCTGTGCGGGTTATACCGTCGGGCGTGTTTTTGGTGTCTGATCCTTTTTCCACTCAAATTTCCTGTCCTAATCAACCTCTCAAACTTGTCGTTTTCCTTCCACGATACATGTCAACTTCAAGACATCAATAATCGATTGATTGTTCTGGTAGTAAATGGAATGCGTAAAATATTTCTTCATATAAAATATTCCCTTCACATCACTCGAAGGCATCCATTATTTTTCTATCGTACGCCTTGAGTGTTAAAATTATTTCTTATTCATTATTATTTTTTTATTTAACACTTTTATTGCAAATACAATATGGCAGGCGTATTGCCAGGCGGCAATCCCTTCCAACCAACCAGGCAAAAGTAAATGAAGCAAGTTACGTGGTCGCATAAATCAGTCAAATGACTATCTATCCCCACGAAATCCATAAACATTACGTGAGCACATGCCCACGAACCCCACAAAGACGGGCAATCACCCGAACATTATTTTTAATATAAGGTGAGATATCATCAATCAAAAGGAAAGGAAGGGATGGTGGAGAGGAAAAGAAAAGAAAAATCAGGAATGAAACACGTTATTTTACTGACTAGAAATTAAGAGGTTTTTCAGTCGCTTCTTAAAGCATGCCAAAGACGGAGCGAGTCTTATATTGGTTTGTAACTGATTCAAGAGTCTCACTGCATGGACAGTAAAGGACGACGTAAAGAAAGATGAGCGGTGAATTGGAAAGGCCAATAAACAATCTCTGTTTGAGCGTAGCGCTAATCCATGATTGGAAAGACGCTGAAAATTCTCGGCGAGATAAGATGGGGTGGCGGGACTGTTAAGGATATTATACAATAAAGACAGTATGTCTATTTTTAACATTCAACCAGCGTCTATTTCTAACATTCAACCAGTATCTTGTGGTATATTTAAAAATAATCCATTCCATGCTACCCAAAATTCCTAATGTTATATTTTCTCTACTGGTAGAAAAACGATTCGATTTTTTGACACGTATATAACACACCTAATTATATGCTGATAATGATACACGTAACATGCAGTTCATAAAGATCAAGTTAGATTTTTCAGCCATCTTGGGAAATAAGGTCTCTAAGTCGTGTATTTTTGTTGTTTGGAAGCTGTTGCACTTAAGCAAGCACACATACTTTACTTTTCAAACCTAACGATTCAATGGCTAGGAGATCGAAATTTCAAAACGATCGGTAGGTTTAATCTGCCGCAGTTTTTTTTAAGTTATTTTTTAAACATAGACCTGAACTGACATGTAATGAGTCCACCTGAAATCAAACTTGGGATGCCCGCTTGCTAATCATAGATGCTCATGATACTGTTAGACCACCGTTGCCGAATAATATTCATTTCAACTAAAGCTGTAAATTGACCTTATACTTAATTTATAAAAATATGAGGAATTTGTAATAATAATGAAAATTAAGGTTTTTTTATAATACCACGTTTACATAGACTCTCTTCACTATTATAGTATTGACACATTAAAAATATTACAAAATAAATATGTATAATTTGAATGAAAGTTAAGATGGTGGTTACTGCGACCATTAGATTAAGTTCTTCCTCGCTTTCTGCATATCTTTAGAAAAGCATCCTTGGTAAAAAGTTAACAAAGTGGTAACTGCGACCATTAGATTAGGTACTTCCTCACTTTCTTCATATGTTTAGAAAAGCATCCTTGGTAAAAAATTAGGAAGTGGTAACTGCGACCATTAGATTAACTACTTCCTCGCTTTCTTCATATCTTTAGAAAGCATCCTTGGTAAAAAGTTAAGAAGTTGGTAACTGCGACCATTAAATAAGGTGCTTCCTCGCTTTCCCCATATGTTTGGAAAAGCATCCTTGGTAAAAAGTTAAGAAGGTGGTAACTGCGACCATTAGATTACGTGCTTCCTCGCTTTCTCCATATGTTTGGAAAAGCATCCTTGGTAAAAAATTAGGAAGAGATAACTGCAACTATTAGATTAAGTACTTCCTCGCTTTCTGCATATATTTAGAAAAGCATCCTTGGTATAGAGTTTAGAAGGTCGTAACTGCGACCATTAGATTAGGTGCTTCCTCGCTTTCTCCATATGTTAGGAAAAGCATCCTTGTAAAAAGTTAAGAAGGTGGTAACTGCGACCATTAGATTGTTCTTCCTAACTTTCTGCATGTGTTAGGAAAAGCATCCTTGTTAAAAAGTTAAGAAGGTGGTTACTGCGACCATTAGATTAGGTACTTCCTCGCTTTCTACATATGTTTAGGAAAGCATCCTTGGTAAAAAAAATTGCAGAACACTTACTAAGGGAAGACGAACTACAGAGAAACCTTTGTAGATATTCCGATATGTTATAACAACACATTCGACTTTAGGTGTAGTATAGTCAATACAAATTTTACATAATTTAGAATATCAAAGTCAATCTCAAATTAGATTAAACTCATTATACAAATTAAATGTATTTTGAAAACCACGTTTTATTAGTATACACATGAAACTGTTGATTCTAAGAAAAAGAATTCTATGTTTATTGTACTTACGAGTATACTCGTATTACTTTGAAATTTTACTGTTGTATTCATTTAAAAATACTTCAATCCTAATTTTTAATTCCGCAACTTCTATGTATATTTTTTAATACCTTTCATGCTTCAACTTGGCTTTAATAATTCTAATTCTTTTCTGAGAACGGATTACACCTACATTGAAAAATTGCTGTCATTAATTTTCCAACCCACATTTAGAACAAAAATTAATTTTTATAAATTGACCTAAGAACGTGATCCCGAAATTTGCATTTTTATTTATTTTTTTATAAATGAAAATGTTACTTAAAATAATTTCAAAAAGACAAAAATATAAGAAGTTACATCGAATAATTAGAAGACGACGTCCATGGCCTAGGCGGTAGTAATAATAATAAGAATTAAATAATTGTAAGGCCGTTTAGAGGGCAGACTGTCCTCAAAGGCACTCTAGCTCGGGATTCGAACTCACTATTATTGAAAGATTAGAAAATAAATGTATATTAGTTGAGTGTAGAGATGGAAATGTGGTCGCTTTAGAAAAAATATGTTTGGTAAGAAAACCGCGGAATATTTTTCCAAGGAAAAAGAACAACAAAGAAACTTTCGTAGATTTCGATGTACGAATATTATAGTAACACATTCGGATTAAGATGTAGTGTAGTGTACATGTTTAGTACATACAATCATGAACATCATAACGCCAGGGTGTGGACTAAAAAAACATGTGATGTCCTCGCGGCCGAGCTCACCCTATATTGATGTGGTATATCTCAGCCGAGGAGAATGTTATGAGATGAACCCAGACCTTTTTATATGATTTCTTTTAAATGTAATTTCTGCAGTTTATCGTGAGATATAATACGAGTATCTGTGTTTTCGGAATAGATTTATTTGCCCGTTCATACGTACATACTATGTGGCTATCAATAATCCTGTATTTATTTATTTATTTCCCCGTCAACCTAGGCGGAGAAGACAGAGCACCATACTTTCTAGCTCAACACACACATCTTCAGCCTCTTCTACATCCATACACCTTCTCATACAACCTTTACGATACCTCTGACTTTCTACGTTTATTTCAGAATACTCGTATAATTCACTTTATCCAACCATATTTTCCTTAGTTTTCTTCTACACGCCTTCCACTCATATTTGCACTGTATATATATTTTTTCATTCATTCGTTCTACGTGCCTAAACCATCTCAACGTACTTTTCTTCGCCTTATTTAACACATCAGTCTTAAGTTCAAATTCCTCCCTTAACACTTCATTCCCTGTTCTGTTATACATGGTCACTCTATGTATTCTTCGCAATGAGCGTATGTTAACAGCATTTATTAGTCTCCTCTCGTACCCTATGCTCATGCAGAAATTGTTTATTGTCTTTCCTATTTCACCACTCTTATTTTATACGTCATTCTTTAGTGCGCATGCAGTTAAGTTCTAGGATTAGTGGCCAACTATTAGACTATTCATCCGTATGTGTGTTTTAAACTTTTAATTTCTAGTAGTCCTTGTTGCGTGTTTCATTCCCATTTTTTTTTCGCCAAGAAATTTCACTCATCTTAATTTTCCTGTTATTTTTATCATATATTAATTTGAATTTTGTACAAATTATCAATAATTGCTTAGACGATAGTCTACAACAGTGTTTTAGTAACAATTTTTATGCATGGGAGTGAAACGTAGATGAGGAGAAAGGTTAAAAAGAGCCGAATAAATGCAGCGAAAATGCGTACTATACACTTGAAAAATATATTTGGATACAAAGCGACAAAATATGGAAGATAATGAGTGATGATTGTGAACTTAAAACTGACGTTTTAAGTAAAATAAAAAAATGCACTCTCAGGTGGTTTGGAAACGTGGAACTAATGTTTAAAAAATACTAAAAAAACAAAAAAATATTGTATACACGTGAGTACAGTACCCGGCGGTAAGTAATACACATCGGGCTTAAGAAAGAGACTGTCGGCCATAATCGGCTAACTTTGGCTTTGTAGAACGTCGTCTCTGTCGCACGATGCGCCAAAAGTCTGGCGAAGGAACACGTGTATGAATGACAGAGACGACTCTACAAAGCCGGAGTTAGCCGATTATGGCCGACAGTCTCTTTCTTAAGCCCGACGTGTATTACTTACCGCTGGGTACTGTATACTATATATGTGCAAGTCTAATATGAGAAAAATATGGTTGGATAAAATGACTGATATTTTGAGGGAAGGAAAAATAAGTAGGAGGAGAAATCGTAGGAACTTTTTGAGGTGTATATAAAGGTATGTGAATGAGGCGAAATATGTGTTTTGATATAGTAATGATAAGATCTGTCCTCTCTGCTCACGTCAGCACATAAGCGGCGTGATGGTTTGTATGTGTGTATATACCAATTATTTGATTTTTTTGTGAACATGTAACTTTCTTTATCAACTCTTATGTAGCTGGCAAGAAATCATTGTACGGCGTGATTATAAATTTGCGAGAATATTATACATTTTTTTAAAGAATAGATATGACTGAAGTCATAGGTATCCTTATACTATCAAACAGTAGCCGGAAAAAGTGCCTGTGTCGTTCGAGGAGAGTAGAGTTCGAACCGACGACCTTCCGCACGGAAGTCCAGTGTGTTACCGCGCGACCATGCACCTCTTGTATAATATTCTAGTAAACTAAGACCATACTAGTATAATATTCTCGTAAACTAAAATATTATACAATTTTACCTGAATAGTTGATAAAAATATAACCCGGTTGAAGTGTAACGAGTGTCTAAAGAAAATACACGCAGTATATAACATTGATAAAATTGTAGCATATGGTCGATACGAAGTCATATATTTTAGGAAATGATTATTTTATCTACGGAGTAAGATATTTTGGGAAATGATTATTTTATCCACAAAATAGCAGAATGGTCGCGGTCCAATAACATTTGCCTATAAATTTATCACCGTGATTGGCTAATGCGATAATATGGTTGGGTTAGGCCATATTGATACCCGCCAACCCTCGTACTTTGTATGACCACAATTTCAAAACATATGATACATATATTATTCAAATATCATATAATATGTATTGTAATTTGTTTTATCAAACACTATTTATTCCACTTTTTTGTAACGGTATAGCTCTATAAGGGGTTATACCGATACAAAAAGTGGAACAAACAGTGTTTGATAAAAAAATTACAATGTCTTTCAACCTCCACAATGTTAATGCCTTAACATGTGATATTATATTATTAAATAATATAATATGTTTTCTTTTAGCGTCGTTTAATATAAATAAGCATTGGGGTTGTTATTACGAAGAGTTATGTCCATAGAAGGTTTTTTAATCGTCTAATTTTAAGGCATTGAAATATGTTATATAATTCTGACAAATGGTCATACTTCTTTAAGTTATATATGAATGAAATGCTAATGTTTTGCAATCTCTCCAGCTTATACAATATCTCCTCGTAAACATCCAAATGACTTAGGTCACTATAGTCAAATAATGGAAGCATTAGGTACAAGAACTGTTTTATTTGACTTAAGGGAGTATTCTGCTCTAGAAATGTGAAATAATCGTTTTTTTTTTTTGTTTTTTTACATATTCTTTAAGTTTAGACCTTTAAGAATATTTTTTCAAAAGGAAATTTTAAAATTCTCAATATTTACGAAGTTACAGCAATAAATGGGGCAGAAATTACGCCGCACCAGAATGGCTTAGGCAATAATCTCAAAACTTTAAACGCGTTTTTCTCGAAATTACTTTTTTCAACATGGTCGACATAAAATCTCAAGTTCAATCTAACCGATTGCCTTTAAATTTGGTATGAAACTTTGATAAATGTTTTTATATCGTTCCCACCTTGGAATATTCAAAACTTTTTTTTTATTTAAAAAAAAAATTTATTTAAAAAAATTGTAGAAAAATAACTTTATTTTGGTACCAACAATAACAGCATTATTTTTTATTAAGAAACTGTATAATTTTAGTTTCAAATTAACCAAACGGTTCCAATCATGTCGACTAGCTTACCCCTTTTTTTATGACGAGATATAACAGCTGATAACATCTTGAATTTTCATGTTTTTTTTTCATAATATTTTTTGTACATTTTCAAATCATCAATAAAGAAACTGTAATAAAAATGTTTAGAAAAATATTTTTTGTTTTTTTTTATTTGGTTCGACATAAAATTACACATGCTTTAAGAAAATGTAGAGAACCAAAGATCTTGCGATTTTACTTGGAGACATGATTACCCCAACCCCAACTCAGATTTTCGTCAATAAGAAATTTCAGATTTTTTATTTATGATAAAAACGTAATCTCATAAATATTGATTTTAATAGAAGAAAAACCTTGAGGTATATCATATTTTTTACTCTCGTATTATTCATCCAAAGCACTCGAACAACTTTTTTTTTTTGCGGGATAATATTTATAAAAATTTAATTCAACCGTTTCAATATATCATCATTATGGACTTAGTCAACCCACTACACTCTCAGCATTCTTCAATAGCACCATATTTCAAACGTTCTAGTAACTGTTAGATAGCTTGAATATGTGTTAATCCTTCATATCATAGAGATTTAACACCCATCCCAGAACAAACCTTACCCGACTTCACGCCGAACAGCGAGAAGAAATCCTACAACACCACATCCTCGCTTGGACCGTGGAGTTCTATAAAAGTAAACGAAATCACAGCAATCCCTTAGTCGCTGCCCTGGGGGCTTACGAGAGTAAATCCGACCTACCCTTCCGTTATAAGCACAAGCTCCCGAAGCATTATCTGTTGCCTGACTAGTCCACCTTCAGTATTAGCTGGGACGACCAAGGTCTGAGTGAATGTGATGGAATACAAGTAGCCTGAACGAGTGGACTTGTTTTTACTAAATAATTAGTGTAAGAATTGTTATCTAGTTATAAATAGTATGTAGGTGTTAATTATTTCTAAGATATCATATATTAAGATTGAATAAATAAAATAAAATGATATGTAGGAAAATAAGATTAAGTTAGTTCATAAATTATAACATATAATAAAGATTAGTTAAGTAATAAATTTGTATATAGGTATAGCCTTGACAAATATTTGTCCAATAATGTACTTTGTTTAATAAAAAATAAAAAAAGATAAAATGTATTTAAAAGCAAAATTGGCTTACGCGCGTCAAAAATTGAAATCCTCGTTACAGATGAGATCCTATATTTTAAAAAATTAGCTTCATGCCATCTTCACTCTTACATAGATCCCTTAATACTGGTCCCATTGATTATTTATTCAGCCGCCACCCCAAATATTGATGTAATGGGATTCGGTCAAATATTTCAATATTTATAACAAAACTCTATTTTTTTTAAACTTTCTAGTACTTGTATCTTTATGGTGACATGACTAAATACCCGTGCTTCAATACCGTAAATATGTACAACGGATATAAGCATAAATAAAGTTTTATTTTATGAATAAACTCTGGTCATACGGCTGATTGGTAACATTATATAAACCACAATGAGCGCGGTTACCCAACTGGTTCTGCATCAAAAAGGCGACCTGACAGTTGGTGTGGTGTACCAACTGGTCAGACGCAGAAGTGACTAGAACAATACGAAAGTCAGAACTCAGCTGTGGGCAACTGCTATTTAGCGAACTAATTACCACACTGATTGCTTGTTTTGTAATTAAATTTGTTTTATTTGCAAACTGAAATTTGTGGACAGTAAATACGATTAATTATGTTTATGGGCGTGTAACAGACGTTAACTAGTTGTGATAGAAATGTGCAAATGATATTTGAGAGAATGATAACTTTTCTAAAAATAAAATATAGTTTTATATTCGGCATGTTTAACTTTACTTATATTTACAGCAGGACAGTTCAAATTGTACACAAACCCTTAAAATGTAAGTTAATAATAAGTTTCTTGAGATTCTAGAGTTTGATTGCATCATTATACGTTGAAAGTAGAGCATTTATTCGAGTGAGCAGTATCTCGACTAAGTAGTTAAATATTACAATAGAGGTAAAGCAAGAATGTGTTATGTCACTCTAGTTGTTTAATATTTGCATAGATTCATCTGTGAAAGAACTACAACGCTCAATGGGTGGCTACAAATGTAAACAGATAGCTGTTTTTTTATGACATGATAGTATTGGGAGAAAGTTGAGATAAATTACTAAGTTTGATAATAAACTAATAAAGTGAAAGTTCTGAAGTCTAAAGTCATTGTGAAAGAAAAATGTGACAAAAAAAGTAAATGCGATATGAAAGTGAGAAATATAATATAAGAAGAAGTTAAGAAATTCTAATATTTAAATAGTATTTTCTCAGATGATGGAACAGTTGCGAGAGATATCGAACGGTGTGAAGCGATGAGAAACAAAGTCAATAGGGCACTAAAGCAAATATTCACAAATAAGACAGTATTAAAATCTACTAAGATGATAGTCTACAAAAGTATTATCCGGAATACCTGATTCTTAAAGCAAAGTACGCAAAATTGTTATTTGTCCATCATTGTCCAAACTCTCTTCGATGTGAAATGTAATTAATGAAGAAGATACTCGTACTTTAGACAAATCGGATGATTTTATCTTCGATATATTATTCCAGACTTACATACCATTTTCCTGTCAAAGTAGGCAGAGAGGACAAAGTGCCAGACTTTTCGATCTACCACTTCCCCATCAATACACGTTCTAATAAAGCTTCTTCGATGTTTCTTCCTTCCTACATTTCCTTCTTTCAAAATACTATTCACTTTATTCAACCATAATTTTCTTGATATTTCTCTACTACGCCTTTCGCTTCCGTTTACAATGAATATTTATTTTATTAGTCTTTCCGTTCTACGTGTCCAAACCATCTTGAGTTACTCTTCTTCATCTTATGCAATACATTAATTTATTTTTTATTGAAATATCAACATTTTTATACAATACTCGACCTTTGTTGTAAGATGGATATCTTTTAACCCGGAGATTGCGGATTCCATTCCCTTTGAAACCCAGATTGATTTAGAAAAATATTTCAGTTTGATAGCTACTAAAGGCCTTTATAACATCTTTCCGGCTGTTCCGAAGACATTGTCGTATGGAAATAAGTCTGCCAGTTTGTATTGTTCAAAATAAAAATATAATACAATACAACATTCAAAAGGTTGTCGAATTATATTTTTAATGCAGAAAAATCTTCCCTTTTATATTTAATATGTTTCCCAAATATCTGAAGAAACGTTTTCAGGACTTTTTGTGAAAACTGAAATTGGTCTCCTTTACTTAATTTTCTCAAAACCTAAAGCAGTGTTATACATCATGGTTTCAAATTCACACGATTTTATATAGTTTCGCATAAAACATTTTACTCTCCATATAATATTTTTGAACACTAGGTTGACATTTTTAAGTGTTTTTTTAAATAAATTAAAGATTTCTTATCCACTCTCTCTCACCCTTCTCGCATTTTACACTCGGCTATATTTTGATCACGTTTTTAAGTACAAATACATAAAAAATATATATTTGGAATACTCGGAAAACCCAAATATTTTGCCCCTGACTGAAAACATTAGGGCTGGTAACATTTGTGGAGCCGACAGTAACTTATTTTAAAAACCGCCTGAATTAATTATTCTAGTGAAATTTCAAATTAATGTCAATATCTTTTTTACATAATTTGGTGGGATTACTGTCAAAAATGTTATTTAAACAAAGTTTGAGACGACCACTCACCAAATTAACTTTATTTTACACTTATAAATTCCATCCTAAATTATTATTCCATTCACTGCCTTTATTAAATCAATGTTTTGTACATTCAGTGCCTTTATTAAATCAATGTTTTGTATTGCAGTACACTTTTGTTGCAAACAAAATATCTTGCAAACAAAACATCTTGCAAACAAAACATTGTCATGTGGGAATCCAATCAAACTGACCAGAAAGGTATTAAAGAGAGCTGAAGTGAAAACCAGACTTAATTATTTAAAAAAAAATAAGATTTTTAAAATACGTTTTGAACAACTCTTTGGCACTCATTTGTTAAGAGTTATTATAAAATGAATGTTGTAGTTATTTCAATTCAGCTCTAAATGATAATCTCATTGATTCGCGAAAAATCTTTTAAACCACATTTGGTTTTCTTTCAAAATGTTATGATTTTTTTTGTCATTATTTACGTATAACTTTAATTTCAAAAGATCGCATTACACTTTTTTGTATACAAAACAACCTGTTTCAAATTATTGATAAATAAAACAAATTAAAATTTTTTTTTTTTTAAATATATAGGAAATATGAAACTAAATATATTTTTTGAGCATAAAAATCTAAGTTTATTGACTAGGCCTATTCCTATTCAAAATCAAGCATTATTAGTTAGCAACGTTGTGATGAAAAACCAAACTTATTACTCACAAAGTTAATGTATTTACCCTAAGTACTAAAACATGCGGCTGCAACATTAAAACTCAGCATTCATATCATATTTCTATACGTACTTAAATCCCAATTTTTCCCATACATTGTTTAAACCACATTATAATCTCAACAACGTACAGCACTTTCTAAATTCGCATCAATAATTTCCTCATAAGCCTCTATAAACATCTCCAAAAACTCCCAATTCCTCGCTCTCCCTATGTCAAAGAATCATCTTGATACATTTTTTTCAAGTCGAAAGCATAACATTACATCTGTGGCGTTATGACAGAAGTTGATATGTCCGTTTTACCTTAGTTTACAGGAGAAGCAATATTAACTTTGATAAGCTGTTAACATCAGTACGAATAAGCATTTTTTATTTTTTTTCCAAACAATATATCTTTTGTTTGGATAATGACTGATACACCAAGTTTTGCCACAACATGCTGAGAAATATTTTATATAAATTGAGAGAATAAACACAAAATGACAAAAAACGGACATATCGGATAAACAAAACATTAAGGACAATACTTTGCCTCTGGAGTTGAGTAACCCTGCATCAACATGTATGAAGGTTTTAATTCTGCAAAGCAACTTGCATCTCGTTCTACTTATGAGGCCATGTGTTTTCTATATCTCAATATCTATCCATAAAATTCCCACAAAATTCTCAAAAAATCCAATATTTGTTCTATGTATGCGTTATTCCACTAAAAACAAATCTGAGTTATTTACCTCTATAAAATAAGTCTTCGACAATTACGTAAGTCTGCTTGATGAAGTTTGGTAATATTTTGTGATATACTTACATAACATATATTGATCTTAAAAATACATATAATTATCAAATAATTTTAAAACAGTGACTGTATTTTATAATTACTACTGCTTTTTGTATCTTCATGTTAGTTTAAGATAAAGTTGCATTATTTGTCAATAATTTTTAGTACTTGTATAACCTGTCACATGTTCATTTGTATATAAAGAACCTCTTGTGTCGTTAATTAAATAAATAAATATCAACTTCTGTCATAACGCCACAAACATAATCATCATGTTCCTGCAGAAACATGTAATATATAAATCAATTTAGTAATATTTTAATTAATTTAGTAAAATATAGGTACCACACCCACTTTTGATGTGGATAGTCCATAGTATCATGACACCAAATATATAAGTACTTCTCACATAAAAGACCAGGACCAATCTGCCTGAAGATAGGCTTAAGATTAGAGGTAAAAACACGTTTAAAGCGGATTAATATAATTAGTGGAATAACAAAGTAATTTATTATTAAATTGCCTACAATCAGTTATTGTCAAATATTTTACAATAAGTCCTTGTTCAATATTCTACAATAAGTCGTCCGACATCTTCCGATGTTTCATAATAACACATTGATGAGTTATGAATAAAAACAATTCAATATGAACTCACATAATGTTGCTGAATCCTGAAACCTGAAAATGTATAGCTACCAAATTTTCTGCAACGCTCGTGAACGTTGGTTTTCGACAGTTTCAGTGCCTCATTAATTTCTCGTGTCATAGAATGCTGATTATTCTCCATCAAAACCTTAGTTTGATATTGATCAGTGGAAATAAACCTTCCAGAGTGGACACCATCTTAAAGTGTTATATCACCATTATAAATTTTTCAATCCACATTTGACATAAACGATTGTTTACTGCATTATCGCCATATGCTATAAATTTTCTTTTATTTTATTAAACGAGTATGGCAAGCGAATTTTTACCTCAAGAGAGTATGGACGTACACGGTCCGATGTTTTTATTCCCGAATACATGAATTTGTCCATAAAACGGACATGGCTCAAATGTTTTTATCTATTCAATTATTTTGTACTTACAAAATATATTTTTTAATTTTTACTTACGAAATCTCACTCGCTTAGAGGTTAGTGTAGCATATTTTTCTTTACGGTAGTAAAAAAGCATCAAACACCGAAAAACAACTCATTTTGTTTCATCTTCAACGTATTCGCACCGTGTCTACTGAATGAATATCATGGATCAACACTCGTCACACGTGGTGCAGAAATATTTAATCGACTAAGTGACACTATGGATATGTTCTTGGCATCGCCTAGCAATATGAGAATAATCCTGGCTAGTATTTTTTCTTACGAATGAATGAACTCGTAGCAGATCTCCTAAAAGGCACAAAAAATCAAGCAATTAAATTTGGGTACATAATGATATACATTCGGCACGTTTGAAATAAAATTAACAAAGAAAATTTAATCCTAAATATGCAAAAGTACTTTTAAAAATGACGTGTTACAATAACTTCATGATATTTACATCAAGGTATCACAAATTCAATTGAAGCATACCTTAATGTGATTTGCTCGATTAAGGCCTGATACGAGTCAACTACAGATATTAATAATTGAGGACCGCACAAGTGACTTTCAATCCTTTTTAAGATATTATAATTAATTATTAAAATCACATTAGAGAAGGGATTAATCAAACTGAACGATCGCCTGAGGAATAATTAATGATATACTCGTACATAGGTCGATTAAAGCGTGTCTTTGAGTGAAAACGACTCGCTTGAAATTTAATGAGTTTGGACCTTTGTGTCCCAATCATTATTTCTTTATATATTACATAGGTTTAATGTTCTTTTTATATAGTTACCAAAAATATTCGTTTTAAATAGCCGTTCGGTTTGTAAGCGCGTATATTTTTGTATGAACATAAATCAAATATATTTTTATTTTAAACATTTCCTTTGTAGCTTTGTTTTAAATAGCCGTTCGGTTTGTAAGCGCGTTTATTTTTGTATGAACATAAATGAAATATATTTTTATTTTAAACATTTCCTTTGTAGCTTTGTTTTAAATAGCAATTCGGTTTGTAAGCGCATATATTTTTGTAGGAACATAAATCAAATAAATTTTTATTTTAAACATTTCCTTTGTAGCTTTGTTTTAAATAGCCGTTCGGTTTGTAAGCTCGTATATTTTTGTATGAAAATAAATCAAATATATTTTTATTTTAAACATTTCCTTTGTAGCTTTGTTTTAAATAGCCATTCGGTTTGTAAGGGCGTATATTTTTGAAGGAACATAAATCAAATTTTTTTTTTTAAACATTTCCTTTGTAGCCTAGTCGATAGAATAATTAAATTCCTGCTCAGTTTTCGATGTATAAAAAAGATCCAGTCTATTTTTCCACATGAGGTCTTTTAACATTGGTTTTTAGTTAGGTGGAAAGAACTTCCCTCATGACTATAAGTTTAGCTATAACATAGTTGATAACATGCCTGTCTTTTAATTTTCTGCTTGTCGTTTATTCCATTTCTCAGTATTCATATAACTAGTGACAAGCATACACGTTGAGAAAGCTTACATCACCGGTTTGATTTTGATAGATTCCTGTTTCATACTTAATTACTTAAAAAACTTATTTTATTAACAGTTTCATTACAATAAATTCAGTGTTAAAGTAAAAATGTAGTGATTGCGGTCATTAGACGAGGTACTTTCTCGCATCTGCATACGTTTATAAAAACAAATTTAGTAAGAAAACCGCAGAAAACTTATCAACGGAAGACGACCTACAAAAACCCCTTAGTATATATTACGATATTCAATAATAAGATTATCAGTTTTAGGTGTAGTATATTGTATGTGTGTTGAGTTTCTATGTAATCATGAATTTCGATAAAACCACCTTTAAAAGTGCCTTCTTAAAATGCTTACTAAAGCTGCACACGTCACCTATATGTCTAAAACTAAGAGGCACACCATTCTCCGCCACAAAACCAGTAGCTGCAAAATATATATCATAGAACCCCAACATGTTGTATCAATTCAGAACAGTCAATTTATTTGATAAATGCAAAATTGACCTAAATATTTCACTCCTTCCCAAAGGAACATATCTCAAACACAGATTCAAAATATACAATTGAGACATTTCATTAAGGGACTTGAATTTAAAGCGATAATATTTTAAATCAAACTTTGCATGCCACTTGAGTTATTGTAGGCTTTTTTAGAATTTGACTAATGTGACAATATTTATGATTACCTTATATTAGCCTAGCTACTGCATTGAAAACAGACTATACTCTTAAAACTTGCGAATCAGGCAAACCAGTTTAAGTTGTTCATTTGCTGAATTGCAAAAGCAGATACACAATACTAGGAAGAGAAATCATCGGGACTGATTGTATTAACAGTAAAAGATTGTTCTGAAAATTGGAAAATTTGATCTTACTTATTTTATTATTATTTTTCCAAAATAACATAAAGACGTCTCATTCAAGTAGGTTTTAAAGTAATGTTAAACTTAAAACGTGGTTTATTGATGTAAAACTTAAATATGTTTCGTTCTTATAATGTATTTGATTGCAGCGTCTTCCAAATGTTTGTCTGAGATTTAGTTTCAACCTGAGAAAGTACAATCACATCACTTCATGCCAGAAAATGAGTTGAATTGATTGAACGAGAGAAATAAATGCAATATTCATTCACTGTTGTATAATATCCTTAACTGCCCTGCCACCCTCGCGTACTTCATCCGAAAACGTAGTTCGTATTTTCGATCATAGACTTGCGCAGTTGTTTAGTGACTTTGCCAGTTCACATCACTTCTTTTTTTACGTCAACCCTTTTTGTTTAAGCTGTGCGCTTAAACAAAAAGGGTTGACGTAAAACGCTCGGTCTGACGCTCGGTCCGTCATTGCAATATTTTAAAAAGCGACTGAAAAATTCTTAATTTCAAGTGTGTAATATAACGTGTTTCATTCCTGATTTTCCTTTCCTTTCCTCCATCCCTTCCATTTATTTTTATTGATATCTCACTTTCATTTTTACTATGCACACTTTTCATGAATTTCATAAAGGTGAATAATCAATTGACAATTTTTTGCGACCATGTAAATTCTTTTATTAGCATTTTTTCTGGGTAGTTGAAGAGATTGGCACTTGTCAAAAACACCGCCAGATTGTTTAATAATGAAGTGTGAAATAAAAAAGTTAATTAATTAGACAATCATGTCAAACTTATACTGTTCTTATTTTTTCAAAAAAAGTCGTGATTTGAAGTTTCTTTAATTTTGAAATCATGATGCCAAATTTACGTTATAAATCATTTAAAAAAATAACTAAAACCATAAAATTCCTTACAAATGTATTAAATGAGGTAATAAGTATCAACCACTCTCTTATAGGGATGTATACCAATCCTCCGAAGAGATTTTCTGAATCGAATCACAACCTTCGTGAATCAGTGAATCTCAATGAAAATAAAACGTTTTTCTAGCGACAATAATTCCATTTCGTTTAAACATATTATTTCAGCGAATTTCATCTACAACTGTAGTTTTATTTATAAAGAATCAGTTTTAATGTTTAAATGAGGGAAAAATTGCTACGAATGTTGAGGGTGTGATGAAGAGTTGTTTGACATGATCTTGATGTAGTTATTGAGAATATGATGCAGTTAAAATCATTCTGAAATCATAAAATCAAGTAAAAATCATATAATCAACTGGAATCGTTTTAAAAAAATCTAGGTTTCAACGGAAATCGAACCCGCAACTTATGAGCTGGAAGACAGACGTTTTTTTCAACTGAGCCAAGAAAGTTGTCAAGAGTTATATAATATATAACAACACGGAAATAGCGGGATGATGATGATAATGATGATAACGATGTCCTATAATCCATGAAGATTTGTCAACCTTTAATGTTTGGAAACCCTTACTTTTACAATAAATCATAGTTTATTTACTTATGAGTTGCGAGCAGATATCGGGAAGGTAGATATTTTATTATGAGAATCTCATCTCCAGGTAATCTACAGGTATGACAATCTAATCTCCAAGTATGAGAATCTAATCTCCAGGTATGAGAATCTAATCTCCAGGTATTTTATTATGAGAATCTAATCTCCAGGTCTTAACTTATTATGAGTTGCGAGCCAATATCGGGAAGGTAGGTATTATGAATAAGTTTCTAAATATTTTCAACAATACCAAAATTTGAATATTCTTCCATAATACTATACAACACATAGCAAATGTACAAAAAATATTTTTTTTAAATTCCAAGTTAAATAAGATTTTATGTTACGAATATAAGAAATGGTGATTGAAATGTTAAAATTTTTAATTCTTGTAGTTATGTTTGAGTGCGATGGGCGAGTTAAAAGGAGCAGTGAAAGAGGTGGCGACAGGATATTAGGTAAACGGAACACTAAATGTAATATACGATTACAATCAAGTATTATCAAAAGTAGCAAAAATAATAAAAAATAATGTTGTGTTAGTGCCCACATTGACGCAGGAAAGAAACTTTGATTTGGCAACATAACGATGAAAGTTAATGCTGTGGAGATGCGTACAATGCGAAAAGAATGTGAAGTATCAATGTATGAAAGAAGATGAAATGAATGGATAAAATTGATGCTTAACCTTTCCCTTCCAGTGCTAAAAAAATCCACGCGTTCCGGTGCCGTGTATTCAATACACAGCAATGCACATGTAAAAATGAGCGATGTAAAATCGGAAAAATACGAATATTCATAGTCAATCGCTTAAATTAATTAAATTTGAAATCAAAAGTGATAATAATTTAAATTTAATTGCTGAAAACATAAAAAAAAACATCAGCCAACGTTCACAAAACGGGTGAAGTGACCACCTCTAATGGATGCCCGAAATCTGCTGAAGCGAGCGAACTGAGAGTCTATTTATTGCGTTCCCATATACCGAAGTAGAGTGAGAGTGAGACGTGACAAGCGTGGCTTCCTCACCCATAGCGGTTCTTTAGAATGAATATACCTACGCCACACACTGGCACACGTTTGATTGTATTGGTGAATTTATTCCCGATTTTCACAAAATATCTCTGATGGGGCCGATAAGTGCTAATTATTATTAATATTATTTTTTTATTCAATGCGTTAATGTATTACAGAGAAATATCTAAAATCTGAACTCAATATCTATTATATTTATAGAGATATTGAAGTTTTTTGAAGCAATGCGTACTAGTTACCCATCACAGGGAAGGAATGGTTAAAGTAAAAGGAAAAAAGAACTTTTAAAATGGTTTGGACATGTGAAGAAAATGAATGACAAAATAGTGAATAAGTGAGTATACTTGTCATAAATACGTAGCTGGATCAAATGAGGGAAACGTAGCTGGATCAAATGGAGCAGAATTTAAAAGAAGGTTAAAGCTACAAATGTAGACAAATGTGCTTTACGAGATGTGTGAATGTGGATAAAAAAGTTTGAAGATAAGTTATTTATGTATACCCTGCAAGGAGCATGGCGCTATGATATACATGTGTGTTATTTTTTTTTAATCTTTACGTGGGTTGCGAAATCGAAACTAATGCCCTGATCTTGGTTACGGCACAGAAAGGTTAAGAAACACTTGCCTAAATTATTCCATCTGGTCACGAATTCGACTTGTCCGTTTACCTAAACGAGGGCTGAATATCAAAATATCCCAAATAACAGACTTGAGAAAGAATGTCAAACCCGTCTCGATATATTTTTTTTAATATTTCGATCCACTTTTCCCGAACCCAGTTCGCATTACAGTTGGTTATTGTTATAAACCCGTTTCTAACGTATAGTACTGTCCGAATCAAGGAAAATTTTGGAGATTTTACATAGCATACGTGATTTACATTTTAAATTATGAATATTAAAACTTTTCGTTTTTTTTCTTTTGCTGTACGCCAATATATTTGCATAAAATTTTCTTCCAGCTTTTGCTTCATTTTATTTATTTTAAAGTAAATGGTACAATGTGACCATGAGAGGTGCTTGGTCGCGTGGTAACGTACTGGGCTTCCGTGCGGAAGGTCGTCAGTTCGAACCCCGCGCTGTGCTACTCTTCTCAAACGACACAGGCACTTTTTCCGCCTAGTGTTCGATGGCATAAGGATACCTATGACTTCGGTCATATCTGTTCTTTTTTAAAAAACAAAAAAATGTATCGTTTAACAAAAATAATAAAAAAATATAAAATAACCAATAGTGAGTGCTCAACACTTTAAGTTTGAAAAAAAATTACAACAAAAATATTTAGAATGAAATGTGTATCAAATCGTAAAAAACAAATGTTACCAACATGATATGGGGCCGTCCACAGGTGTGCAGTCTGCCCGACGCAAAAAAATATAAACACAATATACAAATCATTCACAAAATAAAGTATATCTACACAAATCTTCAAAAAGCATGGGGTAAAAATCATAGAAATAGTATAAAAAAACAATAATCAATTAAAAAGCAGTTTTGAAAAGGTCTTCTAATGTCCTCGAAAGATACGCAGGATCCCACTTCAATGTTCGGATAGTCGGAAGTGCGTTTTCAGGCATTCCTTGTAGGTCAGCAAACTTACTCCAAATACGTGTATATCCGAGACCGCAGCGTACTTATTTTCGATACTGTGCAGTCTAGGTAAAGTAGAATTTGAAAAATAATTTGTTATATAATTTTGTCAGTTAAAAGTGTCTTGCAACCTGTTTATTGTTAACGGAACTTGAATGCTAATCAATTTCAAGAGTTTCGGAAAATCGATCAATCCATTAACAACTTTATAAAGTATTAGGTGTTAACATAAGTTGTGTTCGTTTTTTTTCCAATTTAAAAATGAGCACCAAAAGTAAAACAAAATGGTAAACGTTATAACATACGTTATTCAAAAGAAAATTTTCTGTTCTACGAGATATTGTGCTTGCTTTTACGTTACATATATTATTTTATTTGATTACAAGCCTTCAAAATGGAATGGCAAGTAGACGAAAGTGAGCACTTTTGACACCTCCTTATGTTCGCGTTCAATCGAGGGAGTAAAGCTGCAAAATCTGCTCGCGATATTTGCAAAGTATACGGTGAAGATGCTATGAATGAAAGGACAGCTCATAGATGGTTTTTGCGTTTCAAAGACAGTAATTTCGACCTGAAAGACATGGAGCGTTCCGGACGACCAGTGGACTTCGATGAAGACCGCTTAAACCATATTATTCATGAAGATCTCCTTCAAACCACCGTATAAAACAATACAATCAAGTCGGCTAATGCCGATCAGAGGGACTTTTTAAATAAAATTTAGATAATAACGAATTAATATTTATATCATTCATATTCAGACCCCTTTTAAAATTGACGTGGCGCAAAAACCTATATTGGACTCTCTCCAGTGCACTGGAATGGACTGCATAATTGGAAGTCTTTACTTATAACCAAGGTTTCTTATTTACTTATAACCAAGGTGATGTAAAGAAATTTTATCTTGTTATACAATACATATTATTTTCTTTGTGAACTATAAAAAATTGGTTTCAAAAATATTATTATGCTGCTTCAACATTCTGTGAATGGTATTATATAAAAGGAGATTCATTCGATTGTTGGTTTAATGTATAGTGAGCCTTAAGAAAAATATTACTTCTAGAAAAAAAATGACTTATACAGGATGGACACTGAAAGACTGAAGGATTTGAACAAGTCATAACTTGTTCATTTTCAATCAAGTTCATTTTAAAAAATTCAAATGGTCCAAGCTTTACTACCCCTAGACACTCAGCAGCGCCTGCAGTACGCCATTCGATTTCAATACCTAGCCATAGATAACAACAACTTTTTGAACAACTTGTTAATGAGTGATGCGGCTCATTTTCATTTAAAAGGGTACATCAACAATCAAAACTGCAGATTTTGGGGTACTGAGAATCCCAGGGAATTACATCAGCATCAATTGCATCCTCAAAAATGCACTGTTTGGTGCGGTGTTGTGGCTGAAAGAGTTATCGGCGCCTATTTCTTTTAAAATGAGGAAGGTCAGCCAGAAAGAATCAACGGGACCCCGTATAGAATAATGCTTGAAATTTGTTTACGCCCAATGGTCGGAAATAATCAGGAGGTATGGTTCCAACAGGAAAAAGCTACTGCGCACACTGCCAGGGCGATGATGGACCTCCTGCGATAAATTTATTTCAGTGGCCACCCTATATTAGTTGTAAAATATAATGTTTATTTCAAGTAAAAAAGGTATTTTATTTTATTAAAATAAAAATTCAGACGGTTTTTAAAAACTGCGACGTATAAGAAAATTTAAAAAAGGTGGTTTCTACTCTAATGGCGTTTACTCTAAATATTTTAAAGTCGCTTTAAGTTTAATATTAAATATATAGTTATTACGAGTATATATGGAAAGAAAATACTCATGTTGAATTTAATTGAAAGTAGTACTTAATCATTCTATCCAATAAACTTTTTTTTAAACAGAGTACAATGACCTCTACCTTTTATTTTAATATCAAAAATGTTATTTAAAAACAAATCTGCTTTTATTGAAAACATTTATTCAGTCTAAAATAAATAAACTCTCAGTAAGCTTTATTATGTAAACTAAAAACCTCAGAAATTTCCGCTAGGTGCCGTTTCAAAAAGTGTGTACACACGAATGTGGGTTGGGGGAATTTATGAAAATCCAGAATTGAAGTCTTGCAACACCTTTAGACATATTGAATTGACAGACAATTATTCTTATTTGTGAGAGAAAGCTTTAGGTAATTTATTAAGTATCGTATCGAAAATTGGATTGAATCTAAGTCCTCTATATACAAATCGTAATATACATAGGCCAAAGATCGTACGACGGTTGTCGCCAAAGAAAGAATACGAGAATTGAATTTTGAATACAAGAGAACGAGAGAGGAATACTTGGATTCTCTCCGAAAGAAATTCGAAGTTTGAACCTCGGTGGGTCCGTGATACTGAACGAATTTTAAATACCTAACTAACAATTTTTGAACCGGTGTAAAAGGGAACGATGTATAAATGATATATTGTATATATAAACAAATTTTACATTTATGAATATATATTTTCATAAATGTAGAATTTCTTTTACTTCCGTGAATATTTCACGGGTTGCAACTAGTATACTATATTGTAAAACTCACAGCACATGTTTTTTTATTCAAACACAGGAACTGCATGATCTGGGCAGTACCTGATTAATGCGAACAAAATGACAATCTCTTGCTGGAAATACGTGGCATACTCAATGGTCTAGACATGGAAATTAATTAATAAATCTCCCCTCGTTTGCATAGTTTCGTTCAATGCTGTGGATTAAAACTACTGTATTTTTCCACTATTCTCCTACAGTACGAATGATTGTGACGGTATGCAAAGCCTCCTGGAAAATGCATGTTAGCTGGCGTCGCTTGGTATCCTAAGGGTTTCGCTCTATTCTAAGTTCTTCAATGATTGATTGGTTGGTTTTTCTGACTTTCCTGGAAATACGCAGGAGTAATGTCCAACACCTTATCTCAAAGACATCAGTATCGTTCATGTATCTTGATTGTTCATGTATTTTATTAAACATATTCAAAGGAAAGACAAGCTTGGGTTTTAATTTTGATATATTCTTCGATCTTTCAAAAGTTACCTATAAGCAAATCATATATAATTGAGGAACTTTTCCATCTATAGATCGATTGTAAAACTTTTGACTTTTAATCAGTTAAAACTTTAAATTTTCGAGAAATGACATTTTTTTAAATTATTTTTTTTATATTGACTACAATTGCAAAGTGACTTTTATTTGGTAGCACAAATCATCCCAGTTTGGGTAGGTTGCCTATTAAATAAAAAGAACTTCAGTATGAATTTGGAAAGTGTTTTCATGGAAAATAGGTTAAGTTAAACGAAGTTATTCAATCGAATGGACTATAAATAAAATACCTTGTTTCACATAAAATTCAAAAGTGGTTAACTCAAACCACCACGTTCTTTAGGCCGTATAACTAAAACAAACATTTCGGATAACGTGAACCACCCGACAAAGGGGTATACGAATTTCAGTAAAGTTGAACCTCATTTGTGGTTTAACACCTTCTGAGACCCCTCGATTAATGGAGGGCAGTTTGCTTATCTGCTTTTAAAAACTTTTTGGACCCTCGCACGGACATGTTTTAACATATTATATTGGGATAGGCAAGGGATCCTTTGAAAACTGTCAAACTTCTGAATAATCCATTTCAATAGATGACATTTTTTATTACATTATATATGTATAAAACGAACTAATTGGAGAATTCCCATACAAGTATTCGAATAAAAAGTTTGAATATTTTCAAACCATGTCAAAAAACATTACCTTAGATAATGTTTTTTGGCATAGTCTTGAGGTTGAAGGCTGCAATATTTTTTACACACCATTTACTCACATGCATTACATTACACTGCAATATTTAGCCAACTTAACATGGTGACAATCCCTTACAACATTTGACACTAAGTATTTGATTCTTTAATATTTTTACTTTCAAATAATTTTATTTGTTTTAAAATGAGACTCTTAATTGACACAAAAGTTTGAAAAAATATAGTAAAAATATGTTTTATGATATTTTCAGAATTACTATCCAAATAAATATTTCATAAAAGTTCTTGTTTTTTTACAGAATTTTCAGGCTTCGTAATGGTGACATTCATTTAACCATTTTTGCTTATATCGATCCCCCGTTTCACGTTCTTGAACATTCTAATTTCACTTTCGTTGTATTCAGTACAACCTAAATAAATACAACCTTAAGTACAACTTTTAAATAAATAAATTCACTAAAAACCTTGTGGAATAATTGTTTTGTGGCAATCTCTTTCAGCCAACCATAAATATGTTTAAGAGCCCTTGAATAAAAACCACACTGGAATTAATTTAAATAAATCTAGATTCCAACGGGAATCCAACTTGCGATCTCCGGGTTTAAAGACAAGCACCGAACCAACATGCCCACGGATGTTGAATACTTCCTCATCAAATCTCAGACAGCCGGAACATAATATTTAATAACATAAATAATACGATTATAAGTAACAAGTACTTTGATATCTTAAACAGCTAAATTGAAACTATTTGGTTACGAGTAATTGGTAATTCAAACAAATATTTAAAGCATAAATGATAATATTTATAAATATCAATGATGAGGCTTTGCTTTCTAACATTTTAGGGTGGTTACGTTTAAATACATAACTCTTGATGTTTTAATATCATTTACCTTCATTGAGTTACTTTGACATGAAACTGGGGTTTCCTTTTTCTTTCTATTGCTGAAAAAACGTACATATATATGTCATTAGTATTTATTCATTTAATTAACGACACAAGAGTGTCTTTATATACAAATGAACATGTGACAGGTTATACCAGTACTTAAAATTAATGACAAATGATACAAAACTTTATATTAAACTAACATGAAGATACGAAAAGCAGTAGTAATAATAAATTACAGTCATTGTTTTAAAATTATTTAATAACTATATGTATATTTAAGTTCAATATATGTTTTGTATGTATATCACAAAATATTACCAAACTTCATCAAGCAGACTTACGTAATTGTCGAAGACTTATTTTATAGAGGTAAAGAACTCAGATTTGTTTTTAGTGGAATAACGCATACATAGAACAAATATTGGATTTTTTGAGAATTTTGTGGGAATTTTATGGATAGATATTGAGATATAGAAAATACATGGCTTCATTAGTAGAACGAGATGCAAGTTGCTTTGCAGAATTAAAACCTTCATACATGTTGATGCAGGGTTACTCAACTCCAGAGGCGAAGTATTGTCCTTAATGTTTTGTTTATCCGATATGTCCGTTTTTTGTCATTTTGTGTTTATTCTCTCAATTTATAGAAAATATTTCTCAGCATGTTGTGGCAAAACTTGGTGTCAGTCATTATCCAAATAAAAGATATATTGTTTGAAAAAAAAAATGCTTACTTTTACTGATTTTAACAGCTTATCAAAGTTAATATTGCTTCCCCTGTAAACTGAGGTAAAACGGACATATCAACTTCTGCCATAACGCATACAAAACTTTATATTTAACTTACATGAAGATACAAAAATCAGTAGTAATAATAAATTATAGTCATTGTTTTAAATTGTTTAATAATTTAAGACATTAACACCATGGAGGTTTAAAGACATTGTAATTGGTTAAGTCAAACACCATTTATTCCACTTTATCGATGCAGTCCTACCGGTTTCAAGGTTTTCACATCATCGGTTATACCATGATATAAAATGGAATAAACAGTGTTGGAATAAACAAATTACAACGTGAATATATATTTCTAAAGTTTCTTTTAACCCTTCCCTTACGGTGATAAAAATAATACGCGTGCTCCGGTGTTGGGTAGTGAGTACGCAATCAAAAATTAGCGATTTTAAATCGGAAAAATAAGAACATTCATAGATAGTCCCCTTAGTTAATTATAATTGAAGTTAAAAATTATAATAATTGAGATTTATTTGCTGAAAACATTAAAAAACCATCTGAAAACATTAAAAAACGCTCACGGAACGGGCGTACGTCTAACCTATTTGCAAGCCTAGAAGCTACTAGTGGCGCGGAACGTCAGTCGCATACCCCGGCGCTTACGCTTATGCTTGCGACGTTGAGACAATTCAGCTCCTCGCAATTCAGTCTAGTATGCAAGAGTGAGATGCAAATATAGTGTCGCGCTTCCCGCATACTATTCACCTATTGTCAAGACGAGGCACTCGCAGCGTTTAAATGCGAATTTATTTTCGATCTTTACAAAACACCTCGATGTGGTCGATAAATTCTGATTATTATTAATATTATTTTTTAAATCAATGCGTAAATATATTATGGAGGAATACCTAAAATCTTAACCTTGTATTTATTATATTTATAAAGATATTGATGGTGTAGAAGATACCCAACACAGGGAAGGAAAGGTTAATAGTGTTTTTTCAATGACTAGAGTATTAGTACGTGTGGTAAATTGGTTGACTAAAACAGGAGTTCTTAGTTAGTTGACCAACAGTTCTATGGTATAATGTTGCTATGTTATTAATAATATATTATTTATCATGCAAAAAATGAGAATAAATAATTAAAAATATAATTAAACTCAAATAAAAGAACTTGTGGCGGTCGTCGCACACTCAGTCGCACACTTGGAACACTGTGGGCGTCCATACACACGGTCAATGACCAATGAAGTGACCTTGGCATTCCTCGACAAATCTAAATAAACAAGTCCAAAGTTCACACGCCGGCCATTCAACCCATAGCCCGGAGTGGACCGCATTCCATACTAGAGCGAGAACGCACCACACTTGTCTCGCCAGTTCCGTATTTGAATGATACCTACATACAACATTAATCGTTTTTGCATTCGCAGGAACGAGACGTAGGCATATCGCGAGCGCATTCCCGCGCACATTCTAAAATGATATAAATACCTACGTTACTAATAAAAACTCTCTCTTTTCGCATTGCGATCTAACGAGTTTTATTTATCAACAAATCATCATCATCTCTTCCCTTAAGGACCGAGCTCCTAAAAACTAAATGAAGTTTTATATACGCAATATCGGGACTATTGCGTTTAATTCTAATTTTATTTAATACTCGTCATTAATTTTATGCATGGCTTGAGCTGAAAACTAAATTCAAACATAGCATGTCAGATAAACAGCGTTTAGAGCAAGAAAAAGAAATACTTTGATGTTGGAGCTCGATGTTTTCAAAATCTAAATAAACGTTCATACATCAAATGCTTAAATTTCAAACACATATATCATCAACAACACTCAACATGACGTCTCAGCTTTTAAAATGCTCTCTGATTTGGTTTACCGAGAAAAATTTAAGTGCTCTTGTCAACATATTTTTTATTTGACTTAAAACAGTGTAAAAAGCGAAAGGTTTTTTTGTGGTTTCTTTCAAACTGAATGAAATATAGTACAATGATTTATATAACCGAGTAATGGAATATTTCAGGTACAATCACAATAATAAATATTTATATTCATTATCATGTAAACAATAAATTTAATATCAACAAATGGTTGATTTAATGAAATAAATCTTAGAATTATTTATTATTTGAAACCTAAATATCATTGTTTTATTTGAAAACAGGTTGTTATGTTCGTAGAAATAAATGCTTTAGCTGACTGACTTCAATATATTATGTTCTTGCATTTTGAATTATTTACGGCCTTCGTCAGAACTCTTACCTTCTCGTTAATATAACTCTGAAATACTTAAAAGGTACACATCGTGTATGTTCGTAGAAGTTAAAGTTGATAGTGCATATTGTATTGAATAAAACTTTATTTGTTTACAGTTCAACCTGTAGAATATATTGACACAGCAATTATCTCTTTTAACTAATCAGAAAGGTGTTAAAGGGAGCATAAGGTACTCGTAAAACCAGGTTTGAACACTTTAAAAAAATGTGAGTATCATAGGTAAAAGAACCCATAACTCTTAGGTCGGAAGACACGCGTCTTACCACCTAGGACACATGTATCGTATTCTTATTAAGAAGACAGTTGAAGGATCAAACCCCATTTGTTAAACTCTTTACCTGCAATTTTATGTAGTGGGATTTTTAACTAAATATTTTTGTGAAGAATGAATTTAACTTAATTATAATAAAAGCAATCATTATATCGCACCGTTTCGAGAACAGTCTATTTTCAAGAGCGCTCTTATTAATTAATTTTTGTTTATTCAACACTTTTATTGCAAATACTACACTTTTATTGCTTATCGCCAGGCGACAATATTTTTTAGCCAACCAGACAAAAGTATTATAAATAAAGCATGTTACATGGTTGCGAAAAACATTCAAATTGAATCCATCCCCACGAAATCCATGAACACATGCATACGTGAGCATATGCCTATAAACCCCACAAAAACGGACAATTACCCGAACATTCCTTTACATATAAAGTGAGATGTCATTAATCAAAGGAAAAGGAAGGGATGGTGGAGAGGAAATGAAAAAGAATCAGGAATGAAATACGTTATGTTACTGACTAGAAATTAGGAGTTTTTTTGTTATTGAAATTCGAAACCACTATTAAATAAAATTTAAAATATTACGAAATAAATATATTTGAGTGTAAGGATAGGAAGAAAGAGGCTGCCGCCATTAAATAAGGCATGTTAGTTTCATACATCTGCATATGTTTAGAGAATCCCATCTGAAAAGAAATCTTACCAAGGAAGATGAACTGCAAGAAATCTTCCTTGATATGTGATAGACACATTCGACTTAAGGTGTAGTGGAATTTATGTGTGTAGTGCTCATATATATTCTTACCCTTAACAGTAGCTTATCCAGACTGTCAGATCGTCCCCTTCTATATGTAATGATGTCAAATAAAACAGTTGTGAATACAAAATTTAAAAAATGTTTTTTATCAAAAATTCATAAACATCACACGACAAAGTGAAACAAACTTATTTTATAAGATTCAAGAAGTCTTTCTCCATAATTTAACAATAATCGTTGGATTATCCCATCGACAATGTTAACACAGCATCCCACACGACACATTATTATCTCCCAGATCCTTGACGCAGCCTCCTTGAATATTGAACAGTCTGCAGCAAACATTAGTCTGGGAACAAAGGCTCGGTCAACACTTGGCTATCTGCAGAGCTACCTGAACCTGTCGTCTTTGTCATTAGCTGTAATCACTGGGCTGTTATCAGTGACAAAGGTTGAGGATCCATGCTTGTAGTGTCAGCATATTCTCTAGTGATTTATTTAACACTGTTCCTCTTCTACTTCAAGAAGTGTTCATGTTTCCCTTCAACCTTAAGTTACTGTTCAGTAAATTTTCCAAAACATTACTAAATTCTTGGATTTAATAACATTCAAATTTATATCATACATACGCTAGTTCATTCTATTTCAATCTTTTTAGTCTTGCGAATCCCCCCTCTCCCTTCCCGATACTCCAGCAAAACTCAATATGTTGATGCATGTGTACATGATCGCAAAATGTTGCACTTGCACAAATACGATAAGTTTTATCAAGAAATGCTAGTTTACGTCAATATCAGGGCAGTTAAATAGTTTGAACTTGCCACGAGTATCTATACGAGCGAACGTGCTTGCTTTTTTAATTCTGAAATGTGTTGTTTTCCTTTCTTACACTTAGTTTTTTTTTACTTTCGCAGCCCTCCTACATTTCACCGTGGGGGTCGCGCAGTTTTAAGGCATATGTCGTCTAGTTGATAGAACGCCTGACTTTCGATCCGGGAGTTTGCATTTCAATTCCAGCTGATTGTCAAGGTTGTTGTAAAACGTTTGCTCTCTGATGATGATTTGAAGCTTATTAAACACATTTTTGTTTGGTTGGATGAAATTCCTACGTTGCTATAAACATGCCAATCATTTATCACTTTGAAATAACGTTATATGGAAAATAATTACTAATTAAATATAAGTTTATTCTGGCCAGTGTTCAGAATGTTCTAATACAAAAATCCTCTTTTGTATCAGTTTTCAGAAAAAATAAAACTTTTTGATAACTGAACAAAATATATAAAATCAAAAGTTTCGGGTTTAACCATGTAGCACTCCAAATAACAATATTCAACAATAAATTACATTTTCATTTCACTAATTACACTTTATCACCACGACACATGATTCTGCCTGACATCTCAAAAAACATCAGATGAAATTTTTCGGATTTATTATATGGTAAGAGCAATGTTCAGGTCTAACTGGTATAATTTTTTATGAAATGCGTGTTTGGTCAATGGATCCATAAATAATATTTAAATATATTCAAATATTTACGTGCAATTAAAATAAAGATAATTTTATGTTAAAAAATACATATAAACGTAAAATTTTACAATAAAAAAAGATGAAATTGATAAAATATATTCGTCGTTTTTCTGCAAAAAGCATTTAAGTCCAAATATTGAGTTTTGAGATAAATGCAATTTAAGTTTTGAAAGGCGATGTAAAATCAAGTTTTTAATAAAATAAAATGCATACAGATGTTATTTAATGACAGTTTAATTATTTATTAGAATGACTACAAAAAAAATTAGTAACTTAAAAACATATTACATAAAAATTTAAAATACGTACACCTGTTTTGGACTTAATGCTTTCTTGGTGAAAATTTTCATAACGGCGAAACCATATAACTTTAAGACATAAATGTTTTTTCCATGTGTAGATATTTTCATTTTAAGTAAAATGTCATTAAAAAGTCATTTTAAGCGAAAATGGACTTACATGCTTTTCGCAGAACAACGACGATATATAATTACGGTAGTATGGAACTGGACCAAATTTTAAAGCTATTAATATTTTATGGGGGTGAAACAATCAGGTGAATCAGCAATGCGGATTGTTGAAAATTGAAATTTATACTTTGCAATCTTTGAAAACTTTTTTCTATGTCTTATTTCTGGCTGATGGATAAAACAAAAATCATTTTCAATTTTCCTAGATAATATGTACATTTTTTTGAAAGCACCCGTTATTATTTATTTCACCCACGGTTGATACCGAAATATATCATGTATTATTTTACACAATCAACTTGGAGGTAGAAGCTGTCAAAATGGATGTAGCATCATATTAAGCGTGTATAAGCAATCAGTCAATCCGTGGACTGAAATAAAAATGAACAATAATAAATCTTTTCACAGCAAATGTGAGGAAAAAACATTATTTCTCATAAACCAAGTTATTTAAAGAAGATCCATAAATAACTTGCTTCATCTAATATCAAGATTATAAGGTGCTGACCATCACATAATTTTCATTCTGGAATAAGCAGAAACATCGCAAGTCTTTATTAAAATTTCTAACGGTAAAATTTGCGAGTTGTTAAAATTTCTAATAGTAAAATTAGCCTGTTGTTAAAATTTCTAATAGTAAAAGTAGCCTGTTGTTAAAATTTCTAATAGTAAAAGTAGCCTGTTGTTAAAATTTCTAATAGTTGATTGTTAATCAAACCTGTTGTTGATTTACATTTTTTTTGTTAAGTGTACCTAAAAATTATTTATGGTATTTATTAAACAATATTAAGATTATTTTCAATACTGTATTGAAAAACGAAGCAATTTAAGGCAACAGTATGTGCACACGGAAAGACATTGTTGAATGATATTTCCAATATATTATTTACATATTATTTGTATTAAAGGTATATTAATACCGTGGAGGCATAAAGACATTGTAATTTATTTTGTCAATCACTGTTTATTCCAATTTATATAATTCTAACTATATTACCCTACCGTTTGAAGCGTGCATATCGGTACCAATTCGAACAAAATTACGTCTTAATTGTGCTCCCCCGATGTTGAGGTGAATGTCTTGAAACCGGTAGGGTTTTACCGTTATATAAAGTGGAACAAATAGTGTTTGATTAAATAATGTACAATGAATTTTCCGTTATTGATTTCATCCATAACTTAGTGGATAAATTGAACATTAGCTGCTTACTGAACTTTGAAGTTATAATTGAGCGACTCGTATTTCCCAAAGAAGCAATCATTGTTCCTGTTGTTATTATTTATAGATAAACCATATAAGCGTTCAAGAGGAGAGTTTGCTCTCTAAATGGCACTGTTGAAATTGTTATTTTATTATTGCTGCAATATATGTATACCCATTTATTTATTTTTTCCTTACAATGCATTTTATTTTATGTACTCCTAGTTAGGTTAAAACTGTACCAAATGTAAAATAAACAAATTTAATATTTCTTCCGTATACTTTATATCCATCCATCATCTCATAAATTTCCTTCAGTTTTTCTTAACCTTTCCCTTCCTCTGCTAAAAAAAGTCTGCGCGTTCTGGTGCTGTGTATTCAATACACATCAATACACATGCAAAAATGAGCGATTTAAAATCGGAAAAATAAGATATTCATAGCCGATCGCTTAAATTAATAAAATTTGAAGTAAAAAATGATAATAATTAAAATTTAATTGCTGAAAACATGAAAAAAACATCGGCCGACGTTCACAACACTGTACTGAAGCGAGAGAACCGAGCGACCTGAGATTCTATATCTTGCGTTCCCATATACCGAAGTAAAGTTAGAGTGAGACGTGAATAGCGTCGTTTCCTCACCCATAGCGGTTTTTTAGAATTAATATACTTACGCCACACACTGGCACACGTTTGATTATATTGGTGAATTTATTCCCGATTTTCACAAAATGTCTGTGATGGGGCCGATAAGTGCTAATTATTATTAATATTATTTTTTCATTCAATGCGTAAATGTATAACGGAGGAATACGTAAAATCTGAACCCAGTTTTTATTATATTTATATAGATATTCAAGTTTTTAGAAGCAATGTGTACTAGTTACACATCACAGGGAAGGAAGAGTTAAACTCTACTATCTTTCTTTTAAACTCCTTACGGAAGATGTCGACAGTAAAATTCTAATTAAGTAGCCAAAATGTGTCATAGTCACACAAACAAGACATGCACTCGAAAATTCATACATTCAATAATATTATGACTACACTTAAAACAATTAAGTAATTTTCATAAATATATTGATATACTATATAAAACCATCAAAGGCCAACATAATCATAAAGCCATGTCCCTATTGAAGTTGGTAGAGAGAACAGATCTCCACTTAATTCTATATTTTGCTACTCTTATTTCCAAACTCCTTGTCATCTTCTATTATAAAGAACGTTGTCACTCTTTCATCTTATAAAATTTGATTAATTAGGGGGTTCACATCTTTCTAGATTTTTTTAAATACAGTTTACCTTACATGCTACTCGTATAGATTTGTGTGAGCTCTTGAGTGTAGTGTTTTTTGTTGTTTTATATTTATATTTTTGTATAATGTTTTTTTTTGCTTTATGATTGTGTGCGGTATATTGTGGGATGAATGTTTTGGTCTGTCTGGAGTGATGAAGTGTGAGGAGTTTGATTTCGCATGATGTATACATATGTTATTAAGTGTCGCTGTTTGTCAGGCTGGTGAGAATGTGCAACGGGGTTTTACATAATCCAAAATCGGAAAGAAGTATCGATTTATTTTTTCATGTTGTATGTTCTCAGTGAGATACAGGCAAAAGCCTAATTTACTCGGGACACGACAAATGAAAAACAACAAACCCAGTTCCATTAAAATTGTGTGTCCGAATTAAATTACCCGTTGTTTTTTCACAAATTGCGTATATTTCTTGTCATGTATAAAATGAAATTTAAAAAAATAAATAAAAATAGATTGTCTTTGTAAATCTTTCATTACTCATTCTTTCTACGTAGCCAAACCACTTCAACATTTTTTTTTCTCTTAAGCATTATAGTTTCTATTTAATCAGCATTTTCCCTAGTTTCTCCATCACTATTCTATTATTTTTTTTTCCACACACTATACACAACGCTCTCATTTCTATCGCCTTTATCTTACTTTCATCGTATTTTGGCCACATCCAAATTTCACTCATCTATACTAATAGTGAGACCAATATTCCATTATAAGCAGCATTATTTGCTTCAGTGGAAATGATCCGGTGGGTTAACACATTACCTATTTACTCTTTTGTCTGTTGCTATCTAATATCGCGCAACCATCAGATGAAACATTTACTCAATATTATCTTAGCCAATTATGTGTTCAGGTGTCTTAGAAAATAGAAATTTGATTTTAACCACTTTGGAGGTTTTAAATAGTGTAACACTGCTTTATGTACACATATGGTATAATCATATCGTCCCTTGTGGGATAGGCAGAGAGAAGAGATTCCCAAACTGTTTTATCTAAGCATATAATTTTTCTCTCCTCCACATTTATGCATCTTATCATGAATCGTCTCCTATTATTCATACTCTCATATTACCTTATTTTAACCTTTCCTTCCCTGTGTTGGGTATCTTCTACACGTTGCTTCTAATAACCATCAATATCTCTATAAATATAATAAATACAAGGTTAAGATTTTAGGTATTCCTCCATAATGTATTAACGCATTGATTTAAAAAATAATAATCAGAATTTATCGACTACATCGAGGTGTTTTGTAAAGATCGAAAACAAATTCGCATTTAAACGCGGCGAGTGCCTCGTCTTGACGATAGGTGAATAGTATGCGGGAAGCGCGACACTATATTCGCATCTCACTCTTGCATACTAGACTGAATTGCGAGGAGCTGAATTGTCTCAACGTCGCAAGCAAAGGCGTATGCGCCGGGGTATGCGACTGACGTTCCGCGCCACTAGTTGCCTCGAGGCTTGCAAATAGGTTAGACGTACGCCCGTTCCGTGAGCGTTTTTTAATGTTTTCAGATGGTTTTTTAATGTTTTCAGCAAATAAATCTCAATTATTATAATTTTTAACTTTAATTATAATTAATTAAGGAGATTATCTATGAATGTTCTTATTTTTCCGATTTAATATCGCTAATTTTTTATTGCGTACTCACTACCCAACACCGTAACACGCGTATTATTTTTATCACCGTAAGGGAAGGGTTAAAATCGGTTATTCTACGCACATTTTGTACTTCGGACTTATATACTCGCTTTGTATTATTTTCGTAGTTCATTATCTCCATATGTAACTGCTTAACGTAACATTGATTAAATTAAAAAAACACAGAAACATAAAACGAAATAACTGAAAGCAACGTTTTTTTATTATGTCGATACATGGTTTGGTTTTTTATTATGTCGATATATGGTTTGGTTTTTTATTATGTCGATATATGATTTGGACTTTTATTATGTCGATATATGGTTTGGTTTTTTGAACACAAAATAACTTTATGATAAAGCTTCTAAAATACAGAAACAGTGATTATACGATGTGTTACAATAGAAATTATGCAGGATCCCACAGATTTGCTGGACAAATTTGAAATTCCATTTAAGCAAAGCAGAGAAATCCCTTGCCCACGAGAAACTAATTTCAACTTTGGACCAAAACAAATAAAATGCTAAAGCGACGATTAAAATGGGAAAATTTTCGTCCAAGAAAATTATTAAATATTTCACTAGCAGAATATCAATTTTATAATCTGAAATTCAACCAAGTATATATAATTATTATTTTATTCTTAATTTAGAAACACTCATTATTTTTAACGTGATAAAAATAGACTTTATACTTGATAATTGTGTGCATTCTTCTAACATAAAGTGCAGTTCAATAAATCCGAATTGATGATTCTAATATATTGAAAAGCAAAACTGTCTTTGGCATAACTGTCTTTGGCATAACTGTATTGGGCGTAACAAGAGTCTTCTTACTAGGAATGCTAAGTTACAGATCTTTAGAGAGTGGAAGATCTCATCGATTAGGTGTCCACTTTTTTTGTTTGCTCAGGGGTAATTTAATTAACCCATCCGTCCTGAACAGTCATGGTTTGGATGTCCCGATTAATTATTTGAGACAACGCACCCATAGATTGTTCTATAAATCTATAAGTCGAACCAACCACCCTTTCAAAATGCCGTTTCCTGAAGGAACTGAGTGACACATGAAACCCGACGTGTTTCATGTGTCACTCAGCTACTTCAGGAAAAATCTATTGAATTTAGTGTGATACTTGAAATAATTTATTTTTTTATACTATTTAACATGCTACATTTTTGTCATAATGTTTTAATGTAACAAACACATTTTTACTATTGTCGTTATCAACTAAATATTAAATTTTTTAATTGTTTAATACATTTTTATTTTTGTTATGTTCGATCCTTGTACGAATAAGGAAAACTATTAATGTGCAAAAAAACTGAAAAAATAAATGAATATATGGAGTTGAAAAAAAATATCTTAAGTACAGAACACACAGTTCATCATTGCACGTATTGGCAATACTATCGCACTTGAAGAGGCAAGAACACTCAAACATTGATCACCGCGTGCCAGAATTATTACTAGAACGGAACCTTTTTTTTTTTTTCAAACCATTGGCAATCGAACCCAAAAGTCTCGAGTGGGATTCAATTTTTTAGGCCATGGAGGTTGGCCATTTTGACCTTTTTTATTTGACTTCTTCAAACCGGGTTTTTTCATTCACAAAAATAATTTATTTTCTTAAAATAAAGAAAGCTAAATTTAAAAAATCGTTATTAAATTTTATTTTTTTTGTTGTAAAATTTTACGGACTCAATACCATATAATTTTACGGACTCAATACCATATAATCTTACGGACTCGATACCATATAATTTTACGGACTCAATACCATATAATTTTACGGACTCAATACCATATAATTTTACGGACTCAATACAATATAATTCTACGGACTCAATACCATATAATTTTACGGACTTAATACCAGATACTTTTCCTTCAAACCAACCATTAATTTGTTTTAAAACCAGTTTGTAAAAAAAAATATCCTGTTTTTTATGGCCCACCATAATCAAAACCGAAATTTCCAAGAAGGAAACAAACGGTATACCATTAAGACTACGGATATGATGTTGATGAAGAGTTTTTATAGGGAAATAAATTCTAAGAATCCTTTTACATGACTTTAAATATCAATATAGAAATATACATGATGAAAGCATCTTGTTGTGGAAGCTTAATTTTGTTTGTCATTAAAATTCGCTATCGCAAACAGAAGCGCGTAGGTACTAAACCAATATACACAAAGCTTTCCTCCATTCACATGATAAACTATCTACCTGAATCTCAAGGGATTGCCTTTCATATCAATATGTTCCAAAATAAATATCGTAACCCCTAAAGTGTAAATTTGATGGCAGGAACGAAAACCTGAAAGCGCGTTTTGTCTTAATTTATTGGACTATTAAGAAAAATTATTTAATGACATTTGTGTATGTGTGGTGTTTAAAAACTAATGTTTATGCATGGACATAATTTTACATCCTGTTTTGTCCCTTCCGTCAAATGTCACATTATTGGTAACGCATTTTTTTTTTGGAATGTATTGAGAAAAAAAAACGTAAATTAACAAAGCCATTTTGCGAAATTATTTTAATCTAGTTAATAATTTCGATAGATAAATATTTTTCATCCCCTCCCCCCCCTCCCTCACAATAGATTATCATCGATTTATCACCCCCCTCACATAAAAGATTATTTAAAAAAAATATCGAATTCAATAAATATAGCTAAGCGTGATAATTTTCAAATTTATCAACTGATAAAGCGTGTAAAAATCTTTTGAACAATGTTTCCGACAAAAACATTTTGAAATAAAAAAAAAAACAAAGTAAATACTTGCGTATCCTTAAGTTATGCCTCATCAAACAAGGCTATACCCGGTGGATTACAAAAAATGGCCATCCCACACCTTTACAAATGTTTAATTTCTATCTCGAATCATAAATTGCTCTTTTTCACCTTTGTTTTTAAACTACGCAAAATGTGTTCAACATTGTGTACCTGAAATATATTTATCATTAAATTTGAAAAGGACACTCTTTGAAAATGTTTTCTCTTTATTTTTAAACAAAAATCTACATGCGACAAAAACAAACAATGGAAATATTTTGAAAGTGGTCTGAAATTTAATTGAAAACGAAAACAAACAAACCGTCTCATTACCATTTGACATTAATACTATCCATTTTTTTTTTCTTTTTTAGATTATTACGAGTACAAGGATTAAACCCCATGTTGTATCGCGTAATAACGCGTTCAGCTTCTGCGCAGATCACCGGTTCGAATCCCATAATATGGTACTCCCTTCGAATACTAGGATATACCCGTTCACTCTTTTCATTTTTAAACAATGCGACAAAAACAAACAATGGAAATATTTTGAAAGTGATCTGAAATTTAATTGAAAACAAAAACAAACAAACCGTCTCGCTACCATTTGACATTTATACTAACCATTTTTTTTTTCATTTTTAGATTATTACAAGGATTGAACCCCATGTTGATCGCGTAATAACGCGTTCAGCTTCTGCGCAGATCACAGGTTCGAATCCCACGTTACGGCACTCCCCTCGAATACGAGCATAAACTCGTTTACTCTTCGGGGGTATAAGTATACCTATGACTTTAGTCATTTGTATTTTTTTCTAAAATGTGTTTTTTTTTTAATATAAACACACATTTGTTAAATGTGTAAATATGAAGGGAAAAAAGGACACCGTGAATTTTTATTTTATTTTGATCCATATCAAGAACTCCTCCTCCGTGGCGTGGTGGTAAGATACTTGTCTGCCGATCCGGAGGTTGCGGGTTCGATCTCCGCTGGAACCCAGATTTTTTAAAAATAGGATTCCAGTATGGTTAACACTTAGGGCCTATAAAAACATCGTTTTGGTTGGTTGGAAAAGATTGCCACATGACAATAAACTCACCAGGTTAAAGAAAAAAAAAATTATAATAAGAATCAAACACGACCCCTAGAGGTTGAAATCAACGAAGACAACGAAGGATGTTAAATAATTATTTAATAAGCGCAATTCATGTCCAGTTAATAATTATGGCATCGTTGGCGACTTGGTCTTGAATAAGTTTCATATGCAGGTATATTTGTACATAGTAAAAGTAATCATTGGAGCACTTCAGATTTATTTGATGAAATAGGACTATATTTATTCGCGTCGTTATTTCGAGATATTCTGTAAATTAAATTTGTTTGAATCGTGGTCAAAGAGTATTTTGAAACTTGGTGTTTGTTTTGAATCTTGGTGTTTGAAGGGACTTAGGTATTTCAAATATATTTATTTTCTTGTATTCTCATTGAAAGTATTTTTAACACCAACGAAAAATTTCGATTACTTAAAGACAATAGATTTAATAATATTTTTTTATGTTCTTGTTTCAGGTGTCTTCTCCATGTTGTACAATGTAAAAAGAGTAAGTCGAAATTTGCATGTTTTAAAAGTTTGTTAATAGTTTTTTTTACACGTCCATCGATCGCACGAGAGCCACCGAAACTATTGGGTGCTAACATAAGTTGTGTCTTGTACATCATTTGTAAGAAAATTTTCTGCTCTTCAAGATATTGTGTTTGATTTTACGTTACATATATTATTTTATTTGATTACAAGCCTTCAAAATGGAAAGTTAAGAAGACAACAGTGAGCATTTTGGACACCTCCTTCTGTTCACGTTCAATCGAGGGAATAAAGCTGCTCGCGATATTTGCGAAGTGTACGGTGAAGACGCTTTAAATGAAATGACAGCTTGTCGATGGTTTTTGCATTACAAAGACGGTAATTTTCGACCTAAAAGACATGGAGCGTTCAGGGCGAACAGTGGACTTCGATGAGGACCGCTTAAACCATATTATTCATAAAGATCCCCTTCAAACCACCGTAGAATTGGCTGAGCAGATGAATTGTAGTCGCATGACTGTATACTGCCATCTTAAATCAATGGGAAAAGTACAGAAGTTCGGCGCTTGGGTTCCATATGTTTTGAGTTAAAACAACCAAAACTAATTGTCGAACGTTGGAGGTGTCGAAAATGCTCACTTTCGTCTACTTGATATTCCATTTTGAAGGCTTGTAATCAAATAAAATAATATATGTAACGTAAAAGCAAACATCTTATAGAGCGAAAAAGTTTCTTTCGAATGACGTAAAACCTTTACAATTTTGTTTTACTTTTGGTGGTCATTTTTAATTTGGAAAAAAATGGACACAGCTTATGTTAACACCCAATACCACATTATAAAAGCATCAACTTTTAGTCCGTTTAATGCCTTGAATGTATCAGTCTCCACACCATAAATTTAAATAACGAGAGCTTGGATCAGTCGAGTCATGGTTTTTCTAAAATAATGTTTATTGTTCTATGAAACATTTTTACACACGGATTTTATCGGTGTGAATCAAAGTTGAATAACTCTTTTGTATAGTATATCCAAATCTTTGGGTTTTTTTCATAGCTCACACGGATTGTACTTATAAGTTAATAAAATAAGGGCTGTTAAATTAATGTACGTAAACATTATTTGGATTTTTTTTTAGAAATCGCCGTGAAAATTCAGCCTTAACTTAGGCATTTTTCAAACCCTTGAGTACACATTTCATAAAAGAAAATACACGATAATATGTTTAACGTCTATATAAATATTTGAAAAACACATTAATAAATTAATTTGATTCTCACCCTTAAGCACCAAAGGGTGGCACAGCGTGTTTGTGTTGTACAAGCCGAGAGGTGCTTAGTGCTTACTCAAGAAGGTAAGCACCTCCTTGGTGAGGGTACTTAAGCTGCCATCAAGCAAAATGAAGGCGTTATGGGTTCTTAATTATTCTGTAACAGCCTTAAGATTTACGATGTGTGTGCGACACGCTTTTAACTTTAGCGATTGTTTTTATATATGGTTAAGTTGCAATTTACTGTAGTTCGGAATATATTTCTTTTAAAAATCGTGAAGTCTGAAAACCTTAAAAAAATTGGACTCTCAAAATATTTAAAAAAGAAATTCGTGTAAAGAAATTTTAAAGTAACATCTTTCAGCAACGATTTGAGGGGAATATACAAAGTAGATCCAAATGAAAACATTAACAAACCCTACTTGAGATAGAGCTCGAGTTAAAAAGAAGTAGAGGGTGTTCGATGGATTGATGGGGTTCAAGAAGATCTTCGAGGGCAGAAAGTAAGTCTAAACCTAGTCCATAACAGAGAACTATACAAAGCAAAAACTAAAAAAGAACTAGGAAGATGATGACTCTTTGAAATTTTACAGTTATTCTTCTAAAATTTTATTTTTACTATGTCCTTGTAAGTTGTAGCAAAATACAAAAAAATCTTTTGTAAATTATATGAAAGAAAGCAAATAATTCAAATTTTAAAAAAGGCACCTGACACTTAATAATTAGGTAGGTTTTACGTATGTGTTAAGGAAAGGGTATTTCCCGTTTTATGGTACAATTTAAGTACTCCTCCATTTATCTCAAACGAATTGCATCATTGTAATGGAAATATTTTATTTTATGGCGGTAAGAAATTAATGTACCATATAGATAAACTTCTAACGGAGCGTAGTTTCAGCCTCTTGATCATAATCAAAGAAAGTGCATTGAAGTTTTCAGTAAGCTGCGATATGAGACCCTTCGCCATTGGTTATATTTGTTTAAAAATTTATCTAATGATATACCACAAAATAAAATTTATTTTCGTGTTTAAAATTTATCTTTTCATATTTTCCTCATTTAAAATATTAAAACTAATCATTTTGAAAATTTCTAAAATAATTGTAAACATTTCAAAGCCAAACGGCTTAACGAAAACTAAAATGTAAGTGCTTAATTAGAACCTCGATGTGTAAAATACCGCATTATGTCATTTATTTATTTTTTTTAAATTTTTTTAAATTGTAGGACTATTCAACGAAAAAAGACAATATTTACCCTGAAAAACTTGAAGAAAGCAAAGAGGTAGAATGATAAACAAACGTCGTGTGCTTAATCACAACCCTTGATGTGTAACCACAGCCATGTAAATATATACGGAGAGACCTCCCAAAGCTCCGGCAAAGCTTAAATATTTTGCTTAGATTCATCTTGTCAAAATATTAAATAAAAACATATCTTCTGTGAGCTACATTTCAATTTTAAGCTTTCAAATTGAATTATTATCGGAAACGGTGATTGCAATTTTTGGCCTGACATTTTTTTTTAATATTTACAAATTAAGTTTTTTTTAATAATTTTTGGCCAGCGTATCATAATGGAAAAATTATTTTTGTATATTAACATCGTGAATTGATAATTGGGAAAAAAATAATATCCATGTTACTTATTATAATTCCTCATATTCCTTCACCTTTTCCAGTCTTTGGCGAAATTTGCAAACATTTTGTTTTAGTAATTGTTTTAATATGGAATGAAACGATCAAGGATGAAAGTAAAACCAAGACTGATGTATTGAGTAAGATGAAGAAAGGTACTCTTACATGGTTTGGGCATGTAGAAAGAATGAATAAAAAAGACTTCCAAAACAATTTTATTGCGCAAATGAGAGTGGAATGCGTGGAAATGGAAGATCAAGGGCAGTACGGTTCGGTCTAATGAAGTATTTTGAATAAAAAAAATGTGCAAAGTCAGACAAATTGTAGGAGTTGTATCAGAAGGTTTATGGATATAAAAGAGATAAAGAATGTAGCAATATAGGAACGTCTGGAGCTCTGTCCTCTCTGGCTACCCCTGCAGGTAAACGTGATTGTTTTTAATGCTTAAAATATATTTTAGTACATTTTTTCCATTTTCGAAATTTGTTACGATATACTCGTATACTTGCACTTAGCGAATTGGATAAATTTGCGTAACTCTTGTCGGGTTGGTTGAAAATCAATTATCGAACGTTGATTTTTGTTGTTTTCACTCAAAACATGTGGAACCCAAGCGCCGAACTTCTGGAATTTTCCCATTGATTTAAGGTGACGGTGTACAGCCATGTCACTACAATTCATCTGCTCAGCCAATTCTACGGTGGGTTGAAGGGGATTTTCATGAATAATATGGTTTAAGCGGTCCTCATCGAAGTCCACTGGTCGTCCGGAACGCACCATGTATTTCAGGTCAAAATTACCATATTTGAAACGCAAAAACCATCGACGAGCTGCCCGTTCATTCATAGCATCTCCACCGTACACTTCGCAAATATCGCGAGCAGATTTGGCAGCTTTATTCCTTCGATTGAACGCGAACAGAAGAAGGTGTTGAAAATGATTTCTTTCGTCTACTTGACATTTCATTTTGAAGGCTTGTAATCAAATAAAATAATATATGTAACGTAACACAAGATCTCGTAGAGCAGAAAATTTTCTTTTGAATGACGTATGTTATAACCTTTACCATTTTGTTTTACTTTTGGTGCTCATTTTTAAATTTGAAAAAAACGGACACAACTTATGTTAACACCTAATATTTCATTGAAATTTTTACAAAATTTTAAATAATGTTTCTCTTAAATACCAAAAAAATTTTGAGAAAAAACTATAAAATAATACTTTGTTTAATTACCATAATGAATATTTATTTCATTTCACGAAATGTTTTAAAATAATTCCTAATTTGCTTTCAGTTAATATTTCTTCCAAAATGTTACCTTAATATGTTAATTTATTATTTTTGAAGAAAGCTCGCTTTTAATTTTGATATTAATGGCCAAGATTTGAATAATTTTCTTTTCATTTCGCACACAAATTGCTAAAACTGTTATTTATGACATTGCTAAGCTGTAAATACGAGTGTTTGAAACGATAAATTGCTTATTTGAAAACTGTAATGAAGTTATGTACGGACATAAATTTTATTTTTTACAAATTAATAACCATTCAATTCGCGGTTTTTGAAATAATTTATTAGCTATTTTCAAGAGATATTTTCGATACTGTAATCTACAATGATATTTCTACCTTTAAAATCAATCAAAATATTAAGGGATGTAATGATTTGTTTTTTTTTTAGATAAAGTTTTTTTTTAGCTTTTTTTAAACACCCTTCAGATTAAATGTGTATTTAAAGAACTTTTATATTTGACACTGACATTTAAATAGGATGTAGATATTTTTTGGAGAAATTGCTGTATTGAATTGAAAGCCGAAGTTTCGAAAACCTCCATCTTTAGGCATTGTCAGAAAACGTTACGAAATATGTTATCATACAATGTTCGGTAATGTTTTTTGTGATCACCCTGATGATGAAGGCTCCATTTTTTTCAAAACTTCAGCCTTCATTTAAGCCAACTTAATACGACATCAACTCCGAAAAAAAAGGAAAACTAAAATTATTTTCTTTTATCTTGTCAATTATGTTTTACCACTTTGAGTTGGTTTGGGCATGTAGAACGAATTAATGAAGTTTAATGCGAATGTAAGTGAAAAACACGATTGACGAATATGTAGGAAAGTATTTTAGGACCACGGGAATAACATTTTGTAATCTAACATATAAAATATCAGACAAAACTAAAGAGTTACATGCATACATTCATATTTATACGCCATGTCCCTTGCGGGGAAGGCAGAGAGAACCGATTTCTTTTTTTCTCTCCTTAAACACAACTTTCGCCTTTTCCACATTCATTCGTCTCGCCACGCACAATATTCTACTATTCATATTTCTCACTTAACCTTCTTTCAATATCTGGTCCATTTGATTCAATCATGTTTCTCTCGCTCAACCTCTTTCACGCACACCTTCTGCTTCTGACTTGTATACTCACTTAGTTATTCGTTTCTACAAATTTCCAAATTATGCTCGTTTCTTCATCTTACTTTAAACATTCATTTTATCTATGCGCTTGTTTCTAATGTATTCATTCCGCCTTCTTTCACTCATTGAAACACCACAAATATTTCTTTGTAATTTATTTTTAACAAACACTGTTTATTCCACTTTTTTGTGACGGTATAACCCTACCGGTTTCAAGGCTTTCACCTCATCTTCAGGGGAGCGCAAACAAGACTAAATGCTGTTCAAACTGGTACCGATATACACGCTTCAACGGTTGGAGGCTGGGGGGTGAGGAAGGCACGGGACAATTTCGACCAAGAGCGGAGAGATTTTGGGGAAATAACTGTTCAACAGATGTTCCGATCGGTATACTGACTTTGAAGTTTCTAGGGCCTCTAATCTGTCCAATTTATTTCCGTTACCACTAATATGTAAGAATTTGGCATCATCGATAGAAAAAGTATGATTCTCACGGTGAAAATGATTAGCCATTTCAGAATAAATTAGAGGATTTGTGTTCACGAAATCTCTTTTCAAAAGATCTTCCTGTGTTTCCCATATAGAAATTATCACAGTCAGCACATAAACGTTTAGCACAGTCAGCACATAAACCGTTACAAAAAAGTGGAATAAACAGTGTTTGTTAAAAATAAAATACAATGTCTTTAAACCTCCAAAGCGTTAATGCCTTAACTATAAACAACAAACAAATATTTCTTAGTTCGCGCATCTCCACAGCATTAACCTTACCTTTACCTTTCTTCTAAGTAGTCCAAATTTTACTTTCAAAAGTCAAAATGGGCACCAAGACACCATTTATTATTAAATTTTTTGTTGATATAATTTGTCGTGATTGTTGTGTAACATTAAATGCTCCCCTTACATTATTCCCTGACAAAACCCTTCTTTTAATGTTCTTTTCATCTCACTCATCACACGGTAACCTAGTGACCAGACAACGGTACTCATCAACCTGCTCTTTTTCCTCTAAGTTAAACCTTACATTGATACCCTTTACGACGCCGTTTTCTGTAACCTCACCTTTGATTTTCCTACATTCATTTTTAAACGTTTTTCATGGCATCTCTCATATAGCTCAGTTATCATGAATCTTAAATCCCCTTTATTTTCAGCAAGCATATTTCTAACAGAGAAACCGCATAAAAGTATAGATGTACGTAGCTGTGGTAATAGTTTGCGTATCGTTATGAATTCAACTGTAGAAGTTTTAGTAGTTCTTCTCACAAAGAGTGGATAAAAATAAATCAAACGACTGTACTAAAAAAAATATAAATCAATCTTTGAGTAGTTTCAATTGTGTTTAAGAGTATTTGATTTTTTAAATATTTATTTTTCACTCCTAATAAAAAAATAACATCAATGGTAATTTCTATCAATATTTGTTTCAAGCACTTTGGAAGCCAACATATTCTGAACCTTAATCCATATGAAAAGGGTGCTTAATATAGGGTGGCGCAACAAGAACTGCAATTTTAAATTTGCCTCCCTTTTTCAACAGTCAAACGTATAATATTTATAATGAATATACGTCATCTACATAACCGATTAATTAATCATGCAGCGGTACACGATTGCAAAATGCTTATAAATTATTAAAATTTATTGTAAAAATGGTGACGATATCAGCAATGCACTTCGTAAAATTCGTATAAATATTATACATTTGACAGCTGAAAATGTTGGCAAATTTAACATTGCAGTTCTTGTTGCGCAACCGTATATAACATGAAATACTTTCTAGGTGACCATAGACTGAGCAGTTATGTCTACAAGAAAATCTCGTTACACCCCAAAGTCTAGAGTTACCTAAAAAGTCCTCAGTTTCTGGTTCGCTGACATCTCTAACTCTTAACCGAGGAGCTGTCATTGCACGGACAGTTGCCATACCCCGGAAAACTGCATGGACTCGCAGGCTTAAATTGGTTGAGTAGTAACATGCTAGTCACTTTTACTACTGTGTTTTCTCATCCCCTTTCCTAAACCTCTATCCAAAGCTTCCGTTCTATTTTTCCCAATAAAAACACACGAATATGGGCAACAATTTGTGGGTCACGTTTTTCAGCATTAAGGTCACGACGGACAAAAATATTTTTTTAACATTAACAAATTAATCACTAATCTTATAAAAAATACCCTTCATTTGTGAAAGTTTACAAAGCTCTATCACGATTTTTCATTTTCTCCTCCATTTTCTTTAAGCTTCAACTTGTCTTTTGTCTACACTGTCAGACCAAATAAAATTTATTCCTTTAATTCACATTTTTCTCATAAATTTATGGCAAAAGTTGAAGTTTTATCAGTATAATTTATTGATGCTGAACGTCAATCAGTGTTACGCTTAAGGATTTGAATTACCAAACCTTCGTCTTCTCCTTTCTTTAAGATGAATAAAAATATGTCGTTAAATCGGTTTGATCGGTATTCTGTAATACTTTATATTTAAGTGAGCTTTTTGATCCACTGAAAAGCAAAATTCATCACATTGAGTGAATATACTTATCATTTATGAATCAAATTACACCGAATTTTCCAGCTCGAAGAAGTATTTTGGAAAATTGATTATCTAATTAAAATATTTTTATAATCTTCTATTGTTATAAATAAGACGTTATATTTTAATTTGAATATAAGAAAAAAGGTTAAGACTTGCGTAACTCATTATTATTATTTGAACGAATTCCAATTACTTGTGGCGAGTTTAATAGAAGGCACAATAAAAAGCGGGAGATTGGAGAACTTGACGTTAGTGTCACTGGCATTGACTGTGTAAGCCAAATTCTAATAGTCATATCCTGTTGCATATAAGGCAAAGCGCTTCAATACTTGCAAGTACGGAAGCTCGTGGCCCTCTATAAGCATCCAAAGGTTAATTTTAAGCTATGTGTATTTATTTTTATTGCTTACAAGTTAGTTTTGACTTGCTAAGCTATTGTCAACAATGCAAAATAGAAAATTAACCTTATTTAAAAGGTTATATTTAAAAAACAGTCATAATCTTGAATGCCTGTCCCCTAATTTTATAAATGTGGTGATAAATAGACAAAAAATTAAATCACACCATTTTCAAATGAAGTTAATTAATTTTGTTTAAGCTCTTAAAAATGGTAAGATATTAAGTACAATAAAATGACAATTAATACAGCAACGTTAAGAGAACAAACTCTCTTCCAAGGGCGTTCTTATTCGGAATTTCAACCCACTATTATTGACAGATAAAAAATAATACAAAATAAATAGTAAGGCTTTAAAAGTAGTGACTGCATTACATAAAATACCTCCCCATGTTTACATATACATGACATATTCATGTTACGACGTTTAGTGAGCAAATTCTCTTCAAAGGTGATCTTAATTGGAATTCGAAGTTTATTTTACTAACAGATGAAAAATATTAAAAAAAAAAAAAAAAATATTAAATGCAAGAATGAAAATGTGGTGAACTTCTCAGCACCTGCATATGTTTAAAAAAAACTTATTTAATACCGCACAAAACGTATCAAGGGAATACGAACTACAAATAAATATTTGTAGATCTTATGACATGGTGTAGTGTAATATATGTGTGAAGTATTCAAATATAATCAAAAGACTTGTCTTTAAGACATCTATAATTATACACGCCACCAATATCTCTAGCACTTAAGAGCAAACCGTTCTACACCACAGAACTAACTATGTTCTGTTATATTGTCCCACCCTATCGGATCGATTCACAACAATAAATTCATTCAATGAAGATGAAATCAACCTCAACGCTCTACTCTTTTTGAAAGCAAAATCTCTCAGGCACAGATTCGAAAGATACAATGGAGACATGTCATTAAGTATTCAAAATACAAAGTGACAAAATTTAAAATCAATCTTTTCACGAACAAGAAGCCAATAAAGACATTTTAGAAGCGGACTAAAGAGACAATATTAATGACTTACATATATTAGACTATAAACTGCATTAAAAACAGACTGCATTCTATAAATTTACCAAGACCATGTTAACACGCTAGCTCCCGGAAAATAAATATACAACAATAAGATTTTATTATTTAGAAATGAAATATATTAATTTGATGTGATTTGTTAAGTTAATGATTAGTTAATGAGTTTTTGATAATTATTACAAAAAGTTTATTATTTTCATTTCGTCTAGATAACTCATATCAAAGCTGATCACTTATCACTCAGGAAAATATCATTTTTTTATTGTTTTTCTTTAAATGCATTACAACTCAACAAAATACGTTTAATTTGAAGATATAAAATTTTGGATCGGTTAAATAAACACGATTAATAACATAGTTATTCACGTATTTCATTTTTAAATTTAATTTGGACAGTTCATCGAGATATTGTGTTACCTCCAATATGAATTATTATGAAAATACTAATATCTGCTATGAATGATTCAAAATCGCGTCACGTTTTTTAATTTGTATTTTTATAGAGTAAACCAACAATTTAATTTGTAGCTGGCAAAAAACATATACTTTATTTGGAGTTCAGCGTTATTTCTAGCGTGCATAAGTAAATTTTGCAACGTTGAAGTTTAACTATTTCCAGCAGTTACGAGTATGTATATTTTACACGATTTGCATCTGCATCCACTTGAAGATGCGGTAACAAAATGTTGAATTCAACAAATGCACCAACACACAACTTGTTGAAGGCGAAATCACATCTCGTGAATAAGAGATATGCGGATGCATAGTTATGAAGGATGCTCTAACACCGGCTCTTTCATCAGACAGCGGGCGAGCTTTAAGCTTCTCCAGGGAAACAAGTTCTGATAGCAATTTAGATGTGTTGCAGAACTGTGACGACATGGTTTAAATATAACGTATTTTGTATATAAGAGAAACATGAATACTAAATCCAGAACGTGATATTGTTTGATTTTTAGAGTGAAATTAATTTTTAATTAATTTAAAGGTGTTTTACCAAATATGAGTTTTAAAACATGTGCAAATGTGTGGAAGTACCTTCGACAACGGTTAGTCAAATGCTACGTTTGGTCAGCGTTATTGCATAGAGTGGAATCATGGACCCTCAAAGTTGGTATTATGAACCGACGCAGCCGATACCTAAAGAACGCAACGGATACCCTGACGGATATGGTCAGCAACACAAGGGTTCTTCAAAGAGCCAAAGTTGATAGAGAGTTGTTGACTTATATTATAATAAAATCCGAAAGGTGTCCTATTTTGGTCATGTACTTAGACCAGAAAAGTACAAATTACTGCACCTGATCATCCAAGGCAAAATAGAGGGTCGAAGAAGTGTTGGTAGGAGGCAAATATTCTGGCTCCGCAATATACGTGATTGGACTATTATAAGGAGCGTTGGGGATCTTTTTCGGGCTGCCGTGGACAAAGATGCCTACTCTCAGGTGATATTCATCATTAGGGGGGACCTGACATGACACTGGGAAGAAGAAGGAAATATCTTATCTAATGGCCACAGCTATCACTTTCCTATCCTTTCACTCAACTAATATAAATTTAGATTGGAATAATTTTCATCTATCAATAATAATGGATTCGAATTTTCATCTATCAATAATAATGGATTCAAATTCCCAGCAAGAGCGCCCATCAGGAGAGTCTGCACTCTAAACGGCGGTTTATATTTAAATTGTGCTTTTATATTAATTAATATTATTTGATGTTTTACTTCGTACAAATAAAATACTGATTAATTAACTTAGACATGTATTTTAAATGCGAGACGAACGGTTGCGACAAATTTTTTTGGCGTACTTGGAAGGAAGGTATTCAGTGACTCGCCCTTAACTTATTTACAAATATATTTAAACTATACGAGGAAAGGTTGACCGTTCAATGGGGTTCAATGACCGCCTTGGCTAAGGATCATTTCAGGCGGATAAGCCTTGTGCAGATGATGAGCGCCTATCCCTTGAAGGTTAAGATGATGAAGATAAACGTTCGTATTTTGACTTCAATTCCCTATGAAATAAAACCTTATTTTTAATAAAAATGCCTTCTTAGCTCAGTTGGTGAGACTCCTGTGATAAAATTGAAACGCGCGCTCCGGTATTGGGTAGTGAGTACGCGATCAAAAATTAGCGATTTTAAATCGGAAAAATAAGAACATTCATAGATAATCCCCTTAATTAATTATAATTGAAGTTAAAAATTATAATAATTGAGATTTATTTGCTGAAAACATTAAAAAACCATCTGGCAACGCTCACGGAACGGGCGTAGATCTAGTCTCGTTGCCAGCTCAAAAGCTACTGCGGCGCGGAGCGGCGGTGGCATACCCGGGCGTGGCTTACACTTGCGACGTTGAGACAATTGAGCTCCTCGCAATTCAGTGAAGTATGCAAAAGGGAGATGCGAATATAGTGTCGCGCTTCCCGCATACTCTTCACCTATCGTCAAGACCCAAGATCGAGGCACTCACAGCGTTTAAATGCGAATTTGTTTTCGATCTTCACAAAACACCTACGATGTAGTCGATAAATTCTGATTATTATTAATATTATTTTTTAAATTAATGCGTAAATATATTATGGAGGAATACCTAAAATCTTAACCTTGTATTTATTATATTTATAGAGATATTGATGGTTATTAGAAGCAACGTGTAGAAGATACCCAACACAGGGAAGGAAAGGTTAAAAACCTCTTACATGTTTCTGGTAAGTTGGAAGAGTTTGTCATTTGGTCTTGCAACCCGGGGGCGTGAGTTCGATTGCCGTTTGTACTTTTTGTAAAAAGCGTTGTAGTGTGGATTTCACTTAAAGCGCCTATGAAATATTTCTTATATAAAATATTTCTAAGAGATTTATATATGGCAATGAACCAGCTAAGTTGTATTCTATACAGCAGTAGTTTAATACAGTTAAAAATCAATGAAAAAAAAAACAGTATCAGTCAGAGTTGGTTAACTATGTATTGATTTTCTTCAAATATTGGTTATACAAACATATCTCTATGCCGTTTCTCTGCTGAAGAATACAGAGAGGGCAGTGGTTGATTTATCTTACATCTTAATTTTCCTTCTTTTAAAATATTATTCACTTGATCCAAACATACTCGACCTCAATTTCCACTCAGATTTGATTTTTGATGGTTAACAAAGTAGTTTAAATCAGCAGACTTTTCGATTTTATTTTTAAGATCAACTTGTCAAATTGATCTTAATGGTGTAACTTTATTTCAGTCGTACACAGATACGTTTTAAAGATATCACGAACGATCATCGTTTGACGAGAAAAATAGTGAATGGTCTCATAAAAAGGCATTCACACCGTACTGACATTCTCTATCGCGTCTCTTACAACTCCACCATAAAATCCTTCCTAACTTCTTGAGCATTTACTCCGGCAATCTTGGCAAAAGCCAATTTTCCTTATCAGATGGCGATGGAGCTGCAGTAATGGGACGATAAACTGACAACACACCGTTTATTTTTTGAGAATGTGGCTTTTAAACTTTTATTTATTCGATAGTATTTTACTGCAATTTTAGATTTGAAAACCAGACGTCAAGATAAGTGCTTAAAATAAGATGGGTGACGCTTGATGCGAAATACTGAATTTTATAAAGATAAAATATAATATAAAGAAATTTTGAAAAACGAGTTAAGGAACATTTAAGATACCTGAACAACAATAATTTTTCACAGTTCGCTAACCACCTAATCGAAAACAACCATTCGTTCGATATTAATCGTGGTTTGAGGATTCTACATATAAACCGAGGGGGGTTGCATCTTGACAATTTGGAAATTCTCGAGATTAAAAAATCTATAAAATTAAGTCTAAATATCATCAATAATCAAAACAATTTTCATAATAGCCCTCTGCTTAATATGTTCCCAATTTAAAATCCCCCCCTGTCTTAAAGATTCACATTCACTTTAACATATTTTTTCTTTTTTATTTTTTCACATTCACTTCAACGTAATTCTCTTGATCTAAGCAAACTTGTCTTGGTATTCCTCTTCCACATTTTCACTCTTATTTGCACTGTACATTTGTTGTATCATTCTTTCTTCGTTCGTCCATTATACTCGTATGTACCAAAACCATCTCAAAGTGTTTTTATCATCTTACGCAACACATCGATCCCTCTATCACCTCCGTAAAAATGTTATATAAAACAAATACTAGTAATTCTGAGTATTACGTTTAAATGCAACATTTTTATTAAAATAGCCGAAAAATCAATATAAGGAGTGAAATTTGGCTAATCCAAATTTTTATAATCATTTTATTGTATGAATTAATGAAATAAATTTTGCTAAGCTTACAGTTTATATTTATTTGAAAAATTCTAACTGCATTTTTGAGGAATAATATTTGTGTACTCGTATCGTAAAATATTGTCCCTTTAAAATGCAGTCTGAATTTTAAGATATTTCTCTAGAATAAACAAATTCTTACTTGACATGAAAAGATGAAAAACACATGTTGCATATTTTTCATACCACCGAGAATTAACCTTAAAACTCCGGGGTGGAAAACAAATATCTACCTACGAGACCACAAAGGCTGAGTTTAAACTCAATGTTATTCTAGATGTTAGATAATATTTTTACACAATTACTAAACCGGACGAAACACGTCAGTTTAAGAAAGAATTTCAATTACTTATTTTAGTAAGATCAACAGCTTAACTTTGGAGTATATTAAATAACTTAACAGTGTACATTACAAAAACTTCTCTCCTCACCTATAAGTTTCAACTCAGTATTATTCTAGAAACTAGAGAATATTTTTACACAATAACTAAACCGGACGAAACACGTCAGTTTAAGAAAGAATTTTAATTACTTATTTTAGTAAGATCAACAGCTTAACTTTGGAGTATATTAAATAACTAAACAGTGTACATTACAAAAACTTCTCTCCTCACCTATAAGTTTCAACTCAGTATTATTCTAGAAACTAGAGAATATTTTTACACAATAACTAAACCGGACGAAACACGTCAGTTTAAGAAAGAATTTCAATTACTTATTTTAGTAAGATCAACAGCTTAACTTTGGAGTATATTAAATAACTAAACAGTGTACATTACAAAAACTTCTCTCCTCACCTATAAGTTTCAACTCAGTATTATTCTAGAAACTAGAGAATATTTTTACACAATAACTAAACCGGACGAAACACGTCAGTTTAAGAAAGAATTTCAATTACTTATTTTAGTAAGATCAACAGCTTAACTTTGGAGTATATTAAATAACTAAACAGTGTACATTACAAAAACTTCTCTCCTCACCTATAAGTTTCAACTCAGTATTATTCTAGAAACTAGAGAATATTTTTACACAATAACTAAACCGGACGAAACACGTCAGTTTAAGAAAGAATTTCAATTACATATTTTAGTAAAATCAACAGCTTAACTTTGGAGTATATTAAATAACTAAACAGTCTACATTACAAAAAATTATCTTCTCACCTATAAAAGTTTCAAATCAGTATTATTCTAGAAACTAGATAATATTTTCACACAATTACTAAACCAGAGAACACACATCAGTTGGAGAAAGAATTTCAATTTATTATTTTCGTAAGATTAATAGCTCAAATTTGGAATATCTTAAATAACTAAACAGTGTACATTACAAAAACTTCTCTTCTCCCCTACAAAGGTTTCAGCTCAACATTGTTCTAGAAATTAAAGAATATTTTCAGTTACAAAACCAGAAGGGATACATCAATTTGAGAAAAAAATCAAAACCTCGACAGATCAAATTTGAAGTACGAGTATATTAAACAACTATATAGTGTACGTTATGAGGACTCTTCTCCATGCAATATGCCGTATTTTGAAGCAGTGTAGTTACTATTCACAGTAGTCACCCTCTGGAGAGGCGCCCATGGCAAGTACGAGGTGAAGGTGTAATCCTCTTAAAGTATCACCTGTCTGCCTTGCCCTGGCCCGTATTACTTCTTAGCACTGTCTCAGAAACAGGGACTTTCAAACTATGAATTTTTAGTTCGACAATAATATTAAAACATTAAAATTATGACTACTATGTTGTTTATAGTTAAGGCATTAACGTTGTGGAGGTTTAAAGGCATTGTAATTTATTTTTATCAAACACTGTTTATTCCACTTTTTTGTGACGGTATAACCCTACCGGTTTCAAGGCTTTCACCTCATTTTCATCTGTTGATCAGTTATTTCCCAAAAATCTCTCCGCTCTTGGCCGAAATTGTCCAGTGCCTCCCTCCCCCCCCCCCTCCAGCCTTCAACTGTTGAAGCGTGTATATCGGTACCAGTTCGAACAGCATTTAGTCTTGTTTGCGCTCTCCTGAAGATGAAGTAAAAGCCTTGAAACCGGTAGGGTTATACCGTCACAAAAAAGTGGAATAAACAGTGTTTGATAAAAATAAATAACAATTAAGACTAACTCTATTAACAACGTTGAAGAATTCATGCTAGTCTTATTTCTAAGCGTAGCCCATCTCTCTTATCTGATAATGGCAGAATCCTTAGTATACCATCACATCTTTATAATATTTCCGGTTCAAGAATAGAAAAATCTTCCTGGTTCAATAAGATATTCCTATCATATTTAAAAAAAACAAATGAAGCGTTATTTATCTGAAATTATTCCTCGTCTCATCGTCATCATTGCCGGGCCTCGCAGTCGAGGATTCGCCACTCCAACGTCAATCTTGAACCGTTCTTCCACATCGATCATGTGACCTTCTGTGAGAAAACAGCCCGATCCTAGGTGCGCACTCCTTCCCACAAATGTCACAGACATGTGGACCCTGCTGAGCCGCCTGGCCATGCTGACACATGTTCGAAGCGCGCTCTGACTGTTTCTCACACGTCTAGCCGCTGAGCCGCCTATTCCTCGTCTAACTCTTATACAATTCCCATCCTTGTCGTATTTTCATTGATACTTTTATTCAAATGTACTTTTCATTTACTTAATTCCAAACACGTTCATTAACATCAACAATGCTTAAAAAAAGAAAAACTGGTTGATTCAAATAAATTTATAAAAAGCAATTTAGCCTTGAAAATGTGTTTTTTTTTATTTAATAATTTAATACAAAATCAATTAATCAATGGCACTACAGCCCATTGTGGGCCCCGGCCTCCTCCAGCAGTCGTCGCCATTCCCTCCTATCCTGGGATGCATTCCTCCAGCCTCTGATGCCAATCACGCTTGTATCACTCTGCACCCCATCCATCCACCTGAGCTTTGGTCTGCCCACGCTACGTCTTCGAAAAGAGTACCTTGTTAGGCATTCTCTCTTCTCCCATTCTTGCTACATGCCCCGCTCAACGTAGCCTCCCAATTTTGATGTATTTTATAATGTTGGGCTCTTTGTATATGCTGTATAACTCCTTATTATATCTCACTCTCCAAGATCCATTTTCCTGTATGGGTCCGAATATTTTTCTGAGTATTTTCCTTTCAAATATTAGAAGGGAAGATTCGTCCTTCTTACTCAATACCCAGCATTCAGACCTATATGTGAGGACAGGTCGTAACAGTGTTTTGTAAATGGTAAGTTTTTTTTATGGACAACAACCGAGATATAAGGTGTTTTCTCAGACCAATTTAATACAGGTTTTACTTAATTTCATCAAACAACCAGAACTAAAGAAAACGATCAAAAATCTAAATACGGTATTGCATAATGAAAGATATTGATATCAGAAAATTTATTTAACAAGGTCATTCCGTATGCAACTAGTGATGCTCGTAAAATACCAGTTTGTGCCCAAAAACAATCTACCATAAATTTTCCGGTTAATTTAATAAAAGTATGTCCTTAAAGTGTTTGCGTTTTTCCTGTTAGGAATCTAAACATATATAATATAAACAGGTGGGTATATACTCGTATCTTCAAACACATAGAGTAATATCGTAATATACGTTATAAAAATTGGTATAAAGCCATGAGTAAATCCAACCTCTTTACAATAAACGTGTCGAAGAATTCTCTTTCGGACTCGCTCAACTATCCGAGAATTCTGAATTGCTCTCGGGTTTCATATGTTTGGGCCACACATTACACCATCACCACCAAACCACCACCTTCGAGACTCTTATAACAAATTCTGGTACTTTATTGTTCAATAAATTGAGCACTGTTTACACATAAAACTTCAGGTACACTCGAGTTGAAAAAAATATACTTAACCTCTTTGTTAATGTAACATTTTTATTTAAAAAAGTATCATTATTTTCGTTTCTTTAGAAAAGCAATATTTAAAAAGTGTTTTATTTAATTATTTTTAAATACTCCTCGTTGAACATGTAATTTACTTACATTGTAATTTATTTTATCAAGCACTGTTTATTCCACTTTTTGTAATGGTATAACCCTACCGGTTACAAGGCTTTCCCTCATCATGAGGTGAGCACAAACAAGACTGAATTCTGTTCGAACTGGTACCGGCATACATGCTTCTAACGGTAAACATTCGGGTTAAGGACTAGGGGTGGAGGGAGGGAAGAGACAATCTCGGTGAGCAGCGGAGAGATTCTTGGGATATATGTGTTTGCCAGATGTTCACCTCGATGCACTGACTTAGAAATTTCTAGGGCCTCTAATCTGTCCAATTTATTTCCGTTACTACTGATATGTAAGAATTTGGCATCATCAATAGAAAATGTATGGTTTTCACGGTGACAATGATTAGCCATTTCAAAATAAATTAGAGAATTTGTTAAGATGGATTTGTGTTCACGCTCCGCTGCTCGCCGAGGCTGTCTCCTCCCTCCCTCCACCCCAGTCCTCAACCGAAATGTTTACTGTTAGAAGCGTGTATGTCGATACCAGTTCGAACAGAATTTAAGTATTTTTTTTTCAAGATTATTTTATTTTCATCTCATTCCTCTAATTCGCTCGCTTATCGGTGCTATAGAAGTCTTATTTCTACTTACTCCACCCCACTATGTGAAGTCGACATTTCGAGTATCCGGGAGATAATCTCCCATAGCGCTAGGATCTCCTCATCCCCAACATTTATTCATATTTTCCTTAAATGATATCTTCGTCTTCTACAGCAACTATCAGCCAATATACTAGGTTAGTCAAAAAGTTTTGAATGCGGAAATGAAAATACATTTTTTTTTTGGGGGGAAATCACTTTTATTGCTCAGTATAGTCTCCCATAAGATCAATACACTTGGTCCAACGATCTTCCAACTTTGTTGTCCCATCACGGAAGTGACTTTCTGGAAGGCCTGCAAAATACTCCTCTACGACGGCTATAACCTCTTCGTTTGATGAAAAATGCTTTCCACGAAGGAATTTTTTGAGGTGTGAGAACAGCAAGAAGTCAGAGGGAGCTAAATCTGGCGAATAGGGTGGATGCTGCAACAATTCGTACCCCAATTCACTGATTTTCGCGATGGTTTTTTGAGCTGTGTGAGCAGGTGCATTGTCTTGATGAAAAATGATTTTTTTCTTCTGCAAACCGGGTATTTTTTCACAAATTTTTCGGAGCCAAAGTGCCTGGTTCACACCACTCCTTAGCCTCTTGTTTTGATTCAGGATCATGGTGGTAGACCCAAGTCTCATCCATAGTGATGAATCGACGCAGAAAATCCTTTTTATCCTTTCGAAATTGCTCCAAATGTTGCTCAGAAAGTCGCATTCGAACGTGTTTTTGTTGCATTGCTAGCAAATGCGGCACCCATTGTGCACACAGTTTTTTGAAACCCAAAACTTCAGCCAAAATATGCCATGTTGTTCCATGTGAGATGCCTATAGTGTCAGCTATCACATCCACAGTCGATCGATGATCTTCCAAAACCATATCCTGTATTTTCGCTATGATTTCTGGTGTTGATGCACTTTTTGGACGTCCTGAACGTGGATCGTCTTCAACGCTTGTACGGCCATGCTTAAACTCCAAAATCCATCGGTGAACGGTTGGAAATGAAGGAGAAGACTCCTTTAATACGTTCACCATCTTTGCATGGATCTAAGTAGCCGATAAACCTTCCAAAACAAAGAATTTAATCACTGCACGATATTCGGATTTTTCCATTGTTAAAAAATACACTGACACGTCAACTTCAAATGGCTTGTAAACAAAGAATGAATTGACAGATCGATATGAAATTTTGAGTACGTTCTTATAAAAGATGAAATATTAAAATGGCGTAGAAATTTTGGTTTTCTACTGCTCCATAGATGTCACTTTCAAAACTTTTTGACTAACCTATTATTAATCGAGTCTAGTAGCGATGAGCCTTTTTCACCGCAATCAGGTCTTCAGTTTGTAATTAAAGGGTGCTACTTTAAGACTACACGTAATATACAAGTTACATATTTTGCCTCTTTTTCTTTTGTATGATACCCTTCAACAGTCCCACACTAGTAATTCAGACATATTAAAAAGTGTAGTCGGGAGACACTATTATCTTCAGCCCCAGTAATCGAGCCTTTGGATTTTTAGCCATTGGATTAAGCATGGAGCCACTGGAGCAATTTTACAACACACACTCGGCCGCACGAAAAAGGCAAAGTCAGCACATGGCGCTTGCAAGTTTTATTACATAACGAACTCTTTTACTGTTTTTTGAGGTTCTATCGGGAATGTCAACCGTGAACTCTCGGTGGAAGTGGAGAATCTTACCAACTTGACCACGGAGGTTTTATACTATACGAAGGCGCTTTAGAATTCATATTTTTTTAATTAAAAATTTCTTTTATGTAGATGAGTTATTTTTTTTTAGAAAACCAAACATAAAATTTTATTTATTACAGTTCCCTACGATATATAGTTTGAAAGCACTGTCAAGTGAACTTTCGTCTTCTCTTTCTATTTATCACACATAAGCGAGTTTAGTCTCCCCCGCGGCAGCCCTAATTGAGTTATTGTGTTCAAGCAACTAATTGTACCTGGTATTTTTTGTGGATTCGTGAACTAATTTGATCCCCATTTCTATACAATTATGTTTGTATACTCGTATTATATAAGGCTCGGAATTGAAATAATCTTAAGTAATTATTATGAAAACAGGCTTTATTATGAATACTTAAGAAATTAATATAAATACAGGGAACACTTTCTTATCCTTACATCAACTTAAATGTATATTTTTAATATGTCAATAAAGTTATAACATAGTAATGAATGTATTAAAAATACACTTTGACCCAGAGATTTGCATGCTTGCTTAACTTCCAGACATCTCGTGTTCCATTTCCAGCCGTGAACAAATTGATTTTTCTATGGGACTTCATTGTCGTGTTACATTATTATGTAACATGACAATGAAATTATCTAACGCTTTAGCGATAGATAATTTCCAAAATTTATTTATTTTATGTTTAAGTCAAATTTACAAACACCTTACAATGAATAACGGGACTTTTTCTTGTAAATTTATTGTCACGTTACATTATTATGTGACATGACAATGAAATTATCTAACGCTATTGCAATAGATAATTTCCAAAATTTATTTATTTTATGTTTAAGTCAAGTTTACAGCAACCTTACAACGAAGACCGGGACTTTTTCTTGTAAATTTATTGACACGTTACATTATTATGTAACATGGAAATGAAATTATCTAACGCTATTGCGTTACATAATTTCCAAAATTTATTTATTTAATGTTTTAGTCAAAATTATTGTACGCCTTACGTGACGAATGTACTGGCAAACGACAGTGAAAATTTCTATCGATCTTCCGATACGTGATATATGTAGTACGATTAATTTTATATAAAATATATTTCATTTTACATTTTATTTGTTATTTTGAAAGAAAAAACGCTTTCTTAAGAGTTATCATCAAACATCCACTGAAAGTGTCCACTGAATCTAATACTCTTATTTTCTTGCCAAAATCTAATAAAAAACCTTTCTCAAGATTAACTCGAGTTTTCTAGAACTGTTTTCAATGGTTGGAAGAGATTTATTTATACCAATCAGTCCTCCAGATTAAACTGTATACATCAATAGTCTAACATAACATCTTAATTGAATATAAAAAATAAATAAAACAGACTTTTGAGACCCATAAACGCAAACACGAATCAGAAATATTTTATGTTTTTTTTTTATTTAATATCCGTTATACAAAGTACAATGGAGATTAAATAAACTTACCCTACCCTAACCTAACCTAACCTAATCTAACCTAACTTAACCTAACCTAACTTAACTTAACCTAACCTAGCCTAACCTAACACATATGTAACACAACGGATTTATTTCCATATAACAATTTCTACTTACCAACTAAAAACATTCTGCAAAGCGTCGTTATCATCTTCACCATCACGCCATGTCCATATTGAAGTACGCAAAGAAAACAGATCTCCACTCTATTATGTTCTGGCACCCACCTTTAATTTCTGGATCGTTCATACACCTAATCATACATAATTCCCTATTAAAAAGGATTATTGGTCTTCCATTTTTCGGAAATTGATAAATTTGGTCTTCCAATATTTTTCTAGATCTTCTGTTGAGATGTTCAAAACTGTTTTTATATTATAAATGTATTCTTTCTTGGTTAAACTTCAAAAAATTTACAAAAACATTTATGAATCATTCACAACAAAGTAATCCGCAAAGCTCATCTGAATTCATATGACCAATAACTTAATCCACATAAGCCGGAGTGAGCTTTTAGCGTTGAGTGTTAAGTAACTTAATCAATTATTCAACTGAGTAATTTCATTTTTATTCTTTTACACGCAAGTCCCGTAGTAAATTATACAAATTAAAAAGTTAAATAATATTCAGATCCGTATATTAAAATTACTTCAACAATGGCGATGGTAAATTACTTGAACGATGGCTTTTAAAAATGTAAGTAGAAATTACGAGGAAATAGATAATTATTAAACATGCATACATGCTTACCATCACGCCATTTCTCTATCGGGATAGGCAGAGAGGACAGAGCACCATACATTCATATCTAGACTCACACCCTTAACCTCTTCTACATACAGACAACTTCAACGATTTCTCTGACTTTCTACGTTTCTTTCTTTCAGAATATTATTAACTCTTTCCTCGCGGGGAGCACAAACGCCTGTGATCTGACGACAATCCAAGTTTCAAATCACAAATACAAAAAATTACACAAAACCGGAATAAAAATTGAACTAAAATTTAAAATAATCTTTATTCTAGCGACATCTCTGAAAACCTTGTCAAATAATATATTAGTTTATGAGATATTGTTGAATAAACAGAGCGCCGAATTTTTTTGGTTTCTCAATATTTCCAGCATTAACGACCTGTCGCGCGGATCGAGTCCTGCGATGAGTCTCTCTTACGTAAATAAACATTACTAAGTCTCTCTTACGTAAATAAACATTACTAGTGCTATATGCATTTGATTGGGTGAGTGTCATGAAGCATTGATTTGATCGTAGCATTCCTTTGTTTATTTTACGTAATGTTAAGTTTATCTCCTTTATTTAATGAGTCTCCTTAAGAGTAATGACTATTATTTATTATCAGAAAATTACTTAAGTGTCATGTTTACTTGGTGTTGTAATCAAATATCAGTGGTTCTAAACAAAATATGTGCTTAAACTTAGAAATTAAAAAACGCTGAAATTGTGCCGCGCACAGGATTCGTGGAATTTGATTTTTAACGCGGTGAACAGGTTAATTTGATCCAAACATAGTATCCTTGATCTTTCTCTTAGACGCTTTCTACTCACATTGGCACTTTATGTCTGTTTTGTTAGTTTTTCTTCCTTCATTCGTTCGCTTCTTTAAGTTTGAATTCACCCCTTATCAATTCATTCCGTATTCTTTCATACATTATATGTTAACCAAATGATGCCTGCGTCGTCTAGTTGATAACACGTATGTCTTCCAGCTCGGGGCTACACTTTTGATTCCTAATAGCACCCATTTAAAAAAAAAGGTTTCAGTCTAGTTTAACTTATGTTTTGTTTAACACTTTATATGTTAACCAAATGGTGCTTGCGTCGTCCAATTGATAAGACGTATGTCTTCCAGCTCGGGGCTACACTTTTTATTCCTAATAGCACCCATATAAAAAAAAAGGTTTCAGTATAGTTTAACTTATGTTTTGTTTAACACTTTATATGTTAACCAAATGGTGCCTGCGTCGTCTAATTGATAAGACGTATGTCTTCCAGCTCGGGGCTACATTTTTGATTTCTAATAGCACCCAGATAAAAAAAAGGTTTCAGTCTAGTTTAACTGGTTGGTTGTAAGAGATTGAGATAGCACCCATATAAAAAAAAGGTTTCAGTCTAGTTTAACTTATGTTTTGTTTAACGCTTTATATGTTAACCAAATGGTGCCTGCGTCGTCTAATTGATAAGACGTATGTCTTCCAGCTCGGGGCTACATTTTTGATTTCTAATAGCACCCCGATAAAAAAAAGGTTTCAGTCTAGTTTAACTGGTTGGTTGTAAGAGATTGATACCAAAAGTGTAATAAAATCTTAATAAACGTAGGAAAAAATGCGTTTTTTTTTTGTAAGACTGGAAGCGCATTCCCAAATTGATTAAATTTTATTGTATTTAACATCCATTGTATAAAGTGTAACCCGTCGTGTGTATTTCCCGTATGACAATATCTTCCTACCAACTAGAAATACGTTATTAATCATCACCATCACGCCATGTCCCTATTGGGGCAGGCAGAGAGAACAAATATCCACTACTTTCTATTCTCATTCATATACCTCGTCATGCATACTCTAATAACATAAAGGTTTTATTACCTTCCCACTTTCAGAATTTCATAAGTTTGGTCATTCCTATATTTTAGTAAATCTTTCATCATTCATTCTTTCTACGTGGTCAAACCATCGCATCACTCCGTTCCTCATCTTAAGTTCTGTATCTTACAATCCACATAATTTCCTTATATCGTCGTTCTTTGTCCTATCAAACATTTTTTCACCACGTCCAAATTTCGCATGCATATCTTAAAGTTGGATGCAGAATTCCATTATGAGCAGCCAGTTTCATTTTTCTTGCAATGCTCCTATCGTATAACACGTTGTATTATCGACCATTCACTCTATAGACAGCTGCCATTTCTTTTAGTGTCGCATTTCACTAATATCAGACAAGGACCCTTTTCGGAGTTTCATCAGAAAGTGAATCTGAAAGCTTTGTGGTGGAAGTCAAACTTTTATTTATTTTTTATTAAACAAAGTAAATTATTGTACAAACATTTTTCAAGGCTTTACCTATATACACATTTATTACTTAACTAATCTTAATTATATGTTATGATTTATGAACTTACTTAATCTTATTTTCCTACATATCATTTTATTTTATTTATTCAATCTTAATATAAATATTTTTTGTATGAAATGAGATTTTCGTTCATCCAATAAATACTAAGGTGTGTTTATTCGATAGTAATAATAAAATGACAATTTATTTGGTGCCGTTTCGAGGACAGACTCTCTTCAAGGGCGCTGTAACTAGGGATTTGAACGTACTATTATTAGCAAATAAAAATCTTACAAAATAAATATCTAAATATTGAGTTTTAGTATAAGAAAATTGAGTCATTAGATAAAATACTTCCCCGCATATGCATATGTATATAAAAACATATTTGGTAAGAAAACTGCAGTAAACTTACAAAGAAAAGACAAACTACAGTTAAACCTTTGTAAATTTTACGATTTATTATAGTAACACATTCGGCTTTAGGTGGAGTGAAGTGATCATATGCAATCATAAATTTTGATAAGACCTCCCAAAATTGGTTGTCTTCAAGTGCTTCCTAAAGCTGCACAACCCAAATCTCTAGCATTTAGAAGCAGACCGCAGGTTCAGCAGCGGTTCACGTTTCACGCCGCAGGTTCAGCAACGGCCTATCGATTTATTAAATAAACATTTACGAAATGGATTGGATCCTGTAAGTATGTTTATGTCCATTTGTGACTTTAACTTATGTTCAGTCTATAAGTATTATATATATGAAATTCATAAATTGATTAGCTGCGAGCTCTATGAAACAGATTCTTGAACGCTTTAAAACAATGCTAACCTGTCCTAAAAAGCGATGAAGGTTTGGACGACAGGACAATGGAAAACGCTAAATTATCACCCCCTCCGAATCTACAGTGTTCAACGGATGCCAGACACTGTGGACTGAACACTCTTGTCTTTTCTGTAATGTTAACACCAACATTAACACATTTCGAGAATTAATAAAATCAGAAACAAATATTACTTCAGGTAACTATAAACGTATCTTTTTTTATTTTTTTTATTAAACAAAGTAAATTATTGTACAAACATTTGTGAAGACTATACCTATACACAATTTTTTTACTTAACTAATCTTAATTATATGTTATAATGTATGAACTTACTTAATCTTATTTTCCTACATACAATTTTATTTTATTTTTTTTAATATTAATTTATGATTTATTAAAAATCATTAACACCTACATACTACTTATAACTAGATAACAATTTTTACACTAATTATTTAGCAAAAACAAGTCCACTCGTTCAGGCTACTTGTATTCCATCACATTCACTCAGACCTTGGTGTCCCAGCTAATACGCGTTTTACCAACTAGGCTACAGAGATTATCAAATATACAAAAAAGGGTTTTGATTTCCGATAAGTCTAGAACAAATATTATTTACAGCCCTAAATGTATTGTTGCTCTAATTTTTTATGTGGTAGTTGTAAATGAACGCTATTAATGTGATAGGCATAAATAAACAGTGCTACATAAAACAAAGCTTTTTTCAACCTTAAGATGTACCTACATACATTTTTAAAACTACAATCTATAAAATTTAATACACACATTATTTTGTACAAAAAATTGAACTCCATTCACTCATCTTCTATTTCTACACTTTTTTTTCGTTATACGAGATTTCATCTTCAATAAACCGCTGTGAAACAATATTTTCCTACTCTAAAACGTTTCAGTTCTCAAATGTCCTGCTCGGCGCTCCATTTCCTCCGATTTATTGTAAGGAGCGAGAGATACTTTCTGCTTTCATTTCCTGAAAGGAATAACTTTTTCTTTAAAAAAACATAACCCACGTACGTTTGTTCAACCTTTCTCTAAATCACTTTATCCGAAACATTTACTTTTTTTTAAAAATGATTAATATTTTATTCATAACGATAACAATGGAAATGTGCTTGTATTTTTATAGATATTATTTTATTACGTGATCACAAATACTCTGTTGGACCTTTGTGACTTCCATAAAACCTCTGTGGTCCACATGGTAAGATGCTGAACGACCCGAGGGGTTCTGGTTTGATTGCCAATGGTAACGGAATTCCAGCCAGGTAAAAATAGTTCATTTAGAATAAAAATACTCGCGTGGATGATTTAGACGTGTGTAAGTATCGTTGCATATTTATGTGGCGTATTATTGCTAACGCGTGCAATGACTAACTGCGAGTTCCGTGCTTGCTTCAGTGATTCTAAAAATTTTAGGATTCATAAATAAGGTCGATGACAATATTTTCTTCCTGTCACGCTGTTCAGTGTGTTCAACTCTATTGCGGGGCATTATGAGAATAGATAAAGTGATATGGATTATTTAAACATCCGCGTGATTATTTCAACTGGCGACCGTGGTGTAAATGTAATCATAATACTACAAATTACATACCACAAATTCTTACAGCACTTTTAAGCAACTCGAAAATAGTGCTGAGTAAATCTGCTTAAATAAATTACTTTGGAACATAGCAATCGGAATTTTTGGTTTGATATGCCGAGACTATGTACTTTTTAAAATGCAACATCTTGAAGAAAATAAAATCAATACACGCGCGGGCGTCTTCTATTCAAATTATGACGATCACACTCAATCCAGAAAGATTGCCTATCAATTTAAACGATGTACAAAAATTATAGTAAATGATCGAAGAACGCAATATGTGTTCGGTTTATAAAATATATATTGTTTTCAAATAATGTGATGTCTTGTATTAAAAAATCTTCAGATCAACCCCGATCAAAAGAGGACTTCAAGGATGCAAAAAAATGTAACAATGACAATATCGACTATTAACCATTCATCATCATCCTTTTCGACAGCTCATAACTGAGCATCGTGACTTCCATGATAGCCTTCGACGACATATCTTCATCCCTCCCTGTACTATGCGGCTCAAAGGGCAGTTTTTAAGGGTAGTCCAGTTGCGTCTTTCACTTGGTCAGTCCAAGGCATTGGGATTATTCCTCTTGTGCGACGTCTTTACACACCTCCAGTAACTACAAACCATTCCAAACTTTCTCCTTGGCCATGAGCAACTCGTCAATTGTAACAATACTACCTTGATCAAAAAGTTTTAATACCGGCCACCGTGTGACGCTGTCAGTCACCCGATTGGAATTCTCTTTATTTTTGTTAGGTTACCACATCTATCATTGACACTTCCTTTTAAATTTCAGCGTCATAGCTTGACATTTGTAAAAGTTACGCTGTACTGAGTACATCTACCTTTGTGCGTGTTTTCGATTTTTTACAAGTTCGAAAATGGCATCAACTATGCATCAACGAGTTTGCGTTAAATTTTGTGTGAAAAACGGATTTAACGGTTCGCAGAGCTTGGAAATGTTGAAGAAGTGTTTTTCGGTGGCACGAATGCTTCAGAAGTGGTCGTGAGTCGGTTGAGGATGACGAACGCAGTGGCAGTTGAAAACCGATGAAAACATCGATAAAATCAAAGAAATGTTGGCCGAAAACCGCAAATTGACCATCAGAGAGCTGGCAAAGGACTTGAACATCGCTTATGGATCCGTTCAAGACATTTTGGTTAGTAATTTGGACCTCAGACGTGTCGATGCAAAACTGGTGCAGAAACATCTCTATTTCATGCAAAAAAAGGACCGCGTTTAATCGCGAAAGACATGATTTCCATGAGTTTATGACCAAAAACAACACGACTACTATCCAGCAGCCTTCGAATTCATCTGATCTGGCTCCCTGCGACTTTTTCCTGTTCAACCGACATAAAAAACCGCTTCGCGGAACGCGTTACAGCACCCGAGAAGATGTCATGAAAAAATCGAAGACGGCTCTGATGAACATACCGAAAATTGAGTACCAGCGGTGTTTCGAAGATTGGATCAAGCGCCGGCGTAAGTGCGTTGCAGTCGATGGGGAGTACTTTGAAGGGGACCATATCGATTTTGATGAATACACTTGTATTTTCGATTTTATGAATAAAGTCCTAAAACTTTTTGATCAAGGTAGTATATCAGTGATTCTCAGTTCTTCGATAATGGAGGCGTTAGCTCGTCTTGCTGTCCATGGAATTCGTAACATATTCGTATTTCTCCATCATCACATTTCGAATCCACATATTCTATGTTTCTAGATTATCATCTATTAACCATTACAGAGCACTTAAAAATTATAAATAGAATTATTATATTTACTTAAACAAATATTTTTTACGTAACGCTGCCTTCTTCACAAATAAAACATAAATAAAATTGGTTTCAATCTGACTTAAGAAAATAATTCTTGAATTTTTTAAAACATCTTTATCATATCCAACGTTTTTTTCCCGCCAGATTCCAATTTCAGTACAAAAATTGTTCAGTATAAAATTTATTTTCATCTTTACTCTGTCAGGTGTACTTAAGCCTTATCTATGTTAAGGATAAATCTATTTTCATCTTTACTCTGTCAGGTGTACTTAAGCCTTATCTATGTTAAGGATAAATCTATTTTCATCTTTACTCTGTCAGGTGTACTTAAGCCTTATCTATGTTAAGGATAAATCTATTTTCATCTTTACTCTGTCAAGTGTACTTAAGCCTTATCTATGTTAAGGATAAATCTATTTTCATCTTTACTCTGTCAGGTGTACTTAAGCCTTATCTATGTTAAGGATAAATCTATTTTCATCTTTACTCTGTCAGGTGTACTTAAGCCTTATCTATGTTAAGGATAAATCTAAAGCGACATTTTGTATCTCAAAATATTCCTCGACCCTATACAATTCATATTATTACCCCTATTCTATGATAATACTAGGCGTATCCAGAAAGTAAGTGTACTGAGGCTCTCACGACCGGATGGATTTTATTTTCGACATGTTGGCTACATTTCCGTGTAGCCTGACTCTTCCCCTCCACAACGAGACCGGTTCGAGGTCAGTACGTTGAGAAGTGTCGACGCGACAACACGTTTCGTGAAACATGTCAATCCAATCTCCCGCCAAGTGCGAAATAAATAATGCCGGGCAAGAGATTTTGAGACGCTGCAAACTTCATGGAGATGAATTTCTCCGCTCCATCGTTACTGGAGATGAAACTTGGGTTGCACACTACACGCCTGAAACCAAAAAGCAGTCTCAACAGTGGCGTCACATGTCTTCACCCTCCGCCAAAAAGTTCAAAACCACAATTTCAGCCAAGAAAATCATGGCATCTGTGTTTTGGGACTGTCAAGGCATAATTTTAATTGAATATATGCCTCAAGGGGAGACCATCAACTCTGCAAGATACTGTGAGACCCTAAAAAATTGCGGAGGGTGATTCAGAACAAGAGGAGAGGCATGCTGACAAAGGGAGCCTGCCTGCTTCACGACAATGCCAGACCACACACGGCCAACGCCGCGAAGGAACTGCTCGCCTCGTTTAAATGGGATGTCCTGAACCATCCCGCGCATTTTCCTGAACTAGCACCTTCAGATTACTATCTCTTTACCTCCCTGAAGCTGCACATGGGTGGAAAAAGGTTTTCAACCGACGAGGAGGTAAAGGAGGAGGTGGAGAAGTGAACGGAGGAGTTGGCGGGACACTGCTTCGAGGAAGGCATCAAAAAGTTGATACCCCGCTTCACCACCTGCATTGAGAGGAATGGCGACTATGTCGAAAAATAGCTTACATATGTACTACGGTAACCACGTATTTTTTTTGTTTTAATAAAAAAAATTGTAACCTACAAAAATTCAGTACACTAACTTTCTGGATATGCCTCGTACATGGCTGACTTTCTATTTGGCCTCATTTAGAGAGCTGACACATTTCATGGGTGAATTTCTTTGAGATTTTATATTGTATTACACTTTCGTTGAATACAATACAACCTGATGAACTTATTGTCAAGTGACAATCTCTTTCAACTGACCAGAAAGACGTAACAGGCCTGAAGGGAACCCGGACTGGAATCCTACTTTAAAAAGCTGAGTTCCGATGGGGATCGAACCCGCAACCTCCGTGGAGGAAGACAAGCATCTTAAAAGGTTTTTACTCAACTTTTATTTTAGTTCAAGTTATTCAACTGTTAATGAAATTTTAATTTCCATTCCTTGAGCTTTAGACATTGTCATAAAGACTTATGTACTTGGACGCTTGCCTTTTATTCAGAAGTTTCGGGTTCGATTCCCGATAAAAAAATTTAAAGAAATATCTCAGTCAGGTAAAAAAGATCGTCACATAAGAATACTTATACGCGCTGAGTACTTGAATGAGTGTTGTTGTCTCTTCTCATGCAGTAGTGTTGCCAACGCGCACAATGACAAACCGCGATTTCTATGCCCACTCCATTAATTGCTAACCTGGACTCCTGACTCAGTTATTTGTAGTAAAGACAATGTTGTCTTCCACCCACGCTTTTATTATATCCATATCACTAGTTCGAATATGTTGAGGAATGACATACGAAATATATAATAGACTAATGTGCCGTTAATAATCGATTATGAAACAAAAGTTGATTGATTTGAAGAAATTGCTTCAAAGCAATAAATACAACAAATATATATTATTTATAGTTAAGGCATTAACATTGTGGAGGTTTCAAGACATTGTAATTTGTTTTATCAAACACTGTTTATTCCACTTTTTGTAACAGTATAACCCTACCGGTTTCAAGGCTTTCACCTCATCATCAAACAAGTTTTGTTTGTTCTCCCTCGATGATGAAGGGAAAGCTTTGAAAGCGGTAGGGTTATACCGTTACAAAAAGTGGAATAAACAGTGTTTGTTAAAACAAATTACAACAACAAATATATTTTCGTGAATGTGGTAATATGAAATAACAAAATTTGTTTTATGGATATGTTGAAGAATATCATGCGAAAGATAGAATAGACAAATGTACCGATAATAATCGATTTCGTAACAAAAGTTGATTGATTTGAAGAAATTGTTTCGAAGTAATAAATATAGCAAATATATTTTCATGAACGTGGTAATATGAAATAACAAAATTTATTTTATGGATATGTTGAAGAATATCATGCGAAAGATAGAATAGACAAATGAACCGATAATAATCGATTATGAAACAAAAGTTGATTTGGAGAAGTTGCTTCAAAGCCATAAATATGAAAAATATATTTACATGAACGTGGTAATATGTAATAACAAGATTAATTTTATGGTTATGTTGAAGAATATCATGCGAAAGATAGAATAGACAAATGTACCGATAATAATCGATTATGAAACAAAAGTTGATTTGGAGAAGTTGCTTCAAAGCCATAAATATGAAAAATATATTTACATGAACGTGGTAATATGTAATAATAACAAGATTAATTTTATGGTTATGTTGAAGAATATCATGCGAAAGATAGAATAGACAAATGTACCGATAATAATCGATTATGAAACAAAAGTTGATTTGGAGAAGTTGCTTCAAAGCCATAAATATGAAAAATATATTTACATGAACGTGGTAATATGTAATAATAACAAGATTAATTTTATGGTTATGTTGAAGAATATCATGCGAAAGATAGAATAGACAAATGTACCGGTTATAATCGATTATGAAACAAAAGTTGATTTGAAGAAATTGCTTCAAAGCCATAAATATGAAAAATATATTTACATGAACGTGGTAATATGAAATAACAAGATTAATTTTATAGTTATGTTGAAGAATATCATGCGAAAGATAGAATAGACAAATGTACCGGTTATAATCGATTATGAAACAAAAGTTGATTTGAAGAAATTGCTTCAAAGCCATAAATATGAAAAATATATTTACATGAACGTGGTAATATGAAATAACAAGATTAATTTTATAGTTATGTTGAAGAATATCATGCGAAAGATAGAATAGACAAATGTACCGGTTATAATCGATTATGAAACAAAAGTTGATTGATTTGAATAAATTGCTTTAAAGCGATAAACACAACAAATATATTTTCGTGAACGTGGTAATATGAAATAACAAAATTTATTTTATGAATATGTTGAAGAATATCATGCGAAATATAGAATAGACAAATGTACCGATAATAATCGATTTCGTAACAAAAGTTGATTGATTTGAAGAAATTGTTTCGAAGTAATAAATACAACAAATATATTTTCATGAACGTGGTAATATGAAATAACAAAATTAATAACGGATATGTTGAAGCATACCAGCGAAAAATATAATAATGTACCAGTAATAATCGATTATGAAACAGAAGTTGATTTGAAGAAATTGCTTCAAAGCCATAAATATGAAAAATATATTTACATGAACTTACCACGTTCAAATAACAAAATTATTAATAAAATTTATTTTATTCTACTGTTTTTTTTTCTATTTACCGGTTTCAGTCATCGAACATCTTCAAGGTGTGAAAATTGAGTGGAATAAAAATTAATTTTACTTTTTCATTGATTTATATATTTTATGGAGTTCTTCTAACGAGTAATTTAATGGAGTTCTTCTAGCCAGTCGAGAACCGATCAATAATTACAAATACTAAAATAAAACACGAAATTATTTTTGTCGAACGAAAATGTTTGAATTTTTTTATCTCTTAATTGAATTGAATTCCTAACAATGTCTTCATTTACTGCAATAATTGATAACGATTTTGGAAAATAAAGAATTCTCTTAAGAGATAGAATCGGAATAATAAACGGGAATCTTGAGTAGGAGTTATTGAATATAGAGCAAGGTTGGCGCTCTTTGATCTCTTCCCTCATAATCATCGCCTTTTGATGATCAATCTCACGAAAACTTTATCATTTACACGAATCACATCAAAATAGACGAGGCACTTTGTTGAAAAAACATTTCCAGCATCTAGCCATGTGCCATGCCAAACTCAGAACATGACAACAGAATTCATAGATTTAAAAAAAATCTTATTACAAACTACAGGGTGGCGCAGAGGATACGCATGTTTTTTGAATGGCTAGTATGTTGATAACACATTTATAAAAAAAATTTACTTTGCGCATAAAAAATAGAAAAAGAAAGCGCTAAGATAACGTAACTTTATTTCATTAATAATATATTGTAAAAAAAATATATCAACAGAACTATTAAAGCGTTTAATTTTGGTGGCCTTGTCAAATTGTATATATTGACGAAATAACTGTCATCGAAAAAATAATTGAAGTTAACCGAACTATTTAAGTGTTTAATTCTGTTGGGCATGTCAATGGTCAAATTTTCATTGTATAACGAATAAGCCATTGCTAAATACATAAAAAAGAATGTAGAACTAACAAAGTATTTAATATTAAGATTTCTAGTTAAAATGGAGTTCGTTGAATTGAAAATCAGAGGAAACGCGTGTTTTTTTAATGGCTAGTATTTTGCAAAGAGAGGAAACGCATGTTTTTCATTTATGCATAACATTGTTTATTTTCTTGATATTTTTTTTATTAAAACAGGTAAATGAAGTAATAATATTGCTCCTTAAAATTTATTGTGAAAAATAATATCAGGCAAGTGTTGCCATTCTTCGCGGTCACATATATGTAGCCTCTCTTGAAACTTATGCATCACTCTCACAAACATTTCTTCTGGTATTCCTTCGATTTCTTGACGAATAGAAACTTTCAGTGGGCAAAGAAGGGCAACACTTGCCTGGCATTATTTTTCACAATTAATTTAATTTCTCTCTTTGCAAAATACTAGCCATTAAAAAAACACGCGTTTCCTCTGATTTTCAATTCAACGAACTCCATTTTAACTAGAAATCATAAGATTAAATACTTTGTTAGTTCTAAATTCTTTTTTATGTATTTAGCAATGGCTAATTCGTTATACAATGAAAATTTGACCATTGACATGCCCAACAGAATTAAACACTTAAATAGTTCGGTTAACTTCAATTATTTTTTCAATGACAGTTATTTCGTCAATATATACAATTTGACAAGGCCAAGAAAATTAAACGCTTTAATAGTTCTGTTGATATCTTTTTTTTTACAATATATTATTAATAAAATAAAGTTACGTTATCTTAACGCTTTCTTTTTTTATTTTTTATGCGCAAAGTTCAAAATTTTATAAATGTGTTAGCCAAAAAAATATTGAATTAGATGGCTACGCAATTATTTATCAGCGTTAGAAAGATACAGATTTTTAAAATTTTAAATACGAACTTTTCTCTCCATAATTTTTCTTCGCAAATCAGTCAGCCACCAAATTATTGAGGAAGAAGAAAATCATACATTGAAGTAAAGTATTATATTCCTGCTTATTTATACTTAGATCCTTTTAGTTCTACCTTTTTCACGTACGCATGTTTTCACGT